>CM076569.1:26698591-27111668 GCA_034641835.2 Pinus albicaulis | reverse complement strand
AATAGTCACTTTATCATCCTTTAATTTTTTTAGGGAAGGTTATTCATTTTTTGGAAAAAAACCATAGCATCATTATCTGCATATATTGCACTAGTGCACAGACTATTTTTCGGTAATTTTCGGATTAAATCACTATTTTTTATTATTTTTTGAAATGGACGAAGACAAAAAAACAGTGATGTTTCAGTACATTTTATCATCCTTTGATTTTCTTTTCAATGTGATCGTCAATAAGAAAATTGAGAGTACCCTTTTGAAGTAGACAGGGAGAGGAAGTGCAGTATGATTTTTTTGAATTTTTTGGTGTCCTCATTTGAAAGTTATTGAATTTTCATTTAGTGCAATTTTTCGAACAATGAAATTCCACAATGACACAGTTTAGTAAAAAATTAATAAAAAATTGAATTTTTTAATGAAACTCCACAAATCTCATATCATCAGAAACTAGATTCAAAGATGAATCTAATGGTACTTTGTCCGACATATAATTTTTTTTTTTTGTAGGTGTTCTGCCCCTCCGAAGTTGCAGGTTCCTGAATACTGCAGAATTATGTTTGTTTTTCGTTGACCAGAAACTCTCGGACGAGATAATCTCTCGGACGAGAAATTTCTCAAACTCTCGACCGAGAAATTTAAAACTAGTTTAACCCGCCTAGAGTTAGATTTACCGCGCGTGGAAACTCTGGACTGAAAGTTAAAAAACTCTCGGACGAGAGTTTTCACCCCAAGAGTTTTCCGAGAGTTTAGAAAACTCTCGGCCGAGAGTTTATAAAACTCTCAGCTGAGAGTGTAGAATGTGATTAGTATTCTCGTTGAAGAGGTAAGAGAGAACAAAACTAAACAAATTATTATGCACACATGCAACAACCTAAGCATAATAAAATGAAAAAAGTTGACACTTGTCAAATCCAATTATAACGTGATTTGTATCACTGTTAATGAAACTCATGTTACCCACTATTGATATGTGTCACACCCCTACACCACGGGTGTCTTCCAACCACGTCTTGTAGGCAGGTGTGGCACTGTCGTACTTTTTCTTTTTCTAAATACTCAAGTACCCAGACTTTTTTTTTGTAGGTGTTCTGCCCCTCCAAAGTTGCAGGTTCCTGAAAAATTGCAGAATTCTCTGTGTTTTTCGTTGACCAGAAACTCTCGGACGAGAAATTTCTCAAACTCTCGACCGAGAAATTTAAAACTAGTTTAACCCGCCTAGAGTTAGATTTACCGCGCGGGTAAACTCTGGACTGAAATTTAAAAAACTCTCGGACGAGAGTTTTCACCCCGAGAGTTTTCAGAGAGTTTAGAAAACTCTCGGCCGAGAGTTTTCTAAACTCTCGGCCGAGAGTCTAGAATGTGATTAGTATTCTCATTGAAGAGGTAAGAGAGAACAAAACTAAGAAAATTATTATGCACGCATGCAACAACCTAAGCATGATAAAATGAAAAAAGTTGACACTTGTCAAATCCAATTATAACGTGATTTGTATCACTGTTAATGAAACTCATGTTACCCACTATTGATATGTGTCACGCCCCTACACCACGGGTGTCTTCCAACCACGTCTTGTAGGCAGGTGCGACACTGCTGTACTTTTTCTTTTTCTAAATACTCAAGTACCCAGACTACGCCTATAGCAACATTCGTTAGTTATATTACAAATGTTCTTTCAATGTGCGGAATAAAACATAAACATCAATATCAATCCACAAGTACGCCCATACATACAAGGGAGGGGCAACTCCCTTTTAAAATGAGTCCACCCAGATATTATGTTTCATAAAAATATGATTACAATGTCCAATCCAGCAAAAACCACTTTTGCTCCTTGGCAAGGCTATTTGCCTTTTGGTCAAGCTCTAAGGCTTACCAATCATCAAACTAGCTTACAACAGACTTTTACAACCATTTACAATCATCAAGTTCACCTTCGGAAGTGCTGCCCCAAAACTGCCCAAGTGTTGGTCAGTTGGGTCACTCAGTCATTGCTCCAAATCAATGCAGAGAGTTTTCTGAGCTGACCATGCGTCCAATCCATCCCTCACCCATATGGTTGGATGCGTTTCGGAAATACGCACCTTCTTCAATTTACGGCACCTCAATCCGATACTCGACGCTCCCGAAATCACGTTTTTAGTGCTGGGCCCCTGTCCTTACTCGGCGCCCAGAACCGACCCGACTCGACCCGACCGTCGTGCAACTGCGCCCGACCCGACCCGACCAGAACTGCGGTGCGGCCTGTGGTGCGACGTGCACGAGCTCGACCCGACTCGACCAACTCCCGTTCGCTGTCGTGCCTTCGCCGTTTCTTCCACAAATGAGTTGTTGGCAACTCGTGGTGCAACTCCCTTGATGTTGTTCATTGATTGATCTTCACTTTTCGCTTGATGCCTCCACTCTCCATCACGCCATCATATATATACGCACGTCCAAGTGAAGTGTGGTCGCTCGTTTTCCATGAGCCGACCCGCCCGTTTATTCATCCGCCCACAAAACGTCGCGTCGTGGGGTGTGGGGCGCTCGGCCGACCCGAGCCGACCCCCACGTTTGGTTGCTCGCCCACGAAGTGTGGCGTTGGTCACGCCCAACACGCCGGCCGACCCACCGACTCGCCCGTCGGCTCGCTCGCCCAAGGGGCGCCCGTTGTGGTATAAACGTCTTTCCAACGCCGTGTTGGTTTAACTCGACGCGCTTCTCCTCCAACTCGCCCTCATGACTCGCCTCGCTACGTGCGCGCTCGTGCCTCTCCAATGGTGCGACGTGCCACCCGTTGCGTCGCACGGCGCTCGAACTCGTCCAAATGCCCAACCGACGCGCCCGTCCCACCGAACGTGCCCATGAAGTCTTGGGGCCTTACAATATGCCTTGTTGCTTTGTGAAAGTCCTCAAATTGATTGCTCGATCTTGATATTCTCCTATGGTAATATAAAATAAAAAGGCACCATAATTCTCTTTGGGGATTTGTAAAAGAGAGCGGTGGTCAGTTATGAAGAAATTTGATGGTCGATTCCATTGTGATTGTATAAATCACGACTACAAGAAGCTCAACTTTCTCTTTCATTAAGAAGGCTTCATATTTAACAAGTGGCATCAACATCTTTTTGGAGGAATCGATAAACTCAAGGGTCACCGGTTAGATTGATATTGGATTTTCTATTCCTACGGGATTGTGTAGATCTTGCACGGAAAGGGATGGGCCTATTTCTAAGAACATCAACCTCACTTATTCTCGTTGCTCATTTTCTGAATTAGGTTAACCTCTAGTTTATGGGATTTGCATTCTTTTGACGGTTGACTTCATATACATGTATTTGTGTGTTCAAATTCATATACATGCATTTGTGTGTATTGCAAGTTAGAAATTGAGCATAAAATTCATTTAGTACATATATAATTTATTTTGGAAATAATATATATTTAACATTAAAATAAAATGCATAATATGTATATTAATGTATTTTATTTATGCACTACATTTTAGATATTAAAATGCTTTTTGTTATTTTTTGCATTAAAATATTTTTAAATATTTGTTAATATTATTTAATCCTAAATATTAAAATATTTTATGGATGTGTGAACACTTTTTAGTTGCTCCCTCATCTAAATATTTTCATAGGTAATTGCAATTGAATGTGATAAAATGAAATGACTAGATTGTGAGAAAGGACAGATATTTATAGCTCTAGGAGGAAGCTCCTTCAGAATGGCTTGGGCAAGTAGGGAAAGTATAGAATGGCTTGGGGAAGTAGGGAAAGTATTGAATGTTGCAATTATTCCCACCCAAGTCCTTTTCACGTTGTACTCATAATTGATGATGATGTATGGGAAATAGAGAAATAAAGGAAAATTCGGTCACCCACATCATTTCCAAATTGTAATAAGAATTGACGATGTTGTATGGGAATAGAGAAATAAAGGAAAATTTGGTCATGTGGAATGGTAGACGCTAGTCAACACAGTTGGGAGATGAGAGCACACACTCTCTCAAGGGGAGTCATTCAATGATTGATGCATTCAAGCATTATTCGTAGAAAAGGGAAGTCAATGACATAATAATCACATCGTAGTGATGACAACTATGCATTAAGAGTGTGTGTAAGCATTGTTAGTGCACACTCGCAACTAGTCTGGAAACATTGCAAAAAGTAAAAACAACCACGTTAATAAGGTAGGGTGATTTGTTGATTCCTGCACAAGTGGAGATGTTGGTTACTCTGGAACTTCTCTTGGTTTTCAAAGGTGGAGATCCTTTGGGTGGACTTTGGAATCCCATGAAATTTATTAGGTGGAAGTGTAGTGCACTATGGATTCCTACCTGATTTCATGTGGAGGCATTATGGGCTTTGGATTCTTATGGTGTAATCGGGTGGAGATTCCAAGCTTCCCAAAGGAATCTTGGGATCGTGCGAATGTATTCCCAAAGGTTTTTGTTTCCATGAGGCTGGGGCGAGCATTTGGGGTTTCAAGTTAAGCATAGCTAAAATCCTATCCTCATGCCCATTAGCTTTCTAGTCATCTTCATGCCATTTCTCGGTGAGGACAGTTTCTTTGATATTCTCGAGAACCACTTTCCATATCTCTTCAATTTGTCGATACTCATCTCTGAATGTTCTCCAATTTCTTTCTTTCTAAGCGACCCATATGAGAAATCCCATAAAGAGTCCCCACACTATGTTAAGAACAAGGCTTTTATACCCTCCTTTTCTCCAAACTTCAATTGTATGCCTGAGGCTCTTGTTGTCCCTATCTGTTTATTGAAAGAGAGACGAAAGTTTTTTCCACAAGGTCTCAGCGACAAAGAAGTTATTCAATAGGTGTTCCAATGTTTCTACATTCTTCTTACACATAGTATATGTCAGTCAGCCATGCATTCCTTTCTTATGCAGCTAATCCTAGGTAAGAATCTTTCCATGACTAAGTAGCCACAAAAAGTATTCAATTTTCGGCCATTGTTTTTCCGGCCATATTTTTTTTCCAAAGTGGTACAACTACATTATGAATGTTATTTGATTTTATGTAATGGCCTTCTTGTATTGTGAACATGCATTTCGTGCAATACCCCCATATGAGTATATCCTCTCGTGTTGCTATTGCTAGTTTTCTAGATTTAAGTTCTTTCACATAGTTTTCCCATTGACAAGTTTCTGGAGCATTCTTCCACTGGTCTTTTAGCTTCCATTTTCGCCATTGAAGCTTTGTCCCTTCATCCAAAAATTGTGCTATTGTCTTAGTATTCGGCCTGTTAGTGAATAGGAAAATCTCCCTTAAATCAATTTCACTGAATATTTTCTCCTGTTGTTGTCATGATTCCTCCCAAAACTGGGCAATGTCGCCTCCTCTAATTTCCCAAAAATTGTGTTCTCGGATGAGATATCTATTTAGTGCTATCAAGTTTCAAATAATGGATCCTTTAGGGGTCATTTGAACTTTTAATTTCCTTACAATAGTTAAGGAAATTTCATTCTTCTGTTCTGAGATTATTTTCCACAAATCTCTACCCCATTGTATCCATATTTACCAGAGATTAGCTCCCATAACTTGATTTAGCAAATATGGATCTCTTAACCCCAAGCCTCCGGTCCTTTTTATTTTCGTAAGCTTATCCCATGAAAGGAGAGCCCATTTACAGGCTTGTTGAGATCCTTGCCATAGGATGTTTTTAAACGTCTTAGCCATATCATTACAACAGATTTTAGGCGTTTCTAATCCAGAGATTTGATAGATGGGAATGGATTGTAAGACTGTTATTAACATAACAACTCGACTCAGAGCATTAAGCACCTGAAATGCCCAATTTTGAAGTCGAGCTTATATGCGATTAATGAGATATTTCCACCCAGAGACCCGAAGAGAATTCAGATTGAGAGGGATTCCTAAATATTTCATAGGGAAGGATCCGATGTTGAATCCCAAGGTAGGCAATAGGAATCTTTGGGAGAGAATATTAGTATTAAATATAAACACATTTTATTTGTCATTATTGATAAGATTTCCAGAGGCTTCCATGAAATCTTTAAGAATGGATAGAATTTCCTTAGATTCTTTTAGAGTGGCTTGACAGAAGAGCATAATGTCATCTGCAAACTGTTGGTGCGAAAGTTTTAAACCTTCCCCCCAAATATTAAGGCCTTTAAGTTGACCTCCCTGGATCTTACTTTTAATATGTCAACCAAGGCCTTCTGCTGCAATAATGAAAAGGAAGGGGGAAAGTGAATCCCCTTGTCTTAAACCCCAGGTAGCATTAAAGGGAGTTGAAGGAACTCCGTTAAGAAGAATAAAGTAATTAGGAGAAGAAATAAAAGGCATTATCCAATAGATCCATCTTAAATCAAATCCAAACACCTCAAGAATAGCTTTAAGATAATTCCACGACCTCCAGACAGGGATCCTCTGCACGACAACAACAAATGGATAAGGTTGTGGAAGAGTACGGGGACATCTTCACCTCACCCATAGGGGTTCCTCTGCACTGTCAGGTCAAGCACCCGATTGATCTGACCCCAGGTGCGCCACTACCCAATGGACCGATCTATCGGCGCTCTGTTTTGGAGAATGATGAAATCAAGAGGCAGATTCAGGAGTTGTTACAGAAAGGTCACATCAGACCAAGTTCATCACCCTATGACAAAGAAATGTATTCCATTGTACAAGCCTGTTGACACCTGGTTTCACCTCCATCTCAAGAAAGAACAAAGGGGAGAAAGGCAAAAAGCCTCTGAAACCCTCCACCAATACAACCCCCACCAATACTACCTCGACCCAGCAAAACAACTTTGAAGTTCTGAGCAATCTTGACTCATTGGAGCACCCTATAGTCTCCCAGGCCCCCACTGATCAAGATCCGTCATTATTAAGTCAATATTTGATTACAACCAACGCCCCAAGCACAACCTCGGATTCAATCCACGCCCAGGCACCGCAACACAAACCATAATCCTCTCCCATTCAGATTAATACCAGCCACACCTCACTGCAAACTCCTCAATGCACAGAAATGCAAACAAAGCAGTGATCCTCAACCACTTCAAACAATCCTCTGGAGGAGATCCTAGGCGATCTAGATCTCCAAAAGGTCAATGAGCAATGGTTCAAACTGGGAGTCGATGCCATTCCCCAAGAACACTTGGAGAAGATAGAAATGGCATACCTGCAGCTGGAATACATCAACCAAAATGCAGCCAAAAGGCAATGGGGAAATAGCGACCAAACGGGCATTCAAGCCAACCTGGATTTGGATCAATACAAGCTACAAGGACCAGGAAGAAAAAGAGGGCACAAATCCACAAGACACCAAATACAAGAACCAGGCAGACGCCTAATCAATGAAGGAAAAATCAGGGCCTTGGTCCTATCTGCTCCAAAGGTAGCTCAATGAAAATCACAACCTGGAACATCAGGGGGCTCAATGGCACCACCAAAAGAAGGATCTTGAAAAACCGCTTATTCTCGCTACACCCAGACATCATACTTCTTCAAGAATCAAAATGCTCTCCCAAAGGCACAAAGACACTCAAAAAACTTGTTTCCAACAGTCATCATTGCATAAGCATAGATGCTATCGGTCAAGCAGGAGGGTTACTCACGTTCTGGAACAAAAGAAAATTCTTCTTGCAGAATGCTCTGTCCACCAAGCACTCGTTATCGAACATTTTCAACATGCCAGACTCAGGGCAATCGATCTGCATCACCAACGTGTATGGACCCCAAGGAATCCAGGAAAAGTTGAAGATGCTGCTAGACCTGGACGAAGTCAGGCAACACCATGGGGCAAACCACTGGATTTTAGGCGAAGACTACAACATGATCACCAATCTAGCAGGAAAAAAGGGAGGCTTACGAAGATTGGATAAGGACTCGGAAGCATTCAACACCTTTATTGTTGAATCCAAACTCATTGACATCTCCACAGTCAATGATCTGCATACCTGGAATAATAAGCAAGGAGGAAACAGGCAGATAGCATCAAGGCTCGATAGGTTCCTCATGTCGGAATCCATTCTGCTGCAAAATATCGACATGGAGGCCAGCATTCTGCCTATCAGAGGATCTGATCACTGGCCAGTGCAGATTCACTTCACCAATTTGGATAAGCCCCACAACAGACAATTCATATTTGAAGCCTTTTGGACAGAGCACCCATCATTCATGCAAAACATACAACGCTGGTGGACTCAAGCCACCATAAGGAGCGACAATATCATGTACATATTCTAGCAGAAGCTCAAAACAATAAAAATCAACCTCAAACGCTGGAACAAAAACACCTTTGGCGACATATTTCAAGCCAAAAAAGAACTCGAGGAAAAAATGGCGAACCTCGAGCAATATTTGATCAAAGAAGGGCCCAATGATGAAAGAATAGCTCAAGAATCAAATCTGCAAAGGCAATGGGAAGAACGGTTAAAACAAGAAGAGCTGCTATGGAGGCAGAAGTCGAGGGTGCAATGGTTAAAACAGGGAGAACGCAACACTAGTTTCTTCCATAAGTCAACCATCCAGCATAGAGCACATAATCGCATCCTCTCCCTCAAAAAAGATGATGGCGATCAAGTTTATAAAAGGGAGCATATAGGATCTGAACTCAACTCTTTTTCACTTCTCTTCTCAGCGATCCCATTCAAGATAGAACCCGAGCCATCAATGAAATTATCGCTGCCATTCCCAACTTAGTTACAGAGGAGAAAAACTCCCTCCTTCTAAGAGAATTCACTGAGCAGGAGATTGAAGAAACAATCTTCAACATGGCCTTGAACAAGGCTCCCAGACCAGACATCTTTACAATCGAATTCTTTAAAGCTTGCTGGCCCATTATTAAGGCTGACCTTCTCAACCTAGTAATGAACTTTCACAGAACTAAGAAAGTTTTGCCTGCCATCAATGCCACATTCCTCACCTTAATTCCCAAATCAGACCAGGCTGACTCCCCCGACAAGTTTCTTCCCATAGCCCTTTGTAATGTCCTTTACAAAATCCTTTCCAAACTGATGGCTAGCAGACTTAAATCTGTCCTCCCCTCAATCATTTCTCAAGAACAAACTGGCTACGTTGAAGGTAGGCAGATCACTGACAGCATAATCCTCACTCAGGAAGTGTTGCATTCTCTCAAAACAAAAAGGACTCCGGGTATGCTTATCCAGCTTGACCTTTCAAAGGCCTTTGATAAAATCAACTGGCACTATATGAGAGCAATCCTCCAGGCTTATGGATTTAGTCAGCAATGGAAAAATTGGATAATGGAACTGGTCTCAGGTGCTTTCTTTTCAATGCTATTGAATGGAGGACCCCTTCAACCCTTCATTCCGTCCAGAGGTATAAGGCAAGGAGATCCCCTGTCTTCGTTTCTCTTTGTCATTATGGCAGAAGGGCTAGGAAGATCCTTAGCCAAGGCAAAACAACAGAATCAACTCAAAGGCATCAAACCAGTACACCAAGGACCCACAGTAACGCATCAGCAATTCGTAGATGATACAATGCTCATGGGCGCCCCCACAGTGCAGGAAGTTCGAAGCAAAGTGCTAAAGACGCTCTCGGATGGATGATTAATGTGGGGTAATTAGGTGTTTAAAAGATACCTTTTTACAACTCAACATTTTGGCGCCGTTGCCAGGGAGAGTGTATGCCATTTTACAGGAGTAATGCATAGCTGATTTCCTTCTGCCCGTGGAGAGTTGGGTATTAAAGACGGAAGGTAAGAACCTGCGCACTGGGCAAGAAACATACTTGCTCGCAGCTCGCTTCATAGTAGAGGTAAATAAGCTTTTTTTTTGGGTAGGAATGAATAATTGTTTCTTTTGAATGAATAAACCAATTAAGCGAAACAAGAACCCTCCCAAAGCCGAAAAACCTAAGGGGCCGGTGACCCTTGGGCGCACGACCTTTATTGATGAAATCTTGAAGAAAATTGAGTCTCAGCCATCCGTAGGATTTAAAAGAACTACTTCTAGACAGCCTACTAGTTTCCTTCAGGCTACAGAATCACCATCTGAGGCCTTCGCGGAGATATACAGTCCAACTGAGGGAATTAAGCAAGATTCCCAAGAAATTGAGAATCCTTGCATAAGTTTCCTGCAAGAAGGGAACGACAGCATCCTCCAGGAAGGAGAAGGGGAAACAGGAGAAAACACAAAATCACCTATTAAAATTACTCAGACAATAAACAGCCCAAATAGGGGAAGTGTTGTTCAACCTATTCAAAACCAAGGATTTGAGTCACCTCAAACAGTAGGACAACAAGGAATACCCATTCCGGACAGAGGAAGTGCTGTAAAAATCATTTCCACCCCTGTTCGCCAACCTAGAAATTCCCTGGAGATCCCAGAAGGGTATTGGCATATTTTTTATCAAATGGCCCAGAACCAAAACCCGAACCAGCAGCAAACCTCTACGCTGCAATACCCTATAGTAGACACTGCAGTTAACGCACCCATGAAAGCTTTCCCTCTCCAACATATTCCTACCTTTCATGGTCTAACATCAGAAGATCCAGATGTGTTTCTGTTTGAATTTGATGTGCTGTGTAGAGGATACGATTATACCATCAACCCCCAAAAACTAAAGTTGTTCCCTTCTACGTTAAAAGGAGCAGCACTAAGATGGTTTATGGGATTAGGTGGAGGTGTCATAACAGATTGGGACCATATGAAGACTGCGTTTTTAAAGAAATATCAAGACTATTGCAGGTCACGAGAATTAAAAGATGAGATATTTCAGATGAAAGCCAAACCCAGTGAGACCTTGGAAGAATATGTGGAACGATTTCAGTACAATCTTCAAAGATCACCCTATGCGTCTTCACCCTTACCTGATAACGTTTTGAAAACTGCATTAATTAGGGGAATGAAAGATCAGTGGGTTGAGACATTAAATCTTATGGGAAAGGATGATATATATCAAGAAAGCTATTCTGACATTGTTGATTTGTGCATCAGGTGCTCGAGGGGTAATACAAGATTGAAATCAGCTGAACGTGACATATTTACAAGGGAGAATAAGCCCTCTAATGAAGGTGTGACTCGTGCAGAGATCAGAAATCTGTTAGAAAATTTTAAGACAGACATACTGGGGACGTTAACAACACAGTTTGATATCATGCAAGCCAAGCAGAAGCAGGCAGAAGCAGAGCAGAATCTTGCAATATTCTGTCCCAGGTGTAGAAAGAAACATAGCCACAAAGAATGCCCATTTGATGTGGTTAAATTATGTGCCATTTGTACAAGAGATCACCCTACAGAAGGATGCCCGTCGCTTCCTGGCTTAAAAGCAGTTTATAAAGAGGCAGAAGAGGAATCGGAAGTGGTGTGTCTGCTTAACCAGCGCCGACAGTGGCAGCCACGACCATCAGGTATGTCAAATGATCCATTTTCTTTTCAACCTCAATATAATGCTCAACAGTATAGCGGTATGTGGCAGAATCAATCACCATTTCCTAATTGGTCACAACAACCATTCCCTCCTACATGTTGGCCCAATCAAACAAATTAGAATAACTGGCCTAGCTTTCCTTTTGCCCACCATTTTGGCCTACACAATGGTCCCCTTCTACTTCTCAGAATCAGGCTTGGCAGTCAAACTGGAAAAAACCTTCAAATCAGCCAGCAGGAGCTATCCCTCCCTCTCAACCTACACTGCCAGCGCCTTACCCAAACCCCCAGACTAATTTAAGACCTTAACTCCCAGCCCAACCCAACCCAAACCCAAACAATAGACCAGTTCAGTCTGTTCAAATAACAGAACCTCCTGAAGTAGAAACTGAACTAACGGAGTGTAACGATCTTCAATTAAGGTCTGGGCGTATAGTTGAAACAGGGAGAAATAATGATGAGATTATTGAAAATCCGTTACTGGTAGAACAAACAGAATACAATGAGAGTGAAGTTCAACAACAGAATCAACATCAAGATCAACAACAGAATCAAAAACAACAAGGAATAACTTCCTCTCCACCATTCCCAAAACGATTGATCATCCCCCGCCCATTAGAACAGCCTAATTTTGATCTTCTGGGAGAGTTAAAAAATTTATGTATCAGAATCCCTCTCCTCCAAGCCATTCAAGATATTCCTATATACGCAAAAACCATTAAGGAATTATGCATAAAAAAACCAAAGAGGAGAGTAACAACCAATCCCACTGTTCAAATAGTCGGCACCTTATCTGATTTATTAGATCAGGAATGGAAACACCTATCAAGTATGAAGATCCAGGAAACCCTATAGTAACAGTTCAGATCAATGGCCAATCATTTCCTAATGCTTTAGTTGATCTAGGAGAAGCAATCAACATTTTAACAACCACTACATGTCAGAAACTTGGCATTACATCACTTGAACCAACAACAACCTTGTTGGAATTGGCTGATCGATCAGTAGTTAAACCAGAAGGCACCTTACAAGATGTCATGGTATCTGTAGATTCTTGGGAGTACCCTACTGATTTCCTAGTTATTAATCCAAAGAACCGGCTAGATGGACACCCTTTAATTTTAGGAAGACCTTGGTTGGCAACTGTCGATGCCTACATTGGATGCCGACAAGGCAACATGACCATAAATAAATAAATAAATAAATAATAAATAATAATAATAATAATATTAATTATTTAATTAATTAATTAATAAAATATTTTTATTTATTTTTATTATTTATTAATTTATATTTTTTTATTTATTTTTTTATTATTATTATTTTTTTTATTTTTTATTTTTAATTATTTTTATTTATTTATTTATTTATTTATTTATTTTGACTCTTTGTTTAACTATTTGATAGATGGTTTGTTATAATTAAATCATATGAATAAGAATTAATTATATTTATTAATTAATAATAATAATTAATTATTATATAATTTAATCAAAAATTTACATATATACACCACGATTTGTTAAATTACTTACCATTATATTAATATATTAAAGGTTTTATAAATAAATAAAATAATAATAATAAATAAAATTAATAAAATTAAATAAATAAATAAATAATGGAATATTTACTTTTTCAAAGTCAAACTAGCCGTTATCCTAACGGCTAGTTGAGTCATCTCTACATCTATTTATACTTAATGTCTGGATCTGATCTCTCACATAGTCTTGATGATGAACCACACTGGTTGGTTCGAAACGCGTCGACCTCGTTCTTTTGCATGTGATTATTACCGAAAGAATTTCTACTAATTTATATTATGGATCACAGAAGCTTAGATTCCAAAAAAACTCTCACACTAGTCACCATTGACGGATATGGGCATTCCTTTAAGGTTAATGGCCATCGAGTTCGATTATATCGTAAGCCGCTTACCCGTGAATCATTTTGCCAGCAGTTAAGGGAAGACTCCACCATTGAAATTCTTGCTGAAGGGGGGAATCCCTCTCCCGCGCCAATTTGATAAATTGGTTTTTTTAATTTTTATACATAATGCATTCTTTTTTTTCTGTTTTTGGTTTCTGTTTTTGAAATTCGTTTCCTTGTTAATACTTCTTTATTTCGTTTGAATTTAGTTTCTTTATAAACGAAAAATAATAAAAATTCTGTGTTTTTTTCGCGTTGTTGTTCCTTTCTAACGAAACAACACTTATGATGTTCCTTTTGAAAGGAACAGCAGTTTCGCAGAGTGTTTTTGCTGTTCCTTTCCAAAGGAACAGCACCTTCGTAGGATATTTTCTGTCGTTCCTTTCGAATGGAACAGCAGTTTCGCGCAGTGTTTTTGTTGTTCCTTTCAAACGGAACAGCATGTCCGCAGAGCATTTCCTTGCTGTTCCTTTTGAAAGGAACAGCAGTTTTGCAGATTATCTTTGCTGTGAATATCAAACGAAATGCATAAAATTCCTTAAGTTCTATCCCCGAACCATCACACATGAAAAATATTATAAATCGGTCATATTACTTTAATGTGGTAAATAGCGCAATTACATTAATCTTTTGTTGTCCCTTCACCTCATACTTGAATTATCACAACGCGATTCCCTCATTATTTTGTACGCATCGATTTCAGTAATTACTTAATTTGATTGACTTTATCATGATTGCGCCTGTTTTTTCACTGCCGTCCTATTGCTGTTCCACACATGCCACCTTAATCGACGGTCGAGGTCGACCTTTCATTCGTTTGGGGGGAGGAAATATCTGCATGCAGATCAGATACCCAAAATTTCTTCACCTATATCTCTGCAATAGATTTTTATGAATTAAAACCCTTGCATTTTCAGAAAATAACGAATTTTAGCGAACTGTGCACTGTGCTGTTCCATTAAGGTTACTGTGTGTTGAGAAAAATTAACGAAGAACAGAAATGGGCGGACGTTCAATTCACAGCGAACCTCAGACGTTGGTTGTCTCTGATGTTGCACGGGCAATATTAGACAAACTGGGATGGATTACATACTTTATGAGAATGCAGCAACCCAATGAAGCAGTGGCTACTGAATTCTTGTTAAATCTGCAGGAAGGTTCCTCCACAGTCAAAGGAAGGCAGATAGCGGTGACCGATGAGATAATTGCAGAAGTATCCGGCATCCCCGCACAGGGAACTGTCTGGACTAAGAAGAAAATCATAATTCGGGAGGCCATGCAAATATTTCAAGATGAAGGACATAGGCTAATAGTCAAAGGGAGAGGAGTACACCTGGCGTCGCTGGGCGAACCATGGACAGAATTAGCCAGGATCGTGCAGGCTTACATAACATGCGACGGTAGAAAAGACATGGTAAGACCTCGCCATCTTAAGCTGTTAGCTGTGCTAAAACAAAAATGCACTATCAATTTACCTGCATTCTTAAAATCTTTATTGCATGATATTGCTCGTGTAATTAGAAAAGCACAGCATGCAGACATGGTGGTCAGCCACCATTGCTTGATTCGGCTAATAGTAAGTTACAGCCTCGTCCAACAGCAAACCAGCTGGGAAGAGCTAATTTTTTCTATTGAAGGAGGGATGGCTTTACCCACTCCGAGACGGAAAAGGATGGCCGGCTCAATAGCCGGGCCCTCCACTTACAGACAATCCTTCTGATTAAAACGAAGCAAGAAAGTAATAGAGGAACTCCCGAGCAGCAGTACTCAACCCCTGTAATTAAACAGCTCAGATGAAGAGGAACAGCCTCCACAATTGGAGGGAGCAATTCCTCGTTCTGAGGAAGTAGAGGAATTGGAGGGAAAAATTCGGTACTCAGATGAGGAGGAAGTGAGTCACCATACCAGTAGTGAAAAACAACCCGGTACAGAGGAAGAAGTTCATTATTCGGATGAGGAAGAGGCAAGTTACCATACTGATGGCGAAAATCAATCAGAGGAGGAAGAAATACGTTATTCGGACGAAGAAGAGATTGAAGGAGATTCAGAGGAAGAAGAAGTCGAAGGTGAAATATGGTATTCGGATGAGGAAGGTAGTTATCACACCTGTGATGCGAATAGCAGCAAAGAGGATGAAACAAAGCCTGTCGAAAATGTCAACGCGAGCCCTCTGCAGGAAGACCAATTGGCCCAGATTTTGGCCAACATGAGCAATTACGCACGGTCTCTGGACCCCAACAGTGACATTAATCAAATGCCAGAATGCTCTGCCTTTGATAGGGGTGTAACTGATGAAACAACAAACCCTAGCGAAGCTAGGGTTGCTTCTAATGAGATGCACGAACAGGAGAATGCGCATGTTGAGCCAACATTTCGATCTGGAAACCCCCAGGAAACCGTAGAGTTAACTGAGCAAATGATTCCTGAGGAATCTAATCAAGAGCATGAGACTATGGAACAAGAACCCCAAGAAGAGGTGCAAGAAGATTTCACTGAGGGCACGGCTCAAAGCCCTGCTGAGCAATTAGGGTCAGATGAGCAAACTGTTGTCCCCTTAAGAAAGAAGAAGAGAACAACGGAAGTAGAGAAGCTTCGCAGAGAAAGGAAAAAGCTTCATAATTTGATTGAGCAGCTTAGGCAAACCATTAGGATTTTAAAAATGAAGCAGACACCTAAGCGAACTCCTAAAAGACGAAACCCTGTCATCAAGCGAAGATCGAAAAAGAGAAGGGTCACTGCTAATAGAAACCCTCAGGTAGAAGAAGAAACGGTACCAGAGCCTACTTATGAGGACTGGGAGTAGCTAACAGCCATCCCAACATCAGCTGTTCCAGAAGAAGAAATGGTACCAGAGCCTACTTATGATTTCTGGGAGTAGCAAACAGCCGTCCCAACATCAGTTGTCTTAGAAGAACCAGTTTTGAATGAAAACAACCAATCGAGTAGTCAACAAACCTTTAGTGATTCAGAATTAGTTAGACTACAAGAATAACTGGCACAGGTTCGAATGGAGAGACAAAAACTGGAAGAAGATACTGTCCCAAGGAGGAAATACCAAGAATTACAGCAGCAGATGAAAATTTTTCATGAGGCAGAAGCTGAAGCCCATGAAAAACGTCAAGAAGCAGAGATAAGAGCTGATAAGGTAAAAAACCAATTAAAATTAACACGAAAACAAATGGACATTCTCTGCTCATTATATACTGATGTCTTAGCTTGTAGGTGCCCTGCCAAAAATTATGCTTTGTTTCTGTTAGAAAGGTATTTGCAATTAAAAATCAAGGCAGTTAGGGCTGGCAAATCAATAGAGTTAAGAACTGTAGACGACCTGATATCTTGTTGCAAGCTTTACGGGGACAAAGTACAGCGCCTGTTGTGTGAGTTTTATTTGCATAATTTAATTCTTGAAAATGACTATGAATCAAATCCTAGCCCTTTTATTGGAGATGTACAGTTTCAGGCCTTCATTTCTTTTGCCGTAAATCAATTAAAGTGGCTTAAAGCCTATAATGCCTTTGCAAGGCAGGAGAATGCATTGGATCTATGGGTTAGAAGTGAACCTCAGGACCCATGTCAATTATGGGCTAGGCAGAAAATTCTAATGACAAGGAAAGGTGTTACCCAAGCTCTGGGGCCTGTTCATAAGTCGATCATTTTGAAAGGAACGGACTATTTTTCATCTATTAGGGACCAGGCCTATGTAGCAGCCAAGATCCGGTGGAGAACCTCGAGTCAAAATGTACAAAGTAGGGAGCCATTCAATTATAGGAACTTTGGGATAGCTGCAGATCGTTTCATTGCCTATGGCCATCTTGTCTTGAAAGAAGGGCCATTTTGGTTAGGGTGTAGGTTCCGCAGCCCCATTGTTTGGTACCCTGCTTTGGATTACAAAGCTATCTATGAGCTTCCCGAGGGACAGGCAGGACATATTCTCGAAGAGTTAGTTGCACATCATGGTTTTAGACCCTTCAATGACAAACCTTCTCTAGCTTACTCTTTGACGGCTCTCCATGTAAATTATAGTTTTCATGAGGACATGAAAAAGGTAGAGCAGGGGGGTATGTTGGCCATTGAAAGAGGTATGAAATTCTTATGTATTTGTTCATTATTTCACCATAAACATACTTCAGTTTGTCTTGAAAAGGTAATCTATCATGATAATTGTAATTAATTTGGAAAGGTTTACATTGAGACTAAAAAGGATAACTAAATATTGTTTTTATTGTCAAATCAGGAATTCGAAGAGGTGAGGAGCTGTATCAAAGGCGTGGCTAAAAAAAGTATGACTCCTACTCCATTTGCGATGAACCATAGTCAGCTGAAGCCAAGAAGATCTGAACGGATTGCCCGAAAAGGGCAAGAGACAGCTCAGCTCTAAACAAAGAAAACAGAACTGTGATAAAACAAAGGAGGTGCGAATCCCTCAGGATTGGAAGATCCTGAGGGATCGCTGCATAAACTGATCGTCTTTCTTGATTTGTCCGTCCAAGGATCGAATATAAAGGCGTCGATCTTTAGTGATAGACGACGGTGAACAGTTTTTGTAAAAGACTTATATATTTCCTTTGCAATTAAATTCTCGACTCTCTGTCGTGAGAGAACGTTGTATGTAATGTTCTTTTGATTAATATAAAATCACCAGTTTCATCTATCCTTTAGAATTCTGAGGTAGACCCAGCGGTACTTCACTATGCTGCTGTATTATTAATCTTGGTTTGTTAATGCGCAATGTGTGTTTAAGATTTATTTGCATTACAGAGTTGTTTCATTAATTGATTGAAGTAAACGCTGATCCATTGCTGTTTCATTTATCAAACTTATTATTATTTATCAGCGGTGTTGTTCTGTAATTACAGTGAGTTTTTGTTCCATTCATTTATGGATTTCTATTAGATTACAATTGGACTGTCGACAGGTTTAGAATATCCAGTTGTTCGAATTGCGATTGAATCGTAGTTGCTGTTTCTTTTGAAGAATTGTAATTGTTGTTTCTTTTATGCTGTTGTTCCTTTTGGATTTCATTTCCTTTGAGTTGTTTCCACTTGCTTAGAGATCTCTAAACTGTAGAGGGCAGAGCTAATCGTTTCAGGAGCTTCATCAAACCTTTGACATGTATGGTTATTGAAATGTGTATAAGAGGATAAATTAACTTATAATGAAATATGATGAATCATTAGATGATTTTATGGATAATTTTCTTCACCTTTGCTACGAATTTTCCAAGGAAGATGTGGATTGGGATTTTATGAATGAAAATTTTCAATATTTAGTTCAAATTTCCTTAGAACCATATGAAAATGAATCTTATATGAGTCTCCCAAATTTTCTTAGTCGTGGGGCAATTAAAATTTCAAAGGTTGAACCTACTCTCCTTTTTGTTCCTTCTCTTCCTCCTTTTCCATCACCATATAAAGTAGTCTCATGTACTGGTAGTGAAGTTGGAAAACTTGAGAATCGAACCATTGATCCACTTATCCTATCTTTATTTCCTCGCCATGGACAAGATCGTATCTAGGGAAAATTTAAATGTTCTAATAAATCCATGGAGCCTTAGTTGAAGATTGATGTGCATAATTCAAAACTTGAATCTGATCTAATAGAAAGTATTGCTTATATAAGGGTTACCTTTCATCCTCTACAATTTACACCACATGACCCTATGTACCTTGATTCGATCAAACTACTCCAATTGTAGTTTCTCTAGATACTTTTAACTCCCAATTAGTTGGTTTACATGGAAATCAGGTACAAGATGGTTACATTTCACAGGTAGAGGAACAAAAGGATGAAGACACCTTTAATCTCTCTTCTTTTTTCAAATTCCTCTATGTCAAAATGATGTTTCTACATTATTTTCTGGTAAAGAATCTCAACATCTTGATATTAGTCAAGTGGGATTCAATTCATTAATCAAGATGAAGGCTTGGAAAACCATCACCCTAACACCAATGATTCCACTAATATGCATGGTGATGAGTTCCCAAGTACATTATATGATCTCTTATTTCCATAATAAGACTTGGATTTTCAAAGCTTTGACCCTGAATTTGATTTGGTTAGAATGGTGGTATCTATCTCTAAACATAGAGAGATGGCAGTTATGTGCATTCACAATTGATATTAAAAGAGGCTAAAGGAATGTCATTTTAACATAAATAAATAACCTTATAGGTCTAAAACCCTAATCCCAAAAGCGACCCCACCAACTGTCGATAGACAATGGCATCCACTACCTCCGCTGAAGTAGCATCCTCCTTCCTCCAACCACCAAGAAGAGGAGTGTCAACAGGCTTGCAGCCTTGCATGTTGAACCTCTCCAGAATCTCCCGGGCATACTTGCCCTGAGAAACAAACAGTCCTCCGCTGCACTGCCAAATCTCCAATCCCGGGAAATAATGAAGGATGCCCAAGTCCTTCATCTCAAACTCTCGTGCAAGATCCTCCTTGCATGAAAGTATCAACTGCTCATCGCCAGTCAAAATCAGATCATCTACATACAGTACGATGATCAACAGCTTCCCCTCCACCACAATCTGGTACAGGTTAGGATCCGCCTCACTCATAGAGAATCCAAGCCCGGTGAAGTAGTTGTCTATGCGAGTGTACCAAGCACGAGGTGCTTGCTTCAGCCCGTACAGTGCTCTCTTGAGTCGGCACACATGCGACTCACTGCTGAAGATCTCGAAACCTTCAGGCTGCTCTATGTACACCTCCTCCTCAATAACTCCATCGAGGAATGCAGTCTTCACATCCATCTGATGGATGTGCCATCCCATCTGCGTTGAGAGAGCAAGGATCGTCAGTATGGAAGAGTACCTTGCGATAGGTGCAAAGGTCTCCTCATAATCGATCCCCTCGATCTGTGAGAAGCCACGAGCGACAAATCTCTCCTTGTACTTCTCCACACTCCTGTCAGCTACCTGCTTCACTTTGTAGATCCATCGCGAACCCACCACTAATTTCCCCTCCGGTCTTGGGACAATCTCCCATGCACTGTTCCTGACGATCGAATCATATTCTTCGATCATGGCATCAACCCATGCGGGTTCCTCCACAGCTTCCTCAAAAGAGGATGGCTCCATCACGACACATTGACTCACAAGAGCCATGTATCCAGTGTACCGATCCGGTGACTGTCTCTGTCTGCGCTGTGATGTAGGTGGTCCTACAACCTTCTCTGCTTCCCGAGCCAGTCGCTCAGCTTCTGTAGTGCGCATGCGCCCTCTGATGGTTGGCGCTGCCTGGGTGGTTTCTTCCACCTCCTGAACCTCCTCTTGTGGCTGATCCACATCCGAAAGCTCCTCCTTAGGAACTAACAGCTCCTCATTTGCATGCAAGTGTAGCTCCCTCTCAAGCGAACACTGCATGGCTTTCTCCTCCTGAAATTTTATATCCCATCGCACAATAGTCTTGTGACTGTCTGACAAATACACCCGATAGTTGTGAGGTGTATAAGTGTAACCCACAAATATTCCAACCTCAGCGGTTGGATCCAGCTTCCTTCTTGCATCCTTTGTCACATGCATGTAGACAGGAGAACCAAAGATCCGCAAATGGGAAATATCAGGCCTCTTGCCAGAATAAGCCTCCTCCGGTGTACTCATGCCAAGAACCTTGTGAGGACAACGGTTCTGCACATACACTGCTGTATTTCATGCCTCAGCCCACAAGTGAAGGGGTAGGCCCTGATCATGCAACATCGCCCGTGCAGCACCCACGATCGTTCTGTTCTTCCGCTCAGCCACCCCGTTCTGCTGTAGGTTATGGGGTGCGATGAGCTCTCTCCGAATCCCTTCTGCGCTGCAGAACTCCTTGAATTCAGCCGAGATGAATTCACCACCGTTATCACTCCTTAGAGCAATCACCTTCTTCCCCGACTCCTTCTCGACCAGTGCTTTAAACTCACAGAACTTCGCGAATGTATCGCTCTTCTTCTGCATGAAGAAGATCCAGCACTTTCGAGAGAAATCATCAACAAAGATCACGTAGTACTTGTGCTTTGCTGTCGAAGCAATTGAGAAAGGACCACACACGTCTGTGTGAACTCTCTCAAGGATCGTCGTGGCGTGACTATCCTTCTCGTGAAAGGTGGCTTTCACATACTTCCCTAAAGTACACCCCTTGCACTGATCTGACTGCGCAAGAGTGCCCTTAGGAAGCCCAATAGAAATCTGCTGCAGGATCTTCAAAGCTCCATGGTTGTAACGCCCCAAGACTTCATGGGCGCGTTCGGTGGAACGGGCGCACCGGTTGGGCATTTGGGTGAGCTCGGGCGCCGTGCGCCGTAACGGGCGTGCGTCGCACTGTTGGAGAGTCACGGGTGCGTGGGTGTGCGAGGCGAGTCACGAGCGCGTTGGTGGAGAGGCGAGTCAACACGGCGTTGGCGATATGAGTTTATACCACGACGGGCGCCCTTGGACGAGCGACCGACAGGCGAGTCGGTGGGTCGGCTGACGCGTTGGGCGCGCGGCCGACGCCACACTTGGTGGGCGAGCGACCGAACGAGGGGGTCGGCTCGGGTCGGTCGAGTGCCCCACACCCCACGGACGCGGCGTTTCGTGGGCGGACGAACAATGAGGGGGTCGGCTCGGGTCGGGCGAGCGACCACAACTCCACGACGTGTTTGTATATATATGGCGAGCGTGTTGAGAGTGGAGGCAGCGAACAAGCACGAGCAACATCAAGGCGAGTCAAGTCGCACCACGAGTTGCCAACAACTCATTGGTGGAGAAACGGCGAAGTAACGACAGCTGCACGGAGTCGGGTCGAGTCGGGTCGTAGGCAGGGCGAGCGCACCGCGGACCACCGCAGCCGCACCGTAGGTCGGGTCGGGTCGGGTCAGGGCGGGCGCCTCTGAACGGCGGGTCGAGTCGGGTCGTGTCTGGGCACCGAGTAACAGCAGCGGCACAGCACTAAAATTGCGATTCCGGGAGCATCGTTGATCGGATTGAGGTGCCGTAAATTGCAGTAGGTGTGTCTTGGCGAGAGGCATCCAACCATATAGGTTTGGGACATATTGGACACACGGTTAGCTCATAAAACGCTCTGAACTAGATTGGAGCAACGACTGAGTGACCCAAGTGACCAGCACTTGGGCAGTTTTGGGGCATGTTGTAGCCCCTACAACACCCTCCAAAAAAATTACAAAAAAGATAATAACACACACTTCTAAATTTTTTGGAGCCCCTTTGAAACCAGAAGAAGAAGCTAAGTAAATTTTTAAGAGCAAGTCGCCAAGTCGCGAACAGATGATTTGCGACCCATGCGACCTATGCGACTCTGCGACCCTAAGGTCGCCAGGTCGCCAGGTCGCAAGAGTCGGAAGTCATGAAATTTGCGACCTTGCGACCCAGTGAACTTTAAGGTCGCGAGGTCACAAGGTCGCAAAAGTAAGTAATTAAGGGAATTAGCGACTCAGCGACCTTGCGACCCAGCGACCTTAAGGTCGCGAGGTCGCAAGGTCGCAAACTATCAACTTGCGACCTCATTTATTGCTCGCACGTGCGAATCCTTTTTATAAGGACAGGTCGCTAGGTCGCATTTGTGACTCGCGGCGAAAATCGTGGAATTGCTCTGACAGGTCGACTGGCGCATTTTTCTTCCGGGTAAGTTTCCTTTTCCTCCCCGTGTTTCCTTCCCCAGCATTTCTTGCCATTATTGAGCCTCCCCACGGCCTTAATTGCTTTCTGGCGAAGATGTAGGGTTTCTGTTGAGTTTTATTATTGTTTTGTTTCTCATAAACCCTAGGGTCACCTGTGTCTCGCCCAATTCCTCATGGCTATGCCTTATTTCCAGTTTAAACCCTTTCCAGTCGCGCATGTTTCCCGTTAGGGAGAAATTATCCGCAAAACCGCGCGCGCTCGAAACCCCCCAGCAGGCCCAAGTGCGACCTGCGACCCAGCGACCCGGTCGCAAGGTCGCAAGGTCGCGCGACCCCCTTGTTAGCAACTTTGCGACCCTGCGACCTAGTCGCAAGGTCGCGAGGTCGCATGTGAGTTCTTTTGTAGATCAGCGACCCTGCGACCCCCAGAGAACAGTTAATTAAACTCTGCATGTGTAGACTGTATTTAGCCGTTATCATCATGTCTTTCTCATCCTGGGATTCTTTCTTGAATGCAACAGGTGAATTTAGAGCAGACACGATACCGGTCCTCTCCGACTCTAGCAATATGGCACCCCGGGTATCCCGAAGGAGAAGTAAGCAGGTGGTGGAGGAAGAGTCAGACACAGACATACAAACCTCTCCTCCACCAATATACAGAGACACCCTTTGCACCTTCGCAAAGGAGGACAGCCTTAGGTGGTATGAAGTATACCGCGAGTTCGCCATAACAGAAGAGGAGTTTCCAGAAGAGCTCCCGGACCGGGAGGTATACCTAAAGGTCAAGAAATCCAAATTGCACCTAGCAGGGGCACATCCCGCCATCTTTCCGTGCCCAGAAATGTTAGACTGGATCATACAGAAGACGGATCCCAAGAATTTCGCGATCCGAGATAGTGGAGGTAAAGCCTTTGCAACGTTGGAGAGCTCAAAAGCACAGGTCTACTACTCGCTACCCCAACCAGAGGTAAATTTTACCCCGAGATGGTTTTCTGCAAATGAAGTACCGATGATTGATACAATCAGAAAATGGTGGGCGGAACCAGATAAATTTAAAGTCAAGAAAGACCAGGAGTACCCGGTGGCCAGTCTGAGGAAAGTGTATAAGCTAGTGGCCGCCATGCTGTGTAGAGTGTACGGACGTTCGGACGCCACCACTTTCAACGGAGCATGGGCAACCATTATGGAACACGTAACGGTGCACGGCACTCGATTCAATTGGGCTGGCATATTAATGGGCTCAGTGCAAACAAATTTGGCTTCAGCTTTAGCCCCAGATGAGGGAACGCCGTCAGAATTTTATATGGCTTCGTATTTATTAGATGTTGTCTGTGCCCAGCTGCATGTTGAGGGATGGCCACATAACTGGGACTCCGAACAGACCTGGGCAATCCATTTGCAGACCAAGGTATTCTGGGAATCCAGGTACAAGTCAGATATTGAGCAAATCTCTCATATATTCATTCCCGCCCTTTACGGGAAACTATTTGGGCAAGACACCCCCTGCATGTCTTGGCGAGGAATGGAGACACTAGGTCAGGTGGCGCACTGGTTTCCATTCGCTGAATTTACAATCATCCGAGTATTTGGCTCATTCAAAGCACCACATGCTCTGCCTAAGTTTATTATCGATAAGGTGCTCATGCAGGAGGTATGTTTCCAGATGACCTCGGGCTTCTCCAATGTCCTTTCCAAAGGGAAGAAGAAACCTTGGCCCGCTCTACCCCTCACCATTGGTGCTTATACAGTCAAGGACTTCAGAGAAGTAGGGCGTGAAGGATAAGAGATAAAAAGTTACCACTTCATAAATCTGGATTGCCGAACTTATGACCCAGTCAAGATAGTTCCTGAGCATTGTAAAAGGGCCAATTTTAGATGGAGTTATCAGCATGTCGAGCGCCCGGCAGAGGACGAAAAAAGAAACTGGTACAACGCAGACAGACATCTAGCTCCAGGGATCGACTCTGACCGAGAAGAAGAGGATCACCAGAATTTAGAAGATAGGAGCCATAAGCTAGGAGGCTCTTCTTCCTCCAAAGATAAGAGAACACGGACCAGTACAGGGCCTGACACCTCGGATCAGCAACGGGCAGCAGAAGCCCAAGCCAAGAAGGAAGAGGAAAAGAAAATGAAGGAGGATGAAGAGAAACGTAAGAAAGATGCCAGGACAGAGCGGAAAAAGAAAAAGGAAGAGGAAAAGGAAAGACAGGAAAAGGAGGCACAGGCGGCGCCAGAACAAGCACTTAAGGAAGAACTCGACAAAGTCGATCGTCAAAAGAGGCGGGAGACAGGCGCGCGGCGGAGCGAGAAAAGGCGCGAAGAGAGCGAGAGGCGAGACGGAACGCGGGGAAGAGAAGGAGGAACATGACAAGGCGGAAGCCGAGCGCCGGCAAAAGGAGAAAGAAAAGGGTCAAAGGCAGGATGAGGAGGACGAGCTAATAGACGACATTGACATATCTCCCCTGGAGATTCCTCCAGGTGGCGCGAAAAGTACCCTCGATGTTGATGATTTTCCCGGGGAGCAAGAAGAAGAAGTCTTCGACCTGACCAGATTGACATTTGACCAATTCTCTTTCAAAATACGGCAAGAGAAAAGGAAATCCTTGGCGCAAAGCCATCCCGCCATATCTACGGTCGCCACTGGAAAGGACATAGTCCCAGATACAAGGACTAACCCTGTAATGATAGTGTCAGCAGGCACCACTTTTGCCGCGGCCACGGAGGAAAATGTCACTAGAATGAGCAGGGAGATTATTTCCCTACAGAACAGGCTAAAAACAGCGGAGCGGGAGAAATCAAGACTAGAGAGTGAGATGCTACAGCTCCAAAGTAAGCCCGCCCAAGTGAATGAGGTCCCACTGGCGGTCAGGAAAGAGTGTGATGTGTTGGAAATGACCATGAGGCAAGTATATAAGGAAATGCTCACCCTAAAACAAACAGTGGCCCCGTTGGCAGAGGCACGAGAGGAAACCAAACAGAAGCATGAGCAGCTCAGGGAAGCCTCGGTAGCTTTGGCCAAAATGATAAACTGGACAGTGCAGTATCAGCAAGCTCTTGAACATGTGCCTAGGAAGGATTGGAATCACACACAGGACGCCAAAGTACAAATTCGGATGAATATGCAGTCCAAAGACAAGCTGGCCAAAGATTTGGACAAAGTGATGTCTGCATATAATCACCTGATCAGTGGCATTGACTCCATGAACGCTCTTCATCACCTTCCGTCGTTAGGGGCACTGGATGAAACTAAAGACTGGGAGCAGGTAGAGCAGGAAATTCAGTCTTTTCTGCAACCCGTGAGACGAGCTGCTGCCGCACCAGAATTCGAGGCATCACAAGAGAACCTAAATCGGTTGCTTGTCACTCCAGTACAAATCTATACCAAGCTTGCCTCCCTCTCAATCCTGATCTCTCAGAAGAAGGAGACTTTGATACCGAATGCCCTAGAATGTATGCATCGAATAAAAGAGGAAACCCCTCTTGTCGCCCCTATAACAGCGGATTACCAGACTTGGCGATATTTCCTCAAGGGCAAGAAAGTTGACGTTCCAGAAACCTCAATCACACAACCACCTCCATAGCTAGACTTTTCAGGCGCAAGTCGCGACAGTCCCCAGGTCGCAGGTCGCACCGCCACCCAGGTCGCAGGTCGCATGGGCACCTAGGTTGCAGGTCGCATCGGCACTTAAGTCGCAGGTCGCATATTCGGCAAAGGTCGCAAGGAAGCTGAACCGTCGGGAAGTTGAAGCGTCGGAAAGCCTAAAGGGCGTGTCTTGAATCTATAAATACCCCTGCGGGGCACATAGTAAAGGGCTTCTCTTTTGTGGACTGAAGAGAAATATTGCATTGTAATTGAAGAACCATACTCTTGGCATATGTAATACAAATACTTGTTAAAACCCCTTTGATTGGATGATGTGTTTAGCTGTGACAACACTGTGTGTATTCTGCGTACAGTTTCAGAATATCGTTTGATTAATGAATCTGTGTTATTAATAGTATCATTCATGCTCCATAGCTATCTGTGATTGTGTTGATGATGCTCAAGTTTACTATTTACTCATATGATGAATGTTAATGAACTGTTTTATTAGCATTTCGTTATATCTTTCGGAAAGTTAAGGGATATTCTCGCCATTAAGAACTGTTTCTTTGGTGGTCAGATTATCTTGCATGCATTACCCATAGATGTGTTGCTAACGACACTTCCTGGGCGTATGCATTTTGTTTATTACCTTGCTACGCACAGTGTCATATATTGGTTTGATACATCAGTCATGTATTCTGTATCATGTGAATGAGTGTATGTTTGCAGATTCAATCAGGTTGTTCGAGCCCGAGGAGAAAGTCATTTAAGCGGTGCCGGACCCACACCCTGGACGGGATCCCTATTCCAAATGGTTCAAAGTCTAATTGGGACTTTCTACCGGGGAGATCCCCTACTGTTGGCCGGACATATTTTCCCGTCAACAGATTTGGCGCTAGAAGGAGGGCCATGGCATCCTCCCAGCATACGACAGATATTCCATCACAAACTCCCCACCGGGAGGTCATAAATAACGAACCTCATCTTCCCCCCTTGGAAGATATTCCAAGGGAGGAGGCTCGATATTTTGAAATCACAAACGAACAGTTGAGATCCTTACGCCCAGTTGCCCGTAATCTCGTCAGGGATTTACGATATACCCCCATCATGGAGTTTCTAGCTCACACTAGGACCCCTACTGAGAACGTCACCCGTAATGGTGTGCTTGTCAGCACCATACCTGAACTCGTAAACTCCATGATTGAAGACCTCGGGCGGGCGGTCCAGGAAAATGACCCCATTCTCCAAGATAGTGAAGGTTTCCCTGATACTGAACCTTTCCCCGAACCTCAGCCTGACTTACATCAGTGGAACAACAACCAAGTGTACGACCTGCGAGAAGAAGGAGAGGGGGGTCGAAGGGACGAGAGAGAAGTTAACACAGCCCGAAGAAATGTAAGAGAAGAAAATAGGCCCCGAAGAAATGAGGGTGGGGTTAATAGGGGTCACGGACGTGGAGGTAGAGGAGATATGGTCCACGGCCGGAGACATCACACCAACCATCATCACCACCAAAACCAAAATAGACCCCCTCTCCACAACTGGGAGTACCTTAGAAACATGAATAACCGTGAAAGGCACCGAGATGAGCACTCTCGCCATTAGGACGGAGCATCAGTGTCAGGGACGGGAAGTGAATCCGAGGCCGAAACTCGATATCATCAACACCCCAGGAGGGTGAAGCCCCTAGCCTGGATGGCTCAATCCCCATTGGCTCTTTTAGGTCCTCTCCATGATATGCCTAGACACCCGGAGAAGCATCTTCCTAAGTTTGATCCTGAGAAAGGTACCTCAGCGGAAGATCATATTAGTAGTTTCTATCTGGCCCTACAAATCATGAGAGTTCAGTCCGATGATGTCGCTTGTCGACTGTTCCCACACACTCTTGTAAACCTTGCAGCCACCTGGTACCGTTCCCTACCCAATGCTTCTATTACTTCATGGGACCAGTTCCATCACGTGTTCCTGCAAAAGTTTGCAGAGGATAAAAAACCCTCTATGCTCCTCACAGAGTTAAGCACCATCAAGTGTCACAGAAAAGAGAAGGTTAAAGACTTTAACCAATGCTTCGCCACCATATTGCAAAAATTTCCTCCAAACTTAGCATTGGACGATTCTATCACCATCGACTACTACACTAAAGCTCTCCCTAGGGATATTGCCGTTTTTGTCAAACCTGAGGCCCGCGCTACCCTTACAGCAAATTACGCTGCTGATCTCGCGGTAGAGAAGGACATGTTGTCGATAGGAGTCATGGACCATGAAGGAAAGGATGATCACAAACCAACCACTAAAAAAGGTCAGTCTTCCACCCCTAATAGAGAGAGAGAAACTTTTGATTTCGAGAGTATGGCCAAGACCCTCAAACTACTAACGAATGAGGTCTCTGACTTAAAAAGAAAGGGCGTTGAAACCTCAACTACAAATAAACCTCCAAAACCCTTTTTCAAGAAAAGTAATCCCAACACCAGCAGACCTCCGTCAAACTCCAGCGCCGCTCTCAACGTGGAAGAGATAGGGAAAGACAATTTTTGCTCTTTTCACCAAGCTGCCCATTCCGAAAAAACGTGCCCGCAATGGATTGGCAGCATGACCGCGGTGGTTAACCAACTTTTGGATGACCAAACTCCGGGGAACCAGACAGAGGATGATGTTTCTGATCGAGATGAAGGTTCGCTCCTAGATGGGGAATCAGGAGCCTCTGTCCTAACTTTTGATATAATCCGCGGGGGGGAGAGTCTTGTTCCCATTGATATCAACATGGCAGGCAGTCCCAAGGCTCAGCCCACTCGAAATTATAGTCTTAGAAGCAAAGGATCTGTTCCCGAACAATCATATGAAGACAAGAAAAGGGCTTTCCTGAGGAAAATTCTTCCCCCTAGCAACGAAGGACAAGCTACGCCGGAAAAGCCTACCAATAGTAACAGCAAAGCAAGTCAAAAGACCAAGCTCCCGGTGGAACCCTCGAAAACCACTACCGAACCTAGTCCCCAAACTGATACTAGCTACAACATAGTGGAAGACATGAAAAAGACCAGAGCTAATATCTCGCTCTACGAGTTGGCCCGCATCACGAATCAAAAGGAACTTATTCTAAAAGCTTTCGCCAACAACCAAAATACGAAAAATGTCAGCAACACATCTGCACAAACCAGTCCAGATATCCAGTCTATAGTGAACACTGTCAACACGAACTCGAGAGGATCCACCCCTCCCTTCCTTTTGTCTTTTGAGATGTTTAACTTCAACGTTCACAATTGTCTCGTTGACTCTGGTGCATCCACAAATGTCATGCCTCTATTTGTGTGCAAGAAACTCAACATTCTCCCAGAGAAAACTGACGCAAAAATCATTCAACTTGACATATCACAAGTACCAGCCGTTGGAGAACTAAACAATGTCATCATCCGCCTCTCATCCGACTCTAGAGTCCATCAATGTATTGATATTGTGGTCGTTGACATCCCCGAAGCCTATGGTGTACTGCTTAGTAGAGACTGGTCTAGCAAGTTGCAAGGATACTTCGCCACAAATTGGTCCCACTTATGGCTACCTTACAAAGGGAGAAACAACCAAATCAGAGTCGAGAGTGAACCATACATGAAACACACTGTAACTGATTTGGATGCCACAAATGAACCCATCAGCTTTGCCCAGGAGGAACTTGGTGTGTGTTTTCTAGATTCCATTTTTGGATGTTACCGACCTCCCCAGTCTTCAGTAGGCCCCGAGGTCCTTTCTGAAATGACACTCGTCGCAGAGGAACAAGCCCGAACTGTCTTACACCAAGCTGAAATTCCTCCACAATCCATTACCCCCAAGGACCCGGAAAGCGACATATGGACCTTGTATTACGATGGCTCCAAAAATCTTGATGGTTCTGGCGCTGGCTGCGTTTTTCTTGATCCGCATAAGAAAAAATTCTTAGTCTCTTGTCGGCTGGAGTTCCAATGCACTAACAACACTTCTGAGTATGAAGCTTTGATCCTTGGGCTTAAAAAGGTGCTGGATTTGAAGGTAAAATGCTTACGGGTCATTGGAGACTCCGAGATTATCACTCGGCAGGTACGCAATACTATTCACTGTTTGTCTCCACATTTAAAGGCGTATCAGCAAGAGGTATGGCGGCTCATTTCTATTTTTGACGCTTTTGGAATTAAATCTGTTCTGAGAATGCATAATGCAGCGGCGGATACTCTAGCTAATGCTGCCGCCAGATTTACCCCTTTGAGGGACGGTTTTTCTATTGAAGTTATGTATAAACCCTCCGTGCCAGACAATATCACTAACTTGCATGTTTTCGATGATGATCAACAGGTGCTGGAATTTATGTGTAACTCAGAGATATTCAAAGACGCTGCTATAGATGAAGATGAGCATGACCAAGCTATGCAAAAGGAGTACGAGCAAGTCAAAGGAAACCCCATGCCTAAAGGGGTGGTATCACTAGAGAAGCTTTTCGATCTGCAAAATCGGTTCCGTGGGCCCCCAAATGCAAAAGTACAGAGCTCTATCTTAGCTCATCGACAAGTGAATTTGGGATCAGAGGATAATCCTAAATTCGTCAACCTTGGGAAGGACTGCACCCCCCAAGAGGCCCAGGATTTCACTCAGCTATTTCGCAAGTATCGTGACGTGTTCGCTTGGACATATGAGGACTTACGCACATACGATACTCGAATCATACAACATGTGATACCCATCAAAGAAAATGTAAAACCTTTCCAACAAAAGCTCAGGAAAGTACACCCTACGATGGAACCATTGATTCTGAAGGAACTCAAAAAAAATTTAGATGCACGCATTATCTTTAAAGTTCGCCATTCCACATGGGTGTCCAATTTGGTTCCGGTACGGAAGAAGTCAGGTGAAATCCGCTTATGTGTGGATTTCCGAAACTTAAACCGGGCCTCGAATAAAGATAATTACCCGGTGCCCCCTATGGAGCAAATATTACAAGCAGTGTCCGGGTCAGAAATGTTCTCTTTGTTGGACGGATTCTCTGGCTACAATCAAGTACTGGTGGCTGAACCAGATAGGTTAAAGACTACCTTCCGGACTAAGTGGGGAACCTTCGCATTCAGGCGTATGCCCTTTGGATTAATCAACGCAGGAGCAACTTTCCAAAGAGCTATGGATATAGCATTCAGAGGTCTGATAGGCCAAAGTGTGGTGGTCTACTTGGATGACGTTACTGTGTTTTCTAAACATCGGGGGGATCATTTGCGTCACCTCAGACAGATCTTCGAAAGGTGCAGAAAATACGGTATCTCGCTCAACCCAAAGAAGAGTATTTTCGCCGTAGCAGAAGGAAATCTGCTAGGTCATATCATAACGAATCAAGGCATTGTCGTTGATCCGGGACGTGCGAAAGCCATTGCTCAAATCCCTCCCCCCAGTGGTAAGAAAGCAATGCAATCCTTTTGGGGCAAAATCAATTTTGTACGTAAGTTTATATCAGATTTCGCCCAGATAGTGAAACCACTGCAGGGAATGATAAAGAAAAATGCTACCTTCAAATGGAATCAACCCGAAAAGGAAGCTTTCGACCAGATCAAGAAAGCGATAGCCGAAGCACCTTCTCTCCAGAGCCCAGATTTCGGCAGAGATTTCAGCTTGTATACGTTCGCTTCGGATTCATCCCTGGCAGCCGTACTCACACAAAAGGACATAAATAATGACGAACGTCCCATTTCATTCATGAGCACCGGTCTGCAGGGAGCTGAATTAAATTATCCTGAAATCGAAAAACAGGCCTATGCGGTATATAAGGCGGTCAAACATTTCAGACCATACATCCTAAAAAACCATGTCACGGTTTACGTTCCTCACCCAGCTGTTCGCTCACTGTTCATGCAGCAAGAGCTGGGCGAGAGACGAGGGAACTGGGTTGCGTGTATGCAAGAATACGACTTAGAGTTTAACCCAGCACGCACAGTTAAAGGGCAAGGTCTATGCCAAATGGCTGCAGAGGCCGCAAGTTCCCACCAGGTTGAAGAAGATAATTGGGAACAAGAAATTGATATGTACCAAACCGACGTTGTACCTCAGGTAAGGAACCCTTCTTGGTACTCGGATATTTTAGAATATTTAGCACATGGTACACTGGACCCCGCTCTAAATGCCCGGCAGAAACGTGCAATCAGACTCAAAGCTGCGTCTTACCAGTTAATCCAAGGGAAGCTCTTCAGGAAAAATTCCGATGGGGTCATGTTACGCTGCTTGGAATATGATGAAGCTCAGAAAATCTTAATCGAGCTGCATGATGGACCAGCAGGAGGTCATTTTTCCAGGGATACTACGGCCCATAAAATAATGCGAGCAGGTTATTATTGGCCAACTCTATTCAAATATGCTCACGCATATGTTCGGAAGTGCATTCAATGCCAGAAATTCGCAAGCCGAGAAGCGCGTCCCGCTGCCCCTTTTTCGTCAGTAGCAGTAGAAGAATCTTTTCAACAATGGGGACTGGACGTCATTGGTGAGATTTTACCCCACGCGTCTAAGCAACACCGGTACATTCTAACAGCTACTGATTATTTCACCAGGTGGGTTGAAGCAGTACCGTTACGCCAAATCAACGATCAGGAGGTAATGCAATTCGTCACTCATTCCATCATTACCAGGTTTGGCGTTCCAACTTCCTTGGTTGTTGATAATGCAACATATTTTTCATCTTTTAAATTATATGATTTTGCTTTGGAAAATGGCATTGTTCTTAAACACTCTGCAAAGTACTATCCCCAAGGAAATGTTCTAGCGGAATCAACAAATAAAAATCTGATTCGCATCATTAAAAAGACCCTTCTGTCTCACCAACGCAACTGGCATAACGCTCTCCAAAATGCACTTTGGGCTGATCGCGTCACCCCTAAGTCCTCAATAGGCACCTCACCATATTTTCTCGTGTATGGGAAAGAAGATGTCCTCCCGCCCAATTTTTCTCTTCCTGCTCTGCAGTTGTCTCAAGAGTGTCATGGTACCCCTTGCCCCGCCTTGCAAACCCGCATTGACACCCTGCTGAAATTAGAAGAGGAAAGGCAGAAAACCCGGGAGAAATTTGCCATCCACCAGAGTCGGATCAAGAAATGGTTCGATAAAAAGTCTGCAGGAGATAAAAAAATTGAAGTAGGAGATCTTGTCCTAAAGTGGGATAAAGCTCACGAAGAGAAAGGAAAACATGCCAAATTTCAAGCACTATGGATAGGTCCCTTTCAGGTTAAAGAAAAGGTGGGTCCCCATACTTTCCGATTGCAAACTCTGGAAGGAAAAGTCGAGGTCCTCCCGGTAAACGGGCATGACCTCAAACACTATTTTACTTGAATAGCCCTCAAAGGGCTGTTTTCCCCCCTGTATCATAAAAAGCCGTTTAAAAAAAGAAAAAAAAAAGAAAAAAAAAAGAAGAAAAAGAAAAGAAAAGAAGACTCTGTCTCTAACTCTACAAAGAAAACCTTGTCTAAGCTGCCCGCAACTGGCTCACTCCTTGAAGAGGTTCTATGCTGATGAAAGGCCCTTCCCGCAAAACACGGGGCAGTCAAAACTCGCTTGTAATGGGCACCAAAGGATAGTACACGGCCTTACTGGAGTCTTCAAGAATAAGGAACCACCTCGTGGCTTCGATGGGTGCAGGTAGTGAAGGTCTTGCATAGCAGCAACCGGATCGTGAGGGAACAGGGCCAACTCAAAGAGAATTGCAGGTCATCCGGGAAAAACCCGAGTCCTCATATGAGACTAGGAGCAACCTCTCTGCAAGCAAAATAAGTTGGGATCCCTCATCCGCCCAGGCAAAATATGCCCATCTAAATAAGTGCTACAGGCACATTCTCAAATAAGTGCAATCGCACACAAATAAAGGGTAAAGGATTGAGAAAGGCTTCCTGTGCAGAGAGGTGTTGTAACGACTCCGCCGGGGTACTGACCAGGCTCGCTGGCAGTGGAGCAACGTTCATGACTCCTTAGGCAGTGACTCCGCCGGAGTCGAGAGGTTCGCTGGCAGCGGAGCAACACCATGAGGACGAAATAATTGTACCGGACCCTGCAGTTGTCCAAGGTTTCCCCGACCCTCTCGATCCTGGAGCGCGAGGAATTAAAATTCGGTTGATCTGCACCCAATAAGCCAAAAGGCCAAGCAACTATGCGGGGTGGCAAAGGAAGGAAGGTGTAAACTCTGAGGTAAAAGAACAAGCTAGTATTAGACCCCTCCCTCCTCCCTCATCGACCCTTCATCGGCAGAGACTCTGAATTCATCCAGTGAATCGCCATTTGTTGTAGCCCCTACAACACCCTCCAAAAAAATTACAAAAAAGATAATAACACACACTTCTAAATTTTTTGGAGCCCCTTTGAAACCAGAAGAAGAAGCTAAGTAAAGTTTTTAAGAGCAAGTCGCTAAGTCGCGAATCCATGATTTGCGACCCATGCGACCTATGCGACTCTGCGACCCTAAGGTCGCCAGGTCGCCAGGTCGCAAGAGTCGGAAGTCAGGAAATTTGCGACCTTGCGACCCAGCGACCTTAAGGTCGCAAGGTCGCAAGGTCGCAAAATGAAGTATTAGGGGAATTAGCGACTCAGCGACCTTGCGACCCAGCGACCTTAAGGTCGCGAGGTCGCAAGGTCGCAAACTACCAACTTGCGACCTCATTTATTGCTTGCACGTGCGACTCCTTTTTATAAGGGCAGGTCGCTAGGTCGCATTTGTGACTCACGGCGAAAATTGTGGAATTGCTCTGACAGGTCGACTGGCGCGTTTTCTTCCGGCTAAGTTGCCATTTCCTCCCTGTGTTTCCTTCCCCAGCATTTCTTGCCATTTTTGAGCCTCCCCTCGGCCTTAATTGCTTTCTGGTGAAGATGTGGGTTTTCTGTTGAGTTTTATTTGTTGTTTTGTTTCTCACAAACCCTGGGGTCACCTGTGTCTTGCCCAATTCCTCATGGCTGTGCCTTATTTCCAGTTTAGACCCTTTCCAGCCGCGTATTTTTCCCGTTAAGGAGAGTTTATCCGCAAAACCGCGCGCGCTCGAAACCCCCGGGCAGGCTCAAGTGCGACCTGCGACCCAGCGACCCAGTCGCAAAGTCGCAAGGTCGCGCGACTCCATGTTAGCGACCCTGCGACCCTGCGACCTAGTCGCAAGGTCGCGAGGTCGCATGTGAGTTATTTTGTAGATCAGCGACCCTGCGACCCCCAGAGAACAGTTAATTAAACTCTGCATGTGTAGACTGTATTTAGCCGTTATCATCATGTCTTTCTCATCCTGGGATTCTTTCCTGAATGCAACAGGTGAATTTAAAGCAGACACGATTCCGGCCCTCTCCAATTCTAGCAACATGGCACCCCGGGTATCCCGAAGGAAAAGTAAGCAGGTGGTGGAGGAAGAGTCAGACACAGACATACAAACATCTCCTCCACCAATATACAGAGACACCCTTTGCACCTTTGCAAAGGGGGACAGCCTTAGGTGGTATGAAGTATACCGCGAGTTCTCCATAACAGAAGATGAGTTTCCAGAAGATCTCCCGGACCGGGAGGTATACCTAAAGGTCAAGAAATCCAAATTGCACCTAGCAGGGGCACATCCCGCCATCTTTCCGTGCCCAGAAATGTTAGACTGGATCATACAGAAGACGGATCCCAAGAATTTCACGATCCGAGATAGTGGAGGTAAAGCTTTTGCAACATTGGAGAGCTCAAAAGCACAGGTCTACTACTCGCTACCCCAACCAGAGGTAAATTTTACCCCGAGATGGTTTTCTGCAAATGAAGTACCGATGATTGATACAATCAGAAAATGGTGGGCGGAACCAGATAAATTTAAAGTCAAGAAAGACCAGGAGTACCCGGTGGCCAGTCTGAGGAAAGTGTATAAGCTAGTGGCCGCCATGCTGTGTAGAGTGTACGGACGTTCGGACGCCACCACTTTCAACGGAGCATGGGCAACCATTATGGAACACGTAACGGTGCACGGCACTCGATTCAATTGGGCTGGCATATTAATGGGCTCAGTGCAAACAAATTTGGCTTCAGCTTTAGCCCCAGATGAGGGAACGCCGTCAGAATTTTATATGGCTTCGTATTTATTAGATGTTGTCTGTGCCCAGCTGCATGTTGAGGGATGGCCACATAACTGGGACTCCGAACAGACCTGGGCAATCCATTTGCAGACCAAGGTATTCTGGGAATCCAGGTACAAGTCAGATATTGAGCAAATCTCTCATATATTCATTCCCGCCCTTTACGGGAAACTATTTGGGCAAGACACCCCCTGCATGTCTTGGCGAGCAATGGAGACACTAGGTCAGGTGGCGCACTGGTTTCCATTCGCTGAATTTACAATCATCCGAGTATTTGGCTCATTCAAAGCACCACATGCTCTGCCTAAGTTTATTACCGATAAGGTGCTCATGCAGGAGGTATGTTTCCAGATGACCTCGGGCTTCTCCAATGTCCTTTCCAAAGGGAAGAAGAAACCTTGGCCCGCTCTACCCCTCACCATTGGTGCTTATACAGTCAAGGACTTCAGAGAAGTAGGGCGTGAAGGATAAGAGATAAAAAGTTACCACTTCATAAATCTGGATTGCCGAACTTATGACCCAGTCAAGATAGTTCCTGAGCATTGTAAAAGGGCCAATTTTAGATGGAGTTATCAGCATGTCGAGCGCCCGGCAGAGGACGAAAAAAGAAACTGGTACAACGCAGATAGGCATCTAGCTCCAGGGATCGACTCTGACCGAGAAGAAGAGGATCACCAGAATTTAGAAGATAGGAGCCATAAGCTAGGAGGCTATTCTTCCTCCAAAGATAAGAGAACACGGACCAGTACAGGGCCTGACACCTCGGATCAGCAACGAGCAGCAGAAGCCCAAGCCAAGAAGGAAGAGGAGAAGAAAATGAAGGAGGATGAAGAGAAACGTAAGAAAGATGCCAGGACAGAGCGAAAAAAGAAAAAGGAAGAGGAAAAGGAAAGACAGGAAAAGGAGGCACAGGCGGCGGCAGAACAAGAACTTAAGGAAGAACTCGACAAAGTCGATCGTCAAAAGAAGGCAGAACAAGCCGCCGCGGCAGAGCGAAAGAGAAAAGCTGAAAAGGAAGCAGAGGCAGAGACAGAACGCAGGAAGAAGGAGGAACACGACAAGGCAGAAGCCGAGCGCCGGCAAAAGGAGAAATAAAAGGGTCAAACGCAGGATGAGGACGACGAGCTAATAGACGACATTGACATATCTCCCCTGGAGATCCCTTCAGGTGGCGCGAAAAGTACCCTCAATGTTGATGATTTTCCCGGGGAGCAAGAAGAAGAAGTCTTCGACCTGACCAGATTGACATTTGACCAATTCTCTTTCAAAATACGGTAAGAGAAAAGGAAATCCTTGGCGCAAAGCCATCCCACCATATCTACGGTCGCCGCTGGAAAGGACATAGTCCCAGATACAAGGACTAACCCTGTTATGATAGCGTCAGCAGGCACCGCTTTTGCCGCGGCCACGGAGGAAAATGTCACTAGAATGAGCAGGGAGATTATTTCCCTACAGAACAGGTTAAAAGCAGCGGAGCAGGAGAAATCAAGACTAGAAAGTGAGATGCTACAGCTCCAAAGTAAGCCCGCCCAAGTGAATGAGGTCCCACTGGCAGTCAGGAAAGAGTGTGATGTGTTGGAAATGACCATGAGGCAAGTATATAAGGAAATGCTCACCCTAAAACAAACAGTGGCCCCGTTGGCAGAGGCACGAGAGGAAACCAAACAGAAGCATGAGCAGCTCAGGGAAGCCTCGGTAGCTTTGGACAAAATGATAAACTGGACAGTGCAGTATCAGCAAGCTCCTGAACATGTGCCTAGGAAGGATTGGAATCACACACAGGATGCCAAAGTACAAATTCGGATGAATATGCAGTCCAAAGACAAGCTGGCCAAAGATTTGGACAAAGTGATGTCTGCATATAATCACCTGATCAGTGGCATTGACTCCATGAACGCTCTTCATCACCTTCCGTCGTTAGGGGCACTGGATGAAACTAAAGACTGGGAGCAGGTAGAGCAGGAAATTCAGTCTTTTCTGCAACCCGTGAGACAAGCTGCTGCCGCACCAGAATTCGAGGCATCACAAGAGAACCTAAATCGGTTGCTTGTCACTCCAGTGCAAATCTATACCAATCTTGCCTCCCTCTCAATCCTGATCTCTCAGAAGAAGGAGACTCTGGTACCGAATGCCCTAGAATGTATGCATCGAATAAAAGAGGAAACCCCTCTTGTCTCTCCTATAACAGCGGATTACCAGACTTGGCGAGATTTCCTCAAGGGCAAGAAAGTTGACGTTCCAGAAACCTCAATCACACAACCACCTCCATAGCTAAGCTTTTCAGGCGCAAGTCACGACCGTCCCCAGGTCGCAGGTCGCACCGGCACCCAGGTCGCAGGTCGCATGGACACCTAGGTCGCAGGTCGCATCGGCACCTAAGTCGCAGGTCGCATGTTCGGCAAAGGTCGCAGGGAAGCTGAACCGTCGGGAAGTTGAAGCGTCGGAAAGCCTAAAGGGCGTGTCTTGAATCTATAAATACCCCTGCGGGGCACATAGTTAAGGGCTTCTCTTTTGTGGACTGAAGAGCAATATTGTATTGTAATTGAAGAATCATACTCTTGACATATGTAATACAAATACTTGTTAAAACCCCTTTGATTGGATGATGTGTTTAGCTGTGACAACACTGTGTGTATTCTGCGTACAGTTTCAGAATATCGTTTGATTAATGAATCTGTGTTATTAATAGTATCATTCACGCTCCATAGCTATCTGTGATTGTGTTGATGATGCTCAAGTTTACTATTTACTTGTATGATGAATGTTAATGAACTGTTTTATTAGCATTTCGTTATATCTTTCGGAGAGTTAAGGGATATTCTCGCCATTAAGAACTGTTTCTTTGGTGGTCAGATTATCTTGCATGCATTACCCCATAGATGTGTTGCTAACGACACTTCCTGGGCGTATGCATTTCGTCTATTCCCTTGCTACGCACAATGTCATATATTGGTTTGATACATCAGTCATGTATTCTGTATCATGTGAATGAGTGTATGTTTGCAGATTCAATCAGGTTGTTCGAGACCGAAGAGAAAGTCATTTAAGCGGTAGCCGGACCCACACCCCGGACGGGATCCCTACTCCAAATGGTTCAAAGTCTAATTGGGACTTTCTACCGGGGAGATCCCCTACTGTTGGCCGGACATATTTTCCCGTCAACAGATTTGGCGCTAGAAGGAGGGCCATGGCATCCTCCTAGCATACGACCGATATTCCATCACAAACTCCCCACCGGGAGGTCATAAATAACGAACCTCCTCTTCCCCCCTTAGAGGATATTCCAAGGGAGGAGGCTCGGTACTTTGAAATCACTAACGAACAGTTAAGATCCTTACGCCCAGTTGCCCGTAATCTCGTCAGGGATTTACGGTATGCCCCCATCATGGAGTTTCTAGCTCACACTAGGACTCCTACTGAGAACATCACCCGTAATGGTGTGCTTGTCAGCACCATACCTGAACTTGTGAACTCCATGATTGAAGACCTCGGGCGGGCTGTCCAGGAAAATGACCCCATTCTCCAAGATAGTGAAGGTTTCCCTGATACAGAACCTTTCCCCGAACCTCAGCCTGACTTACATCAGTGGAATAACAACCAAGTGTATTCCCCACCAGAAGAAGGAGAAGGGGGTCGAAGAAATGAAAGAGAAGGTAACACAGCCCGAAGAAATGCGGGGGAAGGAAATAGGCCTCGAAGAAATGAGGGTGGGATCAACAGGGGTCACGGACGTGGAGGTAGAGGAGATATAGTTCGCGGCCGGAGACACCAACCCAACCATCATCACCACCAAAACCAAAATAGGCCCCCTCCCCACAACTGGGAGTATTTTAGAAACATGAATAACCGTGAAAGACACCGAGATGAGCACTCTCGCCATCATGAAGGAGCATCAGTGTCAGGGACGGGAAGTGAGTCCGAGGCAGAAACTCGATATCATCATCACCCCAGGAGGGTGCAGCCTCTAGCCTGGATGGCTCAATCCCCATTGGCTCTCTTAGGTCCTCTCCATGATATGCCTAGACACCCAGAGAAACATCTTCCTAAGTTCGATCCTGAGAAAGGCACATCAGCGGAAGATCATATTAGTAGTTTCTATCTGTCTCTACAAATCATGAGAGTTCAGTCCGATGATGTCGCACGTCCTCTGTTCCCGCACACTCTTGTAAACCATGCGGCCACCTGGTATCGTTCCCTACCCAGTGCTTCGATTACATCATGGGACCAGTTCCGTCGCGTGTTCCTGCAAAAGTTTGCAGAAGATAAAACACCCTCTATGCTCCTCACAGAGTTAAGCACCATCAAGTGTCATAGAAAAGAGAAAGTTAAAGACTTTAACCAACGCTTCGCCACAATATTGCAAAAATTTCCTCCAAACTTAGCATTGGACGATTCTATCACCATCGACTACTACACTAAAGCTCTCCCTAGGGATATTGCCGTTTTCGTCAAACGTGAGGCCCGCGCTACCCTTACAGCAAATTACGCTGCTGCTCTTGCGGTAGAGAAGGACATGTTGTCGATAGGAGTCATGGACCATGAAGGAAAAGATGATCACAAACCAACCACTAAAAAAGGTCAGTCTTCCACCCCCAATAGAGAGAGAGAAGCTTTTGATTTCGAGAGTATGGCCAAGACCCTCAAACTTCTAACGAATGAGGTCTCTGACTTAAAGAGAAAGGGCGTTGAAACCTCAACTACAAATAAAACCCCAAAACCCTTTTTCAAGAAAAGTAATCCCAACACCAGCAGACCTCCGTCAAACTCCAGTGCCGCTCTCAACATGGAAGAGATAGGGAAAGACAATTTTTGCTCTTTTCACCAAGCTGCCCATTCCGAAAAAACGTGCCCGCAGTGGATTGGCAGCATGACCGCAGTGGTTAATCAACTTTTGGATGACCAAACTCCGGGAAACCAGACAGAGGATGATGTTTCTGATCGAGATGAAGGTTCGCTCCTAGATGGGGAATCAGGAGCCTCTGTCTTAACTTTTGATATAATCCGCGGGGGGGAGAGTCTTGCTCCCATTGATATCAACATGGCAGGCAGTCCCAAGGTTCAGCCCACTCGAAATTATAGTCTTAGAAGCAAAGGAACTGTCCCCGAACAATCATATGAGGACAAGAAAAGGGCTTTCCTGAGGAAAATTCTTCCTCCTGGAAATGAAGGACAAGCTACGCCAGAAAAGCCCATAAATAGTAATAGCAAAGCAAGTCAAAAGACCAAGCTCCCGGTGGAACCCTCGAAAACCACCACCGAACCTAGTCCCCAAACCGATACTAGCTACAACATAGTGGAGGACATGAAAAAGACCAGGGCTAATATCTCACTCTACGAGTTGGCCCGCATCACGAATCAAAAGGAACTTATTCTAAAAGCTTTCGCCAACAACCAAAATACGAAGAATGTCAGCAACATGTCTGCACAAACCAGTCCAGATATCCAGTCTGTAGTGAACGCTGTCAACACGAATTCGAGAGGATCCACCCCTCCCTTCCTTTTGTCTTTTGAGATGTTTAACTTCAACGTTCACAATTGTCTCGTTGACTTCGGTGCATCCACAAATGTCATGCCTCTATCTGTGTGCAAGAAACTCAACATTCTCCCAGAGAAAACTGACGCAAAAATCATTCAACTTGACAGATCACAAGTACCAGCCGTTGGAGAACTAAACAATGTCATCATCCGCCTCTCATCCGACTCTAGAGTCCATCAATGTATTGATATTGTGGTCGTTGACATCCCCGAAGCCTATGGTGTACTGCTTAGTAGAGACTGGTCTAGCAAGTTGCAAGGATACTTCGCCACAGATTGGTCCCACTTATGGCTACCTTACAAAGGGAGAAACAACCAAATCAGAGTCGAAATTGAACCATACATGAAACACACTGTAACTGATTTGGATGCCACAAATGAACCCATCAGCTTTGCCCAGGAGGAACTTGGTGTGTGTTTTCTAGATTCCATTTTTGGATGTTACCGACCTCCCTAGTCTTCAGTAGGCCCCGAGGTCCTTTCTGAAATGACACTCGTCGCAGAGGAACAAGCCCAAACTGTCTTACACCAAGCCGAAATTCCTCCGCAATCCATTACCCCCAAGGACCCGGAAAGCGACATATGGACCTTGTATTACGACGGCTCCAAAAATCTTGATGGTGCTGGCGCTAGCTGCGTTTTGCTTGATCCGCATAAGAAAAAATTCTTAGTCTCTTGTCGGCTGGAGTTCCAATGCACTAACAACACTGCTGAGTATGAAGCTTTGATCCTTGGGCTTAAAAAGGCACTGGATTTGAAGGTAAAATGCTTACAGGTCATTGGAGACTCCGAGATTATCACTCGGCAGGTACGCAATACTATTCATTGTTTGTCTCCACATTTAAAGGCGTATCAGCAAGAGGTATGGCGGCTCATTTCTGCTTTTGACGCTTTTGGAATTAAATCTGTTCTAAGAATGCATAATGCAGCGGCGGATACTCTAGCTAATGCTGCCGCCAGATTTACCCCTTTGAGGGACGGTTTTTCTATTGAAGTTATGTATAAACCCTCCGTGCCAGACAATATCACTAACTTGCGTGTTTTCGATGATGATCAACAGGTGCTGGAATTTATGTGTAACTCAGAGATATTCAAAGACGCTGCTATAGATGAAGATGAGCATGACCAAGCTATGCAAAAGGAGTACGAGCAAGTCAAAGGAAACCCCATGCCTAAAGGGGTGGTATCACTTGAGAAGCTTTTCGATCTGCAAAATCGTTTCCGTGGGCCCCCAAATGCCAAAGTACAGAGCTCTATCTTAGCCCACTGACAAGTGAACTTGGGATCAGAGGATAATCCTAAATTCGTCAACCTTGGGAAGGACTGCACCCCCCAAGAGGCTCAGGATTTCACTCAGCTATTTCGCAAATATCGTGACGTGTTCGCTTGGACATATGAGGACTTACGCACATACGATACTCGAATCATACAACATGTGATACCCATCAAAGAAAATATAAAACCTTTCCAACAAAAGCTCAGGAAAGTACATCCTACGATGGAACCATTGATTCTGAAGGAACTCAAAAAACTTTTAGATGCACGCATTATCTTTAAAGTTCGCCATTCCACATGGGTGTCCAATTTGGTTCCGGTACGGAAGAAGTCAGGTGAAATTCGCTTATGCGTGGATTTCTGAAACTTAAATCGGGCCTCGAATAAAGATAATTACCCAGTGCCCCCTATGGAGAAAATACTACAAGCAGTGTCCGGGTCAGAAATGTTCTCTTTGTTGGACGGATTCTCTGGCTACAATCAAGTACTGGTGGCTGAACCAGACAGGTTAAAGACTACCTTTCAGACTAAGTGGGGAACCTTCGCATTCAGGCGTATGCCTTTTGGATTAATCAACGCAGGAGCAACTTTCCAAAGAGCTATGGATATAGCATTCAGAGGTCTGATAGGCCAAAGTGTGGTGGTCTACTTGGATGACGTTACTGTGTTTTCTAAACATCGGGGGGATAATTTGCGTCACCTCAGGCAGATTTTCGAAAGGTGCAGAAAATACGGTATCTCGCTCAACCCAAAGAAGAGTATTTTCGCCGTAGCAGAAGGAAATCTGCTAGGTCATATCATAACGAAGCAAGGCATTGTCGTTGATCCGGGACGTGCGAAAGCCATTGCTCAAATCCCTCCCCCCAGTGGTAAGAAATCAATGCAATCATTTTGGGGCAAAATCAATTTTGTACGTAAGTTTATATCAGATTTCGCCCAGATAATGAAACCACTGCAGGGAATGATAAAGAAAAATGCTACCTTCAAATGGAATCAACCCGAAAAGGAAGCTTTCGACCAGATCAAGAAAGCGATAGCCGAAGCACCTTCTCTCCAGAGCCCAGATTTCGGCAGAGATTTCAGATTGTATACGTTCGCTTCGGATTCATCCCTGGCAGCCGTACTCACACAAAAGGACAGAAATAATGACGAACGTCCCATTTCATTCATGAGCACCGGTCTGCAGGGAGCTAAATTAAATTATCCTGAAATTGAAAAACAGGCCTATGCGGTATATAAGGCGGTCAAACATTTCAGACCATACATCCTAAAAAACCATGTCACGGTTTACGTTCCTCACCCAGCTGTTCGCTCACTGTTCATGCAGCAAGAGCTGGGTGAGAGACGAGGGAACTGGGTTGCGTGTATGCAAGAATACGACTTAGAGTTTAAGCCAGCACGCACAGTTAAAGGGCAAGGTCTATGCCAAATGGCTGCAGAGGCCGCAAGTTCCCACCAGGTTGAAGAAGATAATTGGGAACAAGAAATTGATATGTACCAAACCGACGTTGTACCTCAGGTAAGGAACCCTTCTTGGTACTCGGATATTTTAGAATATTTAGCACATGGTACACTGGACCCCGCTCTAAATGCCCGGCAGAAACGTGCAATCAGACTCAAAGCTGCGTCTTACCAGTTAATCCAAGGGAAGCTCTTCAGGAAACATTCCGATGGGGTCATGTTACGCTGCTTGGAATATGATGAAGCTCAGAAAATCTTAATCGAGCTGCATGATGGACCAGCAGGAGGTCATTTTTCCAGGGATACTACGGCCCATAAAATAATGCGAGCAGGTTATTATTGGCCAACTCTATTCAAAGATGCTCACGCATATGTCCGGAAGTGAATTCAATGCCAGAAATTCGCAAGCCGAGAAGCGCGTCCCGCTGCCCCTTTGTCGTCAGTAGTAGTAGAAGAACCTTTTCAACAATGGGGACTGGACGTCATTGGTGAGATTTTACCCCACTCGTCTAAGCAACACCGGTACATTCTAACGGCTACTGATTATTTCACCAGGTGGGTTGAAGCAGTACCGTTACGCCAAATCAACGATCAGGAGGTAATGCAATTCGTCACTCATTCCATCATTACCAGGTTTGGCGTTCCAACTTCCTTGGTTGTTGATAATGCAACATATTTTTCATCTTTTAAATTATATGATTTTGCTTTGGAAAATGGCATTGTTCTTAAACACTCTGCAAAGTACTATCCCCAAGGAAATGTTCTAGCGGAATCAACAAATAAAAATCTGATTCGCATCATTAAAAAGACCCTTCTGTCTCACCAACGCAACTGGCATAACGCTCTCCAAAATGCACTTTGGGCTGATCGCGTCACCCCTAAGTCCTCAATAGGCACCTCACCATATTTTCTCGTGTATGGGAAAGAAGATGTCCTCCCGCCCAATTTTTCTCTTCCTGCTCTGCAGTTGTCTCAAGAGTGTCATGGTACCCCTTGCCCCGCCTTGCAAACCCGCATTGACACCCTGCTGAAATTAGAAGAGGAAAGGCAGAAAACCCGGGAGAAATTTGCCATCCACCAGAGTCGGATCAAGAAATGGTTCGATAAAAAGTCTGCAGGAGATAAAAAATTTGAAGTAGGAGATCTTGTCCTAAAGTGGGATAAAGCTCACGAAGAAAAAGGAAAACATGCCAAATTTCAAGCACTATGGATAGGTCCCTTTCAGGTTAAAGAAAAGGTGGGTCCCCATACTTTCCGATTGCAAACTCTGGAAGGAAAAGTCGAGGTCCTCCCGGTAAACGGGCATGACCTCAAACACTATTTTACTTGAATAGCCCTCAAAGGGCTGTTTGCCCCCCCTGTATCATAAAAGTCGCATTTTGTTCTAAAAAAAAAAAAAAAAAAAAAAAAAAAAAACTCTTTCTCTAACTAAGCTGCCCGCAACTGGCTCACTCCTTGAAGAGGTTCTATGCTGATGAAAGGCCCTTCCCGCAAAACACGGGGCAGTCAAAACTCGCTTGTAATGGGCACCTAAGGATAGTACATGGCCTTACTAGAGTCTTCAAGCATAAGGAACCACCTAGCGGCTTCGAAGGGTGCAGGCAGAGAAGGTCTTGCATAGCAGCAACCGGATCATGAGGGAACAGGGCTAACTCAAGAGAATTGCAGGTCATCCGGGAAAAACCCGAGTCCTCATATGAGACCAGGAGCAACCTCTCTGCAAGCAAAATAAGTCGGGATCCCTCATCCGCCCAGGCAAAATATGCCCATCTAAATAAGTCCCACAGGCACATTCTCAAATAAGTGCAATCGCACACAAATAAAGGGTAAAGGATTGAGAAAGGCTTCCTGCGCAGAGAGGTGTTGTAACGACTCCGCCGGGGTACTGACCAGGCTCGCTGGCAGCGGAGCAACGTTCATGACTCCTTAGGCAGTGACTCCGCCGGAGCCGAGAGGTTCGCTGGCAGCGGAGCAACACCATGAGGACAAAATAATTGTACCAGACCCGGCAGTTCTCCAAGGTTTCTCCAACCCTTCCGATCCTGGAGCGTGAAAAGTTCAATTCGGTTGATCTGCACCCAATAAGCCAAAAGGCCAGGCAACTATGCGGGGTGGCAAAGGAAGGAAGGTGTAAACTCTGAGGTAAAATAACAAGCTATTATTAGACCCCTCCCTCCTCCCTCATCGACCCTTCATCGGCAGAGACTCTGAATTCATCCAGTGAATCGCCATTTGTTGTAGCCCCTACAACACCCTCCAAAAAATTACAAAAAAGATAATAACACACACTTCTAAATTTTTTGGAGCCCCTTTGAAACCAGAAGAAGAAGCTAAGTAAAGTTTTAAGAGCAAGTCGCCAAGTCGCAAACCCATGATTTGCGACCCATGCGACCTATGCGACTCTGCGACCCTAAGGTCGCCAGGTCGCCAGGTCGCAAGAGTGGGAAGTCATGAAATTTGCGACCTTGCGACCCAGCGACCTTTAAGGTCGCGAGGTCGCAAGGTCACAAAAGTAAGTAATTAAGGGAATTAGTGACTCAGCGACCTTCGACCCAGCGACCTTAAGGTCGCGAGGTCGCAAGGTCGCAAACTATCAACTTGCGACCTCATTTATTGCTCGCACGTGCGACTCCTTTTTATAAGGGCAGGTCGCTAGGTCGCATTTGTGACTCACGGCGAAAATCGTGGAATTGCTCTGACAGGTCGACTGGCGCATTTTTCTTCCAGGTAAGTTGCTTTTTCCTCCCCGTGTTTCCTTCCCCAGCATTTCTTGCCATTATTGAGCCTCCCCACGGCCTTAATTGCTTTCTGGCGAAGATGTAGGGTTTCTGTTGAGTTTTATTATTGTTTTGTTTCTCATAAACCCCAGGGTCACCTGTGTCTCGCCCAATTCCTCATGGCTATGCCTTATTTCCAGTTTAAACCCTTTCCAGCCGCGCATGTTTCCCGTTAGGGAGAAATTATCCGCAAAACCGCGCGCACTCGAAACCCCCCAGCAGGCCCAAGTGCGACCTGCGACCCAGCGACCCGGTCGCAAGGTCGCAAGGTCGCGCGACCCTCTGTTAGCGACTCTGCGACCCTGCGACCTAGTTGCCAGGTCACGAGGTCGCATGTGATTTCTTTTGTAGATCAGCGACCCTGCGACCCCAGAGAACAGTTAATTAAACTCTGCATGTGTAGATTGTATTTAGCCGTTATCATCATGTCTTTCTCATCCTGGGATTCTTTCCTGAATGCAACAGGTGAATTTAAAGCAGATGGGATACCGGTCCTCTCCGACTCTAGCAACATGGCACCCCGGGTATCCCGAAGGAAAATTAAGCAGGTGGTGGAGGAAGAGTCAGACACAGACATACAAATATCTCCTCCACCAATATACAGAGACACCCTTTGCACCTTCGCAAAGGAGGACAGCCTTAGGTGGTATGAAGTATACCGCGAGTTCGCCATAACAGAAGAGGAGTTTCCAGAAGAGCTACTGGACCGGGAGGTATACCTAAAGGTCAAGAAATCCAAATTGCACCTAGCAGGGGCACATCCCTCCATCTTTCCGTGCCCAAAAATGTTAGACTGGATCATACAGAAGACGGATCCCAAGAATTTCGCGATCCGAGATAGTGGAGGTAAAGCCTTTGCAACGTTGGAGAGCTCAAAATCACAGGTCTACTACTCGCTACCCCAACCAGAGGTAAATTTTACCCCGAGATGGTTTTCTGCAAATGAAGTACCGATGATTGATACAATCAGAAAATGGTGGGCGGAACCAGATAAATTTAAAGTCAAGAAAGACCAGTAGTACCCAGTGGCCAGTCTGAGGAAAGTGTATAAGCTAGTGGCCGCCATGCTGTGCAGAGTGTACGGACGTTCGGACGCCACCACTTTCAATGGAGCATGGGCAGCCATTATGGAACACGTAACGGTGCACGGCACTCGATTCAATTGGGCTGGCATATTAATGGGCTCAGTGTAAACAAATTTGGCTTCATCTTTAGCCCCAGATGAGGGAACGTCGTCAGAATTTTATATGGCTTCGTATTTATTAGATGTTGTCTGTGCCCAGCTACATGTTGAGGGATGGCCACATAACTGGGACTCCGAACAGACCCGGGAAATCCATTTGCAGACCAAGGTATTCTGGGAATCCAGGTACAAGTCAGATATTGAGCAAATCTCTTATATATTCATTCCCGCCCTTTACGGGAAACTATTTGGGCAAGACACCCCCTGCATGTCTTGGCGAGCAATGAAGACACTAGGTCAGGTGGCGCACTGGTTTCCATTCGCTGAATTTACAATCATCCGAGTATTTGGCTCATTCAAAGCACCACATGCTCTGCCTAAGTTTATTACCGATAAGGTGCTCATGCAGGAGGTATGTTTCCAGATGACCTCGGGCTTCTCCAATGTCCTTTCCAAAGGGAAGAAGAAGCCTTGGCCCGCTCTACCCCTCACCATTGGTGCTTATACAGTCAAGGACTTCAGAGAAGTAGGGTGTGAAGGAGAAGAGATAAAAAGTTACCACTTCAGAAATCTGGATTGCCAAACTTATGACCCAGTCAAGATAGTTCCTGAGCATTGTAAAAGGGCCAATTTTAGATGGAGTTATCAGCATGTCGAGCGCCCGGTAGAGGATGAAAAAAGAAACTGGTACAACGCAGACAGGCATCTAGCTCCAGGGATCGACTCTGACCGAGAAGAAGAGGATCACCATAATTTAGAAGATAGGAGCCATAAGCTAGGAGGCTCTTCTTCCTCCAAAGATAAGAGAACACGGACCAGTACAGGGCCTGACACCTCGGATCAGCAACGGGTAGCAGAAGCCCAAGCCAAGAAGGAAGAGGAGAAGAAAATGAAGGAGGATGAAGAGAAACGTAAGAAAGATTCCAGGACAGAGCGAAAAAAGAAAAAGGAAGAGGAAAAGGAAAGACAGGAAAAGGAGGCACAGGCGGCGGCAGAACAAGCACTTAAGGAAGAACTCGACAAATTCGATCGTCAAAAGAAGGCAGAACAAGCCGCCGCGGCAGAGCGAAAGAGAAAAGCTGAAAAGGAAGCAGAGGCAGAGACAGAACGCAGGAAGAAGGAGGAACACGACAAGGCGGAAGCCGAGAGCCGGCAAAAGGAGAAAGAAAAGGGTCAAACGCAGGATGAGGAGGACGATCTAATAGACGACATTGACATATCTCCCCTGGAGATCCCTTCAGGTGGCGCGAAAAGTACCCTCAATGTTGATGATTTTCCCGGGGAGCAAGAAGAAGAAGTCTTCGACCTGACCAGATTGACATTTGACCAATTCTCTTTCAAAATACGGCAAGAGAAAAGGAAATCCTTGGCGCAGAGCCATCCCACCATATCTACGGTCGCCACTGGAAAGGACATAGTCCCAGATACAAGGACTAACCCTGTTATGATAGCGTCAGCAGGCACCGCTTTTGCCGCGGCCACGGAGGAAAATGTCACTAGAATGAGCAGGGAGATTATTTCCCTACAGAACAGGCTAAAAGCAGCGGAGCAGGAGAAATCAAGACTAGAAAGTGAGATGATACAGCTCCAAGGTAAGCCCGTCCAAGTGAATGAGGTCCCACTGGCGGTCAGGAAAGAGTGTGATGTGTTGGAAATGACCATGAGGAAAGTATATAAGGAAATGCTCACCCTAAAACAAACAGTGGCCCCGTTGGCAGAGGCACGAGAGGAAACCAAACAGAAGCATGAGCAGCTCAGGGAAGCCTCGGTAGCTTTGGACAAAATGATAAACTGGACAGCGCAGTATCAGCAAGCTCCCGAACATGTGCCTAGGAAGGATTTGAGTCATACACAAGACGCCAAAGTACAAATTCGGATGAATATGCAGTCCAAAGACAAGCTGGCCAAAGATTTGGACAAAGTGATGTCTGCATATAATCACCTGATCAGTGGTATTGACTCCATGAACGCTCTTCATCACATTCTGTCATTAGGGGCACTGGATGAAACTAAAGACTGGGAGCAGGTAGAGCAGGAAATTCAGTCTTTTCTGCAACCCGTGAGACAAGCTGCTGCCACACCAGGATTCGAGGCATCACAAGAGAACCTAAATCGGTTTCTTGTCACTCCAGTACAAATCTATACCAAGCTTGCCTCCCTCTCAATCCTGATCTCTCAGAAGAAGGAGACTTTGATACCGAATGCCCTAGAATGTATGCATCGAATAAAAGAGGAAACCCCTCTTGTCGCCCCTATAACAGCGGATTACCAGACTTGGCGAGATTTCCTCAAGGGCAAGAAAGTTGACGTTCCAGAAACCTCAATCACACAACCACCTCCATAGCTAAACTTTTCAGGCGCAAGTCACGACCGTCCCCAGGTTGTAGGTCGCACCGGCACCCAGGTCGCAGGTCGCATGGGCACCTAGGTCGCAGGTCGCATCGGCACTTAAGTCGCAGGTTGCATATTCGGCAAAGGTCGCAAGGAAGTTGAACCGTCGGGAAGTTGAAGCGTCGGAAAGCCTAAAGGGCGTGTCTTGAATCTATAAATACCCCTGCGGGGCACATAGTAAAGGGCTTCTCTTTTGTGGACTGAAGAGCAATATTGCATTGTAATTGAAGAACCATACTCTTGGCATATGTAATACAAATACTTGTTAAAACCCCTGTGATTGGATGATGTGTTTAGCTGTGACAACACTGTGTTTATTCTGCGTACAGTTTCAGAATATCGTTTGATTAATGAATCTGTGTTATTAATAGTATCATTCATGCTCCATAGCTATCTGTGATTGTGTTGATGATGCTCAAGTTTACTATTTACTCGTATGATGAATGTTAATGAACTGTTTTATTAGCATTTCGTTATATCTTTCGGAGAGTTAAGGGATATTCTCGCCATTAAGAACTGTTTCTTTGGTGGTTAGATTATCTTGCATGCATTACCCCATAGATGTGTTGCTAACAACACTTCCTGGGCGTATGCATTTCGTCTATTACCTTGCTACGCACAGTGTCATATATTGGTTTGATACATCAGTCATGTATTCTGTATCATGTGAATGAGTGTATGTTTGCAGATTCAATCAGGTTGTTCGAGCCCGAGGAGAAAGTCATTTAAGCGGTAGCCGGACCCACACCCCGGACGGGATCCCTATTCCAAACGGTTCAAAGTCTAATTGGGACTTTCTACCGGGGAGATCCCCTACTGTTGGCCGGACATATTTTCCCGTCAACAGGGCAGCACTTCTGAAGGTGAACTTGATGATTGTAAATGGTTGTAAAAGTCTGTTTTAGGCTGGTTTGATGATTGGTAAGCCTTAGAGCTTGGCCAAAAGGCAAATAGCCTTGCCAAGGAGCAGAAGTGGCTTCTACTGGATTGGACATTGTAACTTCATTTTTATGAAACATAATATCTTGGGCAGACTCATTTTAGCAGGGAGTTTCTCCTCCCTTGTATGTATGGGCGTACTTGTGGATTGATATTGATGTTTATGTTTATTTTCGCACATTGAAAGAACATTTGTAATAATAACTAACGAATTTTTCTTAAGGCGTAGTCTGGGTACTTGAGTATTTAGAAAAAGAAAAAGTACGGCAGTGCCGCACCTGCCTACATAGAGCGGTTGGAAGACACCCGTGGTGTAGGGGCGTGACACATGGTATCGGAGCTACTAGGACGAACGGATGAGAGCTCGATAACACATCTGCTGTTGCACATCAGATGGTATCAGAGCTACCTTCACTGGGAGCTTTTGCTGAAGAATGGACACAGTTGTAGGGTTGCAGTTGGTGTTGAAGCTGACTTATATATTTGGGGTTTCTCTTGAGACCTTAGCTGAAGCAAGGCTTTTTCCAGGGCTAAAGCTAGAAAAGGAGACATGCCGAACGAAGAAATCCCAAGGATTCGAAACAAACTTGGAGTCTTGGAAAGAAAATTGGTGGAAACTTGGAAGAAGGCTAAGAAGATTCATGAAGAGGTTAATGAGGCTAAGATCGCTCTTATGGCCTTGTGCGAGAAGGGGATCTCTTACTCAAACCAAGATGAGTTTGAAAGACTTCGAGACAAGATGGACCAGTTTGATGGATGGATGGCATTATGCTATGAGCTACAAACTCACCGAGATGAGCTTGTTAGACTTGAAGAGAAGAACCATAAGAAGAGATTAAAACCCTCTATGGGGAAGTCGAAGCAGAATGTTATGGATGTTGTTTTGGTGAAGGAAGAACTTTTACAACAAGTTGAACCTAAACCAAAGACACCACAAACGTTGGAGCTTGAAGCTATAAGGGAAGCAGGTTTGGAGGTTCGTAAGAAGCTTGTGAACATGACAAAGTTCTTGGAGGAAACATTGAAGATGCATGATTCTTGTGAGGATGATATGATGGAAGAGATGAAGGACGAACTTGTGACACAAGTTGAACCAAGACAAGACACATTGCAAGCATTGGTGGACAAACCACATGGAGGTGTTGCAAATGTGAGCATGATCGTGGAGGAACTTGGTAAGCAGGTGGTACCAGGATCGAACAGTTCGCCCTCATCATCCCGGCTCACCACTTCTCCCGCCTTGCATGCCATTGCGGCGCAGCCATCTACTTGCAACTGATAAAGGTTCTTGGTTCGAACCCCTATCTTCCGGGTCTCTCCAGTAGTCTTACTGCGCAGGAAGGATTTTCCTTCGCTGAAGACCACATCATACCCCTTATCCTCCAACATCGCCACAGAGATCAAGTTCTTCTTCAATCCAGGTACATGCATGACATCCTTCAACACAAAGGGTTTACCAGACTCCCTCTGAAAGGATATGGTACCAATACCAGTCGCACTGTATCTACCATCATCGCCCATCTCGATGTGCACACCCAAATCTTTGTCCTCCAGATCTGAGAACAACTCCCGATCTCCCGTCATATGAAATGACGCACCGCTGTCCAAGAACCACACCGATCCCATCACACTTGAAACCAAGCATGCAATCAGTGAAAAGTCAAGCTCGAACTGTGAAGCCAAAGCTTCTCCATCTGCAGATCTTCCCGCTTGCTTGTTCTTCTTCTTCTTTGGACAATTGGTAGCATAATGTCCGTGATCATGGTAGTGAAAACACTTCACTTTCGCCATATCCTGCTTCTTTCCCTTTACACTGGAATGAGAAGTTTTCTTACCCTTCCCCTTCTTTGCTTTGGCAACCAAAGCACAATTTTCTTCATCAGCTCCCTTTGATGAAGATCCATCCCAAGTAGTCCTCCTTATCTCCTCCTGCATGAGATCCGCCCAAAGGCGCTCCCATCCCGACAGCTTCTCCCGACCATTGACACTATCTTGATATGAGTGCCAAGCCTTCGGAAGACCAAGGAGAGCCAGGTCGACCATGTCCTCATCTTCGACAATCACCCCCACACTTCCCAGCTCATCTCTGCATTGAGTGAACTTCGTGAGGTATTTGGCGATATTGTCGCCTTTCTCCATCTTGATGTTCCTGAGCTTATCTTTGAGCGCCAGCTTCCTTTGGTCGCTCTTACTCTGGAATAGATCCTTCAAAGCTTTCCACATTAAATATGGAGAAGCCTTTCCATGCAGGCTGGATATAATATGATCCTTGACGCCCTCCAACAGGATCCTTCGACATTTTGCCATCTTCTTTTGCCATGCTTCGACTTCAGCAGGATCAGTGGGCTTTTGGACATCCGTATCCACGAACTCCTTCAGTCCATTATCTTCTAATACTGCCTCCATGCTATCCTTCCATGCAACATAATTCGAACTACCTTCAAGAGCATATTCGAGTCGCAAACCGTTGAAAGACATTTTCAACTCCGGCACCAAGAAAACAAAACTGCTGCAAAATTCGAATTCCAACTCAAAGCTCAATCGCTCTGGATCTGTGAGAAAAAATTATTTCTAGCACATAGATCGACTGCAGGGGCATTTACTGGATATATCACCTTTCAAAGAAAGGATGGATCCAGAGGCTACCCGGCCCGCATGCAGACTCTGTCTACCGAAATAAGTTTGTAATCACTGTGATGATCAATCTCTGCTTCAATAGCTCCGATACCATGTAGAAAATTGCTGAATAATGATTAATTATCCACCGAGACTATCCTGATCACATATCAATTCGAATTCATATGCAACACATAATCTCTTCCACTCAGATCATCACACATGCAGAAATAAAACAAGCGATCACACATCAATTCATCATACACATTAACACAGTATGTATGGGGAAAGCTTATTGCTGAAAACCCCACAGCTATTGTGTATATTATAATGGAGAAAACATGTAACAACTCAGTACAATACTCCTCACAAGTACTCAGTACTATCTCATACAGTTACTCACAATCTAGCTTGGTTTTGAACAAGTCACGGGTTCAAAACTCAACCACTAATTGCTTGCCTCTATTGCGCAATCATGGCCTGTCTAAATAGAGATCCAAGGTTTGAATCTCCTTGGCTTGACAACGCAATCATCATGGGAAATTTCCTCCAAGTGTGGTGCAAATCTCATGCACAACTGATGTCACAACTGATAGCTGTACTCACCCTTTCATCTACCTCTTTCACTGGTCTCCACTGAACTGTCCATGCACCGTAGTGAACTGATGTGTTCTTGAGTTGAATAATGAGTTACTAATTAATGAATTAAATAATATTTAATTCACTCCACTCATTACTAGTTGATTAGCTAGTTAAACTAATCTCAACTAGTTCAACTAAGTTAAACCGAACACAACTCCACCAACTGCCTCATCAACTCCACCAAACTTCTGCCACTGAAGTCCTAACTAAAGTCAACCATGCATGAGCTCACCAAACCCTTAGGAATAGCGTAATTCCTCTGTCAGATGCATGAGCCACTTCTGTAGCTCGAACTGAAGCTCTCCAAGAGAGTAAACTGAAGTTTATAGTCCAAATATTATTAAGGGTAAATAATATTTGACTTCCATATTTTAAGGAGAGGCAGTCTAAAAACAGACTTCGACCTATAGGTCCAAAAAATAGAGTCCCATATATTTTTACCAACATGACCAATACTCCAAGAATAACATACTGCAATCCCCGGACCATGCTCCATATGTCTAAAAATAGACATAGTCTAAAAATAGACTTTGCGCCAGAATTTTCCTGTGGGCCCACTTAGTGAAGGCGACTTCATTTCACTAAGCTCCATCACCTTGCTGCATTCTCAACAAATCATCCATCTTCGATGCTTGCAACGTGCTCGGTCTTGGTCCAACTTGGTTATCAAGTTCACCCTTGACATCTTCTACATCTGCAACATCCTTGTGTGGTTCAACCTGCAATGCTTGTAATGTGCTTGGTTCGGGTTCAACTTGTTCTACAAGTTCTTCCTTCTCCTCAACCACATTCCCAACATCCGTCGGTTCGGTCATAGTGGACTTCATGTCACTATACCTCTTTATAATTTCGCGTTTCATCTTCTCAAAATCAAGCTTGACAAGCTTCCCTTGAAGCATGCGTTGCTCTTCAGCTAATTCCCTTAACTCCTTTCCATAGCTGTCTAATATCTTCATAAGTCGGTTGAATTCATCCCAGCTCGTGTCGGATATCCCTTCTGCATACATTGCATAAAAGGTCTTCTTCAACTCATGAAACTCTTCTACGATTTCATCCGTTCTTCTCAAAGATTTCCGCAGCCTGCTTTCAAAGTCCTTCGGAATTAACTCTTCCATTGTAGCTCTAGCCCTGAAAAATGCCTTGCTTCAGCCAAGGTTTCAAGAGAAACGCCAAATATATAAGTCAGCTTCAACATTGTCCGCCACCCCCGCAACTCGGGTCTGCACTCCGACAATTAACTGTCACACCCCTACACCACAGGTGTCTTCCAACCACGTCTTGTAGGCAGGTGCGGCACTGCTGTACTTTTTATTTTTCTAAATACTCAAGTACCCAGACTACGCCTATAGCAACATTTGTTAGTTATATTACAAATGTTCTTTCAATGTGCGGAAATAAACATAAACATCAATATCAAACCACATGTACACCCATATATACAAGGGAGGGGCAACTCCCTTTTAAAATGAGTCCGCCCGGATATTATGTTTCATAAAAATACAAGTTTACAACATCCAATCCAGCAAAAACCACTCCTGCTCCTTGGCACAGCTATTTGCCTTTTGGCCAAGCTCTAAGGCTTTCCAATCATCAAAATAGCCTAGAACAATCATATACAATCAAGAGTTTCAACCTGCGGAAGTGCTGCCCTAAACTGCCCAAGTGCTGGTCACTCGGGTCACTCAGCCGTTGCTCCAAATCAGTGCAGAGCGTTTTCTAAGCTTACCGTGTGTCCAATCCATCCCTCACCCATATGGTTGGATGCATCTCGGAATTATGCACCTTCTGGTTTTTACGGCACCTCAATCTGACACCCGACGCTCCCGGAATCGCTTTTTTAGTGCTGGGCCACTGTCGTTACTCGGCACCCAGAACCGACTCGACTCGACCCGTCTGTCGTTCAGCTGCGCCCAACCCGACCTGTGGTGCGGCGTGCACGAATATGACCCGACTCGACCAACTCTCGGTTCGTCTTTGTTTCTGCACCCAACGAGTTGTTGGCAACTCGTGTGCTACCCTTGACTTCTTGCTTATTCGTCCTTGTTGCTTCTTCGAACTTGGTTGCTTCACTCTCCAACGCCATCATATATATATGGACGCCAAGTGAAGTGAGGGTCGCTCATTTGCCACAAGCCGACCCACCCGTTTATTCATCTGCCCACGAAGTGCCGTGTCGTGGGGTGTGGGGCACTCGGCCGACCCGAGCCGACCCCCACGTTTGGTGTTCGTCCATGAAGTGTCGCGACGGCCCACGCCCAATATGTTGGCGGACCCACCAACTCATCCGTTGGTCTAGCTCACCCAAGGTGTGCCCGTGGTGGTATAAACGCGTCTCTCCAATGCCGTGTTGACTCGCCTCTCCTCCAACTTGCCCTCGTGACTCGCCTCGCTACACCCGCGCGCCCATGACTCTCCGGTGCGTCGTTACGCCCGTTACGTCGCACAGCGTCCGAACTTGCCCAAACGCCCAATCGGCGCGCCCGTTCCAACGAATGCACCCATGAAGTCTTGGGTGAGTCTTGGGGCCTTACACATGAGGATTTAGAAATGTCAAATGCAGCATAAGAAATACTAATTTAATTTAATTTTTTATTCTTTCCTTTGAAACCAAAAAATGTGACTTTTCATCCTCAAACCCTTAATTTAATAGTTTAATTGTGACACACTGAAACTATTCCAGGCTTCTCAAATGAAGACCATCCAAAAGAAAATTTATTTATGAAAATTTGAACTTCCCCAAGCCCACTTCCAATATATACCACACCTATCGTAGTAATAATTAGAATTCATAATTATGTTCAAATTATAGAATAAAATTATACTATAAAATTAAAAGAACAAGAAAAAACATTAAATACTTTGCAATGTAAGTAAAATTTAAAACATAGTGAGCTGAGAGCTTGAGATAATGTCGCATTGCATTGTAATAAAATTTTAAAACACATCTCGTTGTGGAAACACAAACAACATATGCACATCTATTTTCGTAGCGCCAATGGTATACGACCCACGAAAAAGTAAGAAAACATAGACCAACAAACACAACGCACTAAGTGCAATGTTGTAGTTGTTTTGAATTTTAAACTCTCGTCCGAGAGTTTTGTTCTTATAAACCCAAAATTCTCCATTAGCGCGACATTATGCCTGTCGTTTTCACGATTTTTGCACTGTATCTGTCGAATTACACAAAATTCTTCATTCGCGCGGCATTCTGCCTGTCGTTTTTGGGAATTTTTGCATTGTAGCTGTCGAATTCTTGGACTGTAGTTATCCTTTTCGCGAATTCTTGGACTGTAGTTGTCATTTTCGCGAATTCTTGGACTGTAGCTGTCGTTTTGAAGAGCTATTTTCTTTGTCGCCGGGATCCAGGTAAATTTGGTGCTACTCTTTCAATAGTCATATGTCCACGAAAACCAATTAGTGTACAATTGTGACTCAAGACTATACTTGAAAATTTTCATGGTTCAAACAACATCAAAATATTGGGTACACCCGACTAAAAATAGAATGTACTAGTCCCAAACTGACAAATTCATTGTTGGCAGCAAGGAGAAACAAATCAAAAAATGAAATTCCTCGTAGCATATTTTCTTATGGTATTTTTGTTGCAGGTAACCTTCATATTTTCGACCTACTGTAACAATAGATGATTTCACCCTTCATATGAAAAGTGTTCTTGAACTAGGCCAAATAATTTTGACTTCAAGGCTAATCTTTCACCATAATCTAGCTCGGATACCAAGTAATCTCAGGAGATTGAACAAGTCGGTTTTATTTTCTTTTGTCTTTGTTACAACTTTTGAGTTGAAGTAGTGAAGCCCCAGTCATGGTATATCTTTGTGATACCGTGGGAATTCTGAGAGAGATTTGCTAGTTGTTTTGATATTTTTGGATTTTTTAACTAAGGGTCCCCATTTATTTAGTATTATTACTAATACTAAATAAAAAGGGGGGTTGTTGCTGGTCACAACACTAGGACACCCCAGCAAAATGGAGTAGTTGAAAGAAGGAACCGAACCATTCAAGAAATGGCAAGGAAAATGCTACTAGCAGCTGATTTGCAACCAAAATTTTGGAGAGAAGTAGTTGGCACCACAGTTTATACCTTAAATTGAACTCAACTAAGACCAAATAATGAAAAGACTCCTGATGAATTATGGAAATGAAGACCCACTTCAGTAAAATATTTCAGGGTTTTTGGAAGCAAATGTTTCATAAAAATAAATGATGACTCACCAGGAAAATTTGATTGTAGAGTTGACGAAGGAATATTTCTTGGATACTCCACTAGGAGCAAAGCTTACAAATGTTACAACTATCATCTACGAAGAATAGTGGAAAGAATTGATGTGAAGATTGATGAAGGCCTTCCAGAAAAAAAGAATTGAGGATCATGAAGTTGAGCCTTTCTTTGAACACAGTGAAGAAGAAGAACCTGAAAAAGAAGAGGAGAATGAAGAACCTCAAAGTGAACCTCAAAATGAATCTTCACAAACTCCATCCAAGATCTAGTTTGTTCAAAGATATCATCCGGAAGAGCAGGTAATCGGAAATATAGATGAAGGAATCCAAACTCGAAGAAGGATGATAAGCACCCCAAGAAAAGATGATGTGGCTCTATTATCTTTAATAGAACCTGAAATTTTTTCTCAAGCAAGCAAAGATCCTTATTGGATAAAGGCCATGGAAGAAGAAATGTCTCAAATAGAAAAAAATGAGACTTGGGAACTGGTACCTCGCCCAAAAGATAAAAATATAATTGGAACAAAATGGGTATTATAAAACAAGATGAATGAATATGGAAAAATCATCAGAAATAAAGCCATAATTGTCTGCAAAGGATACTCGCAAATTGAAGGAATTGAATTTGAAGAAGCCTTTGCACCAGTAGCTCGAATGGAAGCCATAAGAATGTTTTTAGCATTTACTTGCTCAAAAGGATTCAAGGTTTATCAAATGGATGTAAAATCAGCATTCTTGAATGGAGATATCAAGGAAGAAGTTTACATGGAGCAACCAGAAGGATTTGATCTTGCTGAAGAAAAAGACTTTGTATGAAAACTAAAAAAGGCCTTGTATGGATTAAAACAAGCCCCTAGAGCATGGTATGCAAAGTTGGATCACTATTTGCAACAAGAGGGATTCAAAAAGGGAGTGGTAGGTAGGAATATATACATGAAGATGGACAAGGAAAAACTTCTGATCACTCTGGTTTACATTAATGATCTAATCTTTGCTAGAAATAATGAAGAAATGAGCAATGAATTTTCTCTAAATATGTCCAAAAAATTCGAGATGTCAATGATTGGTGAGTTTTCTTACTTTCTTGGGCTACAAATATCTCAAACCTCTGCAGGCATGTTTATATCTCAAGAAAAATATCTTAAAGACATGCTCAAAAGATATGGGATGGAAGATTGTGCACCTATGAGCACACCAATGACCATAGATTGTAAATTAAGCAAAGATGATGATACCCCTCTCATAGATGCAACTCTTTAAAAATTAATAATTGGAGCTCTCCTATACTCAAATGCTACAAGACCAGATATTATGCAAGCAGTAGGAATGGTAGCAAGATTTCAGTCAAGTCCTAAACAATCCTATCTAGCAGCTGTGAAGAGAATTCTCAGATATTTGAAAGGAACAATTGATTTCGATCTTGGTATCCTAAGAGTTCAACTCTTATTGTGACAGCTTACTCTGATGCTAATTGGGCCGAAAGCATGGATGATCGGAAAAGTACCAGTGGAAATGCATTCTTTATGGGAAATTTTCTTGTATCTCGGCTTAGAAAAAAACAATCATCTATATCCCTTTCTACAGCTGAGGCTGAATATATAGCTGCTGCTGATTGTTGTACAAAAATTCTATGGATGAAGGAAGCCTTGAAGGATGTCAACATAGAAACTAAGCAACCAATTACTATTTTTTGTGACAATACTAGCGCCATCAGTCTTTCAAAGAATCCGGTGATGCACTCAAGGACCAAACATATTCCAATAAAATACCACTTTCTCTGTGAACAAGTTGCTGAACACAATATCAAGTTGGAATACATCAATACAAAAGAGAAAATTGCTGATATCTTTACAAAAACCCTTCCATGAGAAGCATTTGAGTATCTTCGCTAAAAGATGGGGGTCATTGCTCTTGCATCACATTACATCAAGCAACATGTCAGGGGTACAGTATGTTAGGGGGAGCAGCATGACAGGGGGAGCACTTGGGAACCCCATTGCCATTGATGTTAAAGGGGGATAGAAGAAAAATATTTCCATCCAATGACAAAGGGGGAGATTGTTAATCCAAGTTGTCACTGATGGCAACTGGTTGATGAAGGAGAAGCCAGACTATGACCCTATGATTGATAAGCCTAACAATGAAGATGACCTCTTGCTTTCTGCACATAAATATTCAAGGACAATTATAAAGAAAAGTAAATTTCTCTATCTTGGAGGCATAATTTTTCTATGAGACCTTCTCCATCCTCTAGAGTATAATTTTAGCTTTCTAATGAACCCTCACTTGCCTCCTAACTCCAAATAGTTTATGAGAACTCGAATTTTTAAGATAGAAAATCATATATGTTAGCAAAGTCGACCTATGCCCAATTATGCTAGTCGACCCCTCTTCCAAAAGATGTGTCTGTTCATTTTTATGACAAATTCATATAAAAAGAAGTTTCGGTCTTCTAGTTTGGACACAACAGTTCGGTGAAAAGCAAAGATCTCAGAGCATACGATAGAGTTCACAATTCATGAACTAAAGAGGTTGAGAAAACATTGTTTGGGTTAATTTGGTGTTGGGTTATCTCTACTACTCAAATGAAAGGAATACATACACCTGAGATATGTGTTTCAGTCCAGATCAAGGCTCGGACCACCCTCAACACTTTAGAACTGCGGTTAGTGAAGCTCGGACCACCTTTAGCATTTCAGAACTGCGGTTAGTGAAGCTTGGACCACCTTCAGCACCTCGTAACTGTGGTCTTCACCATGTAACTGTGATAGTAATTCACCTGTGATACAACTATGGAGGCTAGAAGGTTTATATCTATTTCAATCAACATTTGAAGAGCTCAAGAAGGTGTGGACATCTGAACAATGACACATTGAAGGGCTTAGACTTAAAGGAACACAACACTGGAACCTTTATCCAGTGCCTCGGACATGTGACACGAGCATCACTAAGTTCAAATACCTTGTGGAGAATTTAACAGTGAGCTCGAGCCTATAGCTTAGCAGTTGAAGGTCTTGTAAAAAGCTCGGGCTGCAAAAAGATTATTAGCACAATGAGCTCAGACTTGTTGTTGCCTTTCTTGGAGAATACCTCGGACCTTTTTACTGCCTTTTTTGGAGAGATAACTCAGTCCTGTGATTGATGGACAACGAATAGTGAAGAATGTTGAAGGTGTGTGGAGATTTGAGCGAAGCCTAGAACAGTGAATTTGGAGGCCTATACAAGTGAAGAACTTGAAGATCTTGGACAGTGAGCATATTAGAAATCTGAAGCAGTATTGTGGAGAAGATTATCAATTGTTGAAGTAAGTCTTTCATACACTCTATTTGTTAAAAAGTTGAAGGGTTGGAGCCTCTAAAACAAGGTTGAAGCCTTGAAAAAGAAGGGTTGGAGCCTCTAAAACAAGGTTGTAGCCTTGAAAAAGATAGGGTTGGACCCTAAAAAGTTCAAGTTGGTGCTTGGCAATAGGTTGGTGCCTGATTCATTGAAGGGTTGGTGCCCTCACACATCTATTGTACTCAATTATTTGAAAAGGGACTGAAGTTCTTATTAATTTTTAATAATATCATTATTATACACCTCTCTGTTTTTTAATTGTGAAGAATCTAACTGACAAAAATTAACAATTGAAAAGAAATACTGATTCACCCCCCTCTCAGTGTTTCCAACATAGGGAGCTTCTAAATTCTTAGGAAAATATTTGGAGGTAGGGAGGGATGTTAAGAAGTGGGGGAAAGTGGAATTTCAAGGATTGAGTGAGGGGAAGGGGTCGAAAAGGGAAAAACACATGCCTAGTATCGAAATGTGTCAAATTGTAGCAATAGGCTAGGGCTTGTGGAAAAATCATGATTTTGAAGGATAAGAGTGATGGGAAGTGTTTAGGAAGCTATATTAAGGATAGGGGAAGGTGTAAGAGCATCAGGATACAATTCTTGTTGATGATTTAACCATGGAAGTCCTAAAACCAAGAAAAATGTCCTCAAAACCTTAGGAGAGGGAAATGAGCTTTCCAAGCACATCTGAGAGATAAATATGGTAAACACAAAACCACTTACTTGGAAATGATAGTTTGAAACTTGAAATCGTTGAAGACCTTTGACTATTAATATTCCTTCAAAAGATGAATTTGATGGTGAAATGACCAATTTTCATGATTTTGACCCTATGACCTAATGATGACACAACATGGAAGAATGAGTTGAATGATGACCATGATGACTATGGGAATCTTTCAACAATGAATGACCTGACCATGATGATGTTCATTGATCGTGGAAGTGAAAGGAGTAGTAATGATCTTAATACCCTAATTAGTGACCAAATTTTTGCATGACCTAGTAGAATGATAAAAAAATATTGAGTGAGACCCCTAACATGACATGAAAAGAGGATTTTTGATCACTGACCGCAGGATGCAAATACTGACACTAACATTGGCCTTATTGGCGATGATAAATATGAAAGAGGTGTCAAGAACCACACAACTCTGGATTTTGTAGATCAGTGCCTTATCCATTGGGCCGATACGGTTAAAAAACTCAAACTAACAAGCCTCACTGAAAACTGATAACTCAGAAAAAAGAGACTGACTCAAGACAAACTCAAATGACTGAAAATTGACTCAATACTGACTCACTTGACTGAAAACTGAACTTTTTGAAAATGGCAGAAAATCAGTGAAGCTCCATGGCCTTCACGGGTTCCAAACTCCAGTGATTCTCTACTTCACACTTGTAGAAAATGTAAGCTGAAAGAAACTTGTTGTTGAAAACAAAATCAAATCAAACTGAAATGATACCAACCTACTCTAATCTGCTGCACAATTGATGATTAGGTGAAATGATCTTTCCATTGTAACCAATCTAGCATATGGCTACTTACTAAAATTCTACTCTCACTTTCCTCGAGCAGGAAGAATGATGTACATATAGGCAACTCACGATAAAAACTGAAACCAAGACTTATGTTGACAAACAAGACAACATTCATCTTCTCCAATGCTTGCAAAAGACTGCCCAAGGGATCTTGAAAATCATGAAGCATTGCCTTATCTTGAGATTCATCAAAAACACAAGCAAACTCTTCAACTTGATCTGAAAGAACACTTGGTTGTTGATCCATAGGAAAGCATAGGGAAGTATGACTTTCTGCTATCTGAGTGATGGCTATAAATTGCTCAAGCATTGGTAACTATGACTCTATCTCTTTCACGTTGTCTATCTTAGGCTCATTCTCCTTCCATTCATATTCTAAATGATCTTTGAACATAAAACATTCCTCAATATTGTTAAAAATGACAACTCTATCATCTTCATGAAAGACAACGGTCTCCGTTAGCTGATCTCTTTGCAGGAAATCATCATCACAAATTGGCTTACTCTCAACAACTTCCTGTATAGTTTCATCAATCTCATGAATGTCATCATTTAAACTCAAATTTTCATTTTCAATAATGGAAGAAGTTTCACTAACACATTCTTGACTATGTGAAAACTGCAAACCTGCATTAGTTTGGGCTACAATATGACTGTTAAAGAGCTGATCTATCTCATCTTCAGACAAAGGAGAAAATTGAGTTTTATAGTAGTTAACATTGGCTCGATGATTCTATTTTTCAAGATCAGGAATATGAATTTCTCTTTCTAGGTCCTGGTATTTTTCATCCAAGGAGGAAGCTACTGATTCTTGTTGGGAGGAAAAATCATATAGGGCTTCTATGATCTCTTCATCTAGACACTCTTCATCCCCATACAAATTTTCAAAAAAATCAATGAAATTATCAGAGATCTCACAACAACTATCAATCATCGACAAGGAAGAATTAGAGATTTGATAACGTTGAAAGAAAACTAAATGAAAATTCTTCAGAGAATAAACTAGCAGATGGTAGACTCTCATACCATGATCTTGCTTTTTCCTCCAAGGTAGCCATAAACATCTTCATCAGAAAATCATCAGGAAACTCAAATCTCGGTCTACATACATGTACATGAAACTTTATTAAATGCAGATCAGCATCATCTTTCTCTTCATCTTTGAATATGGGAAGATGTGTAAACCAATCAACATAAGGCATAGGATTTGGAAATCCAGGGATTGAGATCGATCCATAGGAGCATACCTGGGATTTTTTCTTGCAGTAGAATTCATCTTGACAACAATGAAGTCACCAAGAAGTCTATCCAAATTACCAGTTCTTGAAAAATGGAGTCGCCATGAACATTCTGAGCCTTTGGATTTTTCAACACTGGAGTCGCTAGGTGAATTATGCACAACCTTCTTGTGCCTGATCATTGTTCACCATCAGCAATCAGATCTGATATTTGTCGTTCTTTCCCAGGGAAGATTTTTCTTTTTGCCTCCCCGGCAACAACGCCCATATGTTATCACTCCGCCAGATCTCTAAGGCTGAAGAAGAAATCCCAACAGAGGTAACCACAAACCAATCTTTTGGCTTGGTATCTAGCCCTACCAAACCGGAGAGGGCTCTCTCCATAATGTCATAGCCAAGAGGGTTGGATGAATTAGGGTTTTAGGCTAGGTATGAGTACAGAGGTTTGTTTGTTTGAATTGGGGTTGTTGGATGGGTGAATTAGGTTAAAGAGGCTAGGTCAGGGCAAATAGGATTAGGGTTGCAGAGATTCAATGGAGAAAGGTAGGTAGAAAACCTAACACTTTAGGGTTTCTTGAGTGGGATGGATCAAACAGGTGAGGAGGTAGAAAGAGCAAGGCTAAGCATGAATTCTTTCTAAACTAAAGAAAATGGACAAACTATGAAGGTTTTCCAAAAACAGAGCATGAGAGATGTATTCTGTTTATCAACTTAAAAACCAGCATATCATAGAAATGAAATGGATCATGAAACAAAACATTCATACATAATGAGACATAAGAAGAACAATGCTAAATTTCCATACAACATGTATCCCAAAGAAATAGCTGCAATCTTTTCATTAAATTCTTGCCAAATAGATTACACTAGAGTCTCTGATCAATGCATCAACATCCAACAATATAACCTCTAAAAATGAGTCAAAAAGTACAAGATATAGACCTCAAACAACCTCTCCCAACCTCAGGGGTCGAATCCCTCAGTTGTGGAGCTGATCCACCAAAATCTAAACTGAAACCTAGAGTGTAGGGTGGTCAAATTGACTCATCCCTAACTTTAGTGAAACTGATTCATTTATCCCAAAAATACACTTTTACCCAATGTATCTACCTCTAGTAACTAAAAGTGACATAATTACATTTACATGAATCAATTACATCAGTAAAATCCATCAAATTCATTGACCAACTAAGAAAAAGTCAAAGTCTGGAAAATATCAGTGAACTGGCAAAAGCGCAGCGCCAACTTCAAGAAAACTTTTGAGGGGGTTTTCAATGTCCAAATTGAGCTCAGGATAGCTCATTAGAAAGCATGTATTGTTTAGTTTCCAAAAATGTATTTGGTCTCCAAAAATGATAAGTTTTATCCCTCCAAAAGTTAAATCTACCAAGACTAGTCAGGTGCACAATGCTAGTGTCAGGTGTACCCTCCATCTTGCAGCTGAGGTTTGGAGGGGTTGCAGGTGTCCAAATTGAGCTCATGATAGCTCGTTGGAAATATATCTGTCGTGGCTAAAAAATGGACCTATCAAGCACTGAAAATGATCAAGTATAGACCATAAAAAATCAATTCTCCTAAGACTGGTAAAAAGTGCAAAATGGGGGTGCAAAAATGCAGTGTCCTTTGCAGGCAACTTTTGGAGGCCTTCCTCAACTCCAAATTGAGCTCATGATAGCTCATTGGAAAAATATTCCAGTCTAGGTATCATTTGAATTATCAAGAAAGTCATAGGGACACTCTCGCTAGGAGAAAAAATTATTTTCCCAAGGTCACTCCAGAAGTGCAACAACTCTCCTGTAGCAACTGTACTTTTGACATTTCTCCAAAACCATGCCACTTGTGTAAAAAATGAAGGAGAATTTTCTTCCTTGACCTATAATGGATAAAAACCTCTTTCAATTTTGTAAAATTCATCACCATTTGTTCAAAAACATAGTTTGAAGAAAAATTGGCCCTATGTGTGGCAAATGATTTGTCCCTTGGAATGATTTCTTGAAAAATGATGGAGACATGATGTTTATGAGTTGGAATGGCCTCATACTTGTTGATATTACCTCCATTATGCCTCCTCTACTCATATGTCTTTGATTACATAGCAAACCCTAGCTCAATGGGAGAGGAAATTAGGGTTTAGTGTAGGAAAAATAGGGGATTTGGGCAATTTATCTATCCCAATTTGCTTTTCATTTATAAGCTAGGAGTCCAAAAGTCCAACATGTTCCCTTGTTGCTAGATCCACCCTAGGGCTAGAGGGATTGCCTCTGTCTGCAAAGGGGATTTTCATGCCCAAAAAGTTGGCGACTCCATTGGGGATCAGTGTGTTTATCGTCTCTCGTTGTTCTTCTAGTGTTTTGATTGTTTGTCCGACTTTGGTCGTATTGCCACTTTTCTTCTTGGTTTTGCTTGTCTGATTGTTTCCAACAATCGTACTTAGTCTCAGAGTGTTAAGTTTGGCCTTTTCTCAGTGGATTTTTATCCTTTCCATGGTTTTCTAGCTTGGCACTATTGTTTCTTTAACAGTGGCACCGATTGGTGCTTGTTGCATGTTTTATAGGTGCACTTTACCCTGTTCAGCGCAGATTACAGTTGAAAAAACGGGCCGAATCTTGTAGGTTAGGATTTTGGCCTCTTCCCTGAGTTTTGTTAGTGTGTCTTGCCTCTAGATTGGTTTTTCCCTCTTGAATTAGTCCATTTGAATTGCTTTGACTCTCCTGTCTCATTCTTCTCAGTTGTTTGTCCCTCATCTGATCAGTGTGGTATTGGTATCCTAGGGTTTCTTGCTGTCTTTTGTCGCTTGTTTGGCCACCTCCTCACCGAGCCTTTTGAGTTGAGTCTGAGTCAGTCTAGTCTTTTATCTTTTCAGCTTGTTGACTGATTGTTTGATCTTTTATTTTGATTCTACGTGTTGTTGGGTCATTGAAATATCATCTTGGTGCCCGTTTTACCTTCCGTCTGTCACCCTGAGCATAGATTACATTGCTCCCTGAATCGATTTGAAAGTCCTTCTTTTGCTTGAAGGAATGCGTCTCTATTTTGAGTGTGTTTTACATTCATATTGAATTGGTCTCTCTGTTTTTTATCGTTTCATTCGAATTGTTCAAAACTAGTATTCATTTTTTCTTTTAGTGTAACAGTGCATGATTGCTTCTCATTCATCTAAAAGAACAAAATTTGCATTCTTTCTCTATTTGAAAATGAAAAGCATTCTTTTGCATTAGTAGCATTTAGTGAACAAGGAAAGATCTTTTTGTTTTCTGCTTTGGTTGTGTTAGATGCATTAGGAAAAGTTCTTCTTGCATTCGATTGATTGCTACTTCATTGTGAACTACTATCCCTCTCTTAGCTAGCTATTCATCGAATTGGAATGATTTTTTTTCGCATGTAGTTGTGCATTACGGATTCGAGATTACATTCGGTAAGGCCTTGAAACTACAACATTAATTCAAGATCAACTGTAAATGAGCTCAATCAACCTAAGGAAGCATTGAAATTTAACACTCATATTTAGAGGTCTAGGCTAGTGACGTGTTCCGGCGTCGTTAAACCTAGGATCTGTCGTTCACCATCTGGCACTAGACAGTGCTAGCACAGGATTTTGCTCCCCGTACCGTCGAGTATATAAAGGGAGACCCTCATAGGTTACAATCCTTTATCCATAGGAAGCTGAGTCTGCCGCCCTGTAACCGTGATACACTGAACACAACATTCGAGTTGATTGCCTGCAAGTACGTCAAGTCCTTGGTCATTTCTCTTTCATTTGATCACCAAGGTGTATATTGCAGTTCACGGGAGTTTGGTACACCCTCTTGCTTATATTTCTTGAGTAGTCACTTTGATCTTTTTGTGACTCCATAAAAATTGAAAATATCATCGAGCACTTGTCCTTTCAAGCTCGCCCAACCTGAAAGTGACTAAAGTCACCTTTTTCCCTTTTCTTGACTCTTAAAATATGAAAAGGCATAGTTTTGTTTCAGTGTCATAAAATTGATTACCTATGATCACACGCCCATTAAAGTTATTTTCTTGGCTTGTTCTTAAGTATTTCCTTAGTGTTTGGTCTTGAATCCTCGAATAGGTCATCTTGTTTCTCTCTTGTTTTTGAGACAAAGTCACAGTGGTGGAACCACCAGTTTCGTCGTCCCCTTAATTATCTCGTAGTGGAGATCCTTCTCCCGAAGTTTCTTCGGAGGCATCTCAGCCTACTAGGCCTTTAGGTTATTGGCATTCTATTATTTCGAGTATTCTGTCTCTTGCTACTCGATCTCCTCCTGAGGAACCATTTGATATCAATTGGAAATCTTCAGACGTCTAGGTCAGTTTCAGGGAAGAAGAAGATCCTCCTCTTATCTCAGAACCGCTTGAATCACCATTAACACGTGCTTTAGTTGCCATTACTCGTCGCCTTTTCGCCGACAACATGTCTTCTTCTGAAATGGATGCTACGAGTCCCATCAGTAGTGAACAGACTTATATTTCAACGGGATACTATCAGTTCCCTCCGGAGAATTTTCCTTATGTCTCAGGTCAGTGTTCCTCACAACCTTTATTTCTCCTAGCCGGTTATCGTTCCTTGAGTCAAATCATTTTTGGTGCTACATATTTGTATCAGAATCTGATATGGTCGAGTACATCAGCTCCTTCAGAAGGGTCGTTTGTATCGGGTGCATCACCATTGATTCCCATTACGTCAGTGATCGTTATGTATGTCCCAACCAAGCCCATTGTCTGTGTGGCTTCATTCGCACCGTATGTTAGTGTGATTCCGTTAGTACCACCATCTTCTGCTGTTCGTGGGACGATTCCTTTCGCTTCCACGATACCTTTTGGGCCCATTGTGAGTGGATCACAACCTCACATATTGGGAGTCCATCAACCTACTAGTAGTGCGTCTGTCTCTTCCAATCTGATTCCTGAAGGTTTGACGTATGATCAGTACATGTTGGCCATTCAACAACAAAATTATATCCCTTAGCGTTCTCAGCAGATGCAAGCTCCCATCAATTCTCCACATTATTATGATGAGCACGAAAATCACATCTATTTACATGGGAGATCCTTCTCCCGAAGTTTCTTCGGAGGCATCTCAGCCTAGTAGGCCTTTAGGTTACTGGCATTCTATTATTCCGAGTATTATATCTCTTGCTAGTCAATCTCCTCTTGAGGAATCATTTGATATCAATTGGAAACCTTCAGACATCTAGGTCAGTTTCAGGGAAGAAGAAGATCCTCCTCTTACCTCAGAACCGCTTGAATCACCATTAACACGTGCTTTAGTTGCCATTACTCGTCGCCTTTTCGCCGACAACATGTCTTCTTCTGACATGGATTCTACGAGTCCCATCAGTAGTGAAGAGACTTATATTTCAACGGGATACTATCAGTTCCCTCCGGAGAATTTTCCTTATGTCTCAGGTTAGTGTTCCTCACAACCTTTATTTCTCCTAGCCGGTTATCGTTCCTTGAGTCAAATCATTTCTGGTGCTACATCTTTGTATCAGAATCTGATATGGTCGGGTACATCAGCTCCTTCAGAAGGGTTGTTTGTATCGGGTGCATCGCCCTCGATTCCCATTACGTCAGTGATCGTTACGTATGTCCCAACCAAGCCCATTGTCTGTGTGGCTTCATCCGCACCGTCTATTAGTGTGATTCTGTCAGTACCACCATCTTCTGCTTTTCGTGGGACGATTCCTATCGCTTCCACGATACCTTTTGGGCCCGTTGTGAGTGGATCACAACCTCACATATTGGGAGTCCATCAACCTACTGGTAGTGCGTCTGTCTCTTCCAATTTGATTCCTGAAGGTTTGACGTATGATCAGTACATGTTGGCCATTCAAAAACAAAATTATATCTCTCAGGGTTCTCAACAGATGCAAGCTCCCATCAATTCTCCACATTATTATGATGAGCATGAAAATCACATCTATTTACATGGGCCTAACCCGCCAAGTCCATTGTATGTTAAAACACCTCAAATGCCGTTTTACCCCAGCTAGTTACATACCTACAGGGAAAACCCTAAGGTCCACAAGGACAACCCTTTCAGGGACAACCTTCGGTTCAACAGGGACAACCCCATGGTCTTGCTAGTCAACCTTATGTTCAATAGGGAGTGTCTTATGTTCCCCAGGGGAAAACCTATCCATCTCAGGGACAACCTTTTTTGCAACAGAACCAACCTTACGTTCAACAAGGCCCAACTTTTGTACAGTAAGGTCAATCCTCTACTGCTCAGTCGGGCCAACCTGGCTCATCTCAACCGAGTCAACTTGGTCTTCAGGGGCAACCTGGCTCATCCCAACCATTAGGCCAACCTATTCCACAGGGGCAACCCGATGGCTCTCAGCATCCAAGCCTACCTACACCGCAGGGACAACCTGTCCAACCCCAACATCCATGTCAACCTGCACCCTAGGGGTAGCTTGTTCAACCGCAACATTTGGGTCAACATGCACCCCAGGGGAAACGTGTGCAGCCTCAGGGCCCACCTTTTATCCCTCAAGGTCAATCTCAAATGGTACAAGGTCCGCCCCAAGGCACTGCTTACACTCCATAGTAAAATCCATATGTTGTTCAGACAAGACCTTAATGGTTTGCTCATAATCAATATCCTAGTCCTCAACCAGTGTATGGGCAGAATTATCAGGCTTATAACCCCTATGGACAAAATCCTCTGGGACAGAACATATGGGGTCAGAATTTCTCCCAACTTGGTTGGAATCCCAATAACAGTCTCTATCAAAGACCTGCAATTCCTTTCAATCCACAATTTCCCTTTCTTGCTATGCTAGAACTGCCTGATGTGTCGAGGTTGATGAATGATCCTATCCTTCATAATCCATATTGGCCTCCAGTTCCAACTAAAATCCCTGGCGATTGTCCCAAATTTGAAGGCAAGTTCGGAGAAGACCCCCAAGTGCATGTTATGACATACCATCTCTGGTGCTCCTCTAACTCTTGGGTTGATGATTCGATTCGACTACGTCTTTTCCAAAGGACTCTCACTAGTGTCGCTGCAAAGTGGTACATTGAACTCTCCCACAGCACTTTTTAAGATTTCAACTCGCTCGCCATGGTGTTTCTCACGCACTTTTAGTTACTAGTTCGGTATGAAACTGGGATGCACCTCCTCACATCCTTGAAACAATATCGGGCTACTCATATCTTTGAACATATTCATGAATGGAGGCGGGGTCGTCGTTTGATCAGGTTTGAGATTCCTGATCAACTTCTAATTGATTGGTTCACTACCTCTTTATTGGTCTGATTGCTAAGGACATCACTATGGGGGCATGTGTGATTGAGGAACAAGCCATTGCTCATGCCCAATACCTCGATCTCGTGTACTCTCAATCCGGCACGATGTATAAACTCTTGCTTGATGCTCCGCGACATGGAACTACCAAAGCACCAACGACGCCCTCTATCGATGGTATCATCGGTTCCATGTCTCAGACTTCACGAAAGTCTTCTTCAAATGCTACGAAGCAAAAATCTACTTCTTCCACTGATACTGCTTCTCAGCCACGTCCGAATCCTGGTAAGATTGTGGAAGTGAATGCCGTCCAGTCCAATCCAGTGGATAAAGCTTCCAAGGGTAAGAAAAAGGGTAAAGGTAAGGCCAAAGCCGATACCCCAAAATAGGATTCTCTGAAACCTAGTGCTGACGATGGTTAAAAACGCAAACTAAGGTACCGTTGTCTAATTTGTGACAAAGAGCATTACACCAAGGACTGTCCACGATGGGCCGAGGTGAGTCGATTGCTCAAAGGCACTCAAGGCACTCTAGCTGTTCTTAAAGAACCATTCCCATCGCAACAAACTTAGATGGTGGAGCAACCTCAGTCCTCCGCCCCATTTGGCTCTCAGGTCTTCATGATGAACTGTCCTGTGCCCATCTCTATTGCTACCCGATCGAAAGATTATACCGAACTACATCAGCTAGTAGGGAAAGATATCGTTGATGGTCCTCCTCCTCTGCCTGCTTCTGGCCTTCTTCACATTGAAAGGCCTAGTACTGAGCCCATTGTACGACCACCTTCTAAAGGTGTACTCCGAAAGTCTTCCTACAACCCAAATGCACGTGCCGCTCATCATTACAGCATTGTTGAGGATTTGGCCCAGGCGCCATCCACTATGTTTGCGTTGGAAGTACTTCAGAGCTATCCGTCACAATGGAAGGATTTGCTATTTTCCATCGAAGGGGCTGACCCCGCCGATTCTAGCCTTATCACTTTCGATTTGGAAAATTTCGTCCTACATCTCCCTCACCAGGTTGCATTGATTATCCAAGTTGGGATTAATGGAAAGAATATCCATCGAGCGATCATGGATGAGGGTGCGTCTATTTGCATCATGTCTTCTGCTTGCTGGAAAGCCATTGGTTCTCCAACCCTCAATCAATCTCCAAACGCTTTAGAAGCCTTTGATAGAAGGGAATATCGCCCTCTCGGTGTTTGGCCAGTTTACCTATTACGTTAGAAGGGAAAACGGTTAACGTTGAAGTTGAAGTCGTTGACGCCAAACTCAATTAAAATCTTCTCCTCGGTCGCAGTTGGACTAACGCCATGCTATGCGTCTTGTCCACTCTCTTTCATGTTCTTCAATTTTCGCACAAAGGAAAGATCATCACTATCGATCTCCTTCTAGGTGGGTGCAACCCTTCTTCCCCTGGGAGCAACATCTTCTCGGTCCTCACTGGCTGGCTATGGCTAACTAATCTCCGTGCCTTTCTCCACTCCACAACTGGCTGATTACTCCTCCTCGTACTTCTTGTCGTCCTCGTACTTCGGGGGTGAGAAATCCTCTCCCTATCGGTCGAGCACCCTCCCGGGTCCTCCTTCCATGTATCTCGTTTCACCCGCTTGCATACTTTCATCCATTTCTCCTTCTAAGGCTATCCATTCTTCTTCTTCCATGGGTAAGCTGATAGGCGGGACCTCTTTCCATAATCCGGTGGTGGTCTTTCCTACTAGTTGGCCTATAGTTCGAAGTCCTGTTTTGGGATGGAATAGAAATGGGTTTGACGTGATGGGTGCACGAGTCTGATTCTTCCGATTCTGATTATGATTCTGATTCTGATAATTCAGATTCTGATTCTTGAAATTATTGGCTTTCAGAGGGGTCGGCTCCGTTCCTCCGGTACTACGTCCTTTGGAACTACGCTGTGGCTCGACATCCCGCAACATGACTTCTTTACAGTGGTATGACGCCGTTATAGGCTAGGCGGGATTGCCTCGCCGACCTTTTGGCGTCATCAAGTCAAAGATACTGGCTCTACTTCCTTCATGTGACAGTCTCCCATAACCGATAAGGATGGGAGAGGAACCTTAGGCCCGGGGATGAGCAACAAAATTCTAAAGATCTATGGCTTGTCCTCCCGGATATTAACGAGGCCTAAGGGGTACTTACTCTTTTTCACTTCCACATCTTCCGAGAGCAACGTTCCATATGTAGATCGTATTCCTATGCTTTATGAGAGCATAAGACTGAGTCTTTTCAAAGATCCTACCCTTATGGGTCTTTTTTCTCTTCCTCCGCCCAAGACTGCTCAGGTCAACATGATATCTACGTATTCTGATCCATTGATCATCCCTTCGCCCGAGCAGATTGATTATTTTGGTGACGCGATGCCGTTAAGCCCAATAGAAATTTATTATTGCGAAATTATTTCGGCTTCGGCTCTTCCTCCCTCTGATAATACTCCTTTGAGTGTGTCTCTTGACACGTATTCTCAATCCCCTTGGCTCGGTGCTTCAGATTCTCCTGATCCCTTAAACGAGATATTGCCCACTGATGAGGCCATCGTGGAAACCATGTATCTTGAGAATATTCCTTGGGACGATAGTCATCATCGTTCCTCCTTTATGCCTGGCCTTGGGGCCATGTCTACTTGTCTCGAGAAATTCACTTCCCAAGCTCCTTCCCATCCACTTCAGATGCCCATCTTGAAACATGAAGTTTTCATGGAGGGTAACTTGGGAAACATTACACAAATGATGCCTATCGACATCTCCGTAAAACCAGGGGTTGTTGAGAACATCCACATTGGGGTGACTTGTTCTCCTGATGATATCAAGGTATATACTAGTCTCTTCCGAGAGTTTCAAGACGTTTCACTTGGTTCTATGAAGAAATGCTCGACGTCAGTCCGAGTATAGTTGTGCACGAGATTCCTACTTATCCTGACGCGAAGCCTATTCACCAACGTCTTCGTCCCGTGCACCCTAGAAAGGCAGACGCCATCAAGGCAGAAGTTAAAAAACTTCTTAAAGACGGCTTCATTTATCTGATTCCCTTGACGGAATGGGTTGCTAACATTGTTCCTATGGATAAAAAGCAGGGTACTATTCGTGTTTGTGTGGATTACCGTGACATCAACCGCACTTTTCCTAAGGATAACTATCCCACTCCTTTTATCGATCAGATCATTGAAGAGTGTGCTGAGAGTGAGATGTTTTCCCTTATGGATGGGTTTTATGGTTACAACTAGATGAACATTCTTCTGGCTAATCAACAAAAGACTGCCTTTATCTATCCTTGGGGTACCTTCGCCTACAAGAAGCTCCCTTTTGGTCTTAAGAATGTTGGGGCTACATTTCAATGAGCAATGTCATATGCTTTTCATGATATTAAGCGCATTGTTCAACCTTACCTGGATGACCTTCCGGCTCATTCTGTTAAGCGTAAGGATCACCGGATCACCTCCGTCAAATATTTCTTCGTTGTCGACGCTATAACATTCGGCTCAATCTGCATAAGTGTGTCTTTTGCGTTGATTCTGGTAGACTTCATGGGTTTATCGTTTCTAAAGACGGAATTTGTCTCGACCCTATTAAGGTCGAAGCTATTGTCAATTTCCCCTCTCCTTCCTCTTTACATTAGTTGTAGAGTCTGCAAGGGAAAGCTAATTTTCTGCGCAGTTTTATACCAAATTATGCTGAAGTAGCCAAAGGCTTCACACGATTACTCAAGCAAGGTGTCCTCTAGGATGAGATCGCCCAAAAATATTTCGATGCACTAAAGACATTTCTATCAATGCTTTTCTCTTCCGTCCACCCAATTATCATCGCGACTACTCCCTTTACTTGGTTGCCACATTTAGCACTATTGCCATGGTTCTAGTACAGGACGCCGACGATGGTGACGAGCACGCCATTTATTATTTGAGCCGCAATCTTCTCGATACCGAAACACATTACGCATGTGTCAAGAAATTGGCGTTGGCTGCTGTTCAAGCCGTCCAACGTTTTCGCCATTATATTCTACTTCGCATAGTAACAATGATTTTTTATTGTAACCCCGTGACCTATATATTGAATCGACAATTGCTAAGGGGAAAATAATCAAAGTGGATCGTTATCCTCCAAGATTTCGATTTGGAGTTCACTATCGCCAAATCGAAGAAATCATTGGTTTTTGCTGATTGGATTTTCTCTTTATAGTCTGCCTCTGCTCCCTCTGGTTCTGAGGAGTGCATTATGGAAGACACCCTTTTTCTCATTAGCACCCTTGATCGATGGTACGGTGATATCATTGTCTATCTTTAGGCTTCCACCTTCTGATTTGAGTTGACGAAGGATGCTCGTCAACACATCCGCCATCATTCGAAACCTTATTGCATAGTCAGAGATACTCTATACTGCGTTGGAGCTAATTCTGTTCTTCACTAGTGTCTAACTCTCGAGAAGGCTGTAAAAGTCCTCAATGATTTCCACTCTGGCGCATGTGGCGGTCACATGTCTGGATATGCAACTGCACAGAAGATTATTCGTGCTGGATATTTCTGGCCTATCATTTTTAAAGATTGCATTTTTGTTGTCCATAAGTGTCACGATTGCCAGATTTACTAGAACAAGATGCGCGCACCACCCACACACCTCCATCTTGTCATTACCGTTGGTCCCTTTGGGAAGTGGGGCATCGATTTTATGACGTGTAACCCTCACTCGACCGGGGGACATGCTTATATTATCGTAGCCGTGGACTACTTTACTAAATGGGCCGAGTCAATGCCTACACTCACATTTGACGGTAAGACAACTACACAATTTCTATTCAATCATGTCATTACCAAGTTTGGTGTCCCTCAAGCAATTGTCACCGATCATGGCTCTCATTTCGACCATTAAATGATGGCTGAGTTGAATTCCAAGTTGGGTCTACGTCACGACAACTCAACGCCGTACTACCCTAAGGCCAATGGCCAGGTTGAAGCCATGAACAAAGTTCTAGTCACTATGCTTCAACGTACGATTGGGATGCACATGTCCAACTGGCATCTCATGTTGTTTTTAGTGCTCTAGGCTTATCGAACCTCGGTGAAGGATGCAACCAGATTCACCCCATTCCAACTTGTTTATGGTTTGGAAGCTACCCTTCCGATTGAATGAGAAATCCCTTCTCTCAAGATAGCTGTTGAATTACTGCCTAATACCTCGTCAGAAGAAGAGCGTCTTCTATATTTCGAGAGGCTTGATGAAACTCGCCGCTTTGCTGCCCTAGTTATAAAAGCATAGAAAAAGCGGGTCAAAGCTCATTTTGATCAGATAGTTTCCCCTCATACCTTTGTAGGAGACCTCGTCCTCTTGTATGACCAAGCTCATGATAAGATGGGGGCAGGAAAATTCAAACCCATGTGGCATGGGCCCTATATTTTTAAGCACGTTTTGCAGAACGGGGCTTATGATCTAATTGACTATGAAGGCTATCCTTTGAATCAACCCAGAAATGGGTTGTACCTCAAAAAATACTATGCATGAGTTTTTCGTGCATGTCCTTTTGTACATAAGTGTGTTTTTCATTTTTGTACATTTTTTTGGCTTGGTGTGCTTTGCAAGCATTTTTTCCTACTTATTATGTGGTTGCTTACGGTGTAGATGTATGTTACTCCTTATGTTGGTTTCACGGATGGTGCCTGCCGTAGTACTCAGAATCTGTCTTACGCAGCCTGGATGATTTATAGTCCAAATGGTGAGTTGATATACCTTCAAGGTATTTATCTAGGACGAACAACAAACAATGTCACTGAATACAGTGCCGTCATTGAACTCTTAACCAAGGCCATTTCTCTTGGCATTCATGCATTAAATATGAACCTAGACTCTTAGCTTGTTGTTCTCCAGCTTAATGGGCATTTCTCTATTAGAAATCCTCAAATTTTAAGGTTGTATTTGCGTGTTCATTTATTAGAAAGGATTTTTGATTATATCACATAGCAGCATATTCCTAGAAGAATGAATGCATTAATTGATGCAGTGGCCAATATTGTATTAGATAGACATTTGTGTAATTTGTAAAAGCATCATCATCACATAATGAGATTTAGACAGGAAAATAGGCACATACATACATACATACATACATACATACATACATACATACATACATACATACATACATACATACATACATACATACATACATACATACATACATACATACATACATACATACATACATACATATATATATATATATATATATATATATATATATATATATATATATATATATATATATATATATATAGAGTGTTTGCATCCACGTGCATCATAAGTTCAAAAAATGTGTGTTTTAGTTACATCCTGAGACATCATGTCTCTCAAAAAATATGCGGAAATAAATGCTAGGCGTCTAATCACCATGATGCTCATGGTAGTATTTCACTGCACACAAAAGCTGCCTCGATAAACGGTGGACATGGTTAGACACCCCTACAGTGTGTCTCTGGTATGCACGAGGAACATCATCAAATGTCGCGTAATCTGGGATTCTTCTGGTGAGTCCCTCCAAGTTGCGCACAATCTCCACTTCCTCGCTTCCCTCACCATGAGGGGCTTCCTCGAAATCATGTGGGACCCTCCGTGCTATTGGAGACATCCCTGCAGGTCTCTCTGGACCAACATCTGCAATATATGAATAAACATCAGAACATATATAATTAAAAAAACCATAATACTCATCAAAATCAAAAAATGAATTCTTACCCAATGCTTCATCCCAATCCTCTCCTTCCAAGAGTGGAAGGTTTAGATCACCCATGAAGTCGGAGCCAGTATAAAGCCAGTCCTCCACACCGATGAGTTGTCGGCAAAGCTAGTCGAAGAATTTCGGCCTCCATGACATGTGTTGACCACCTCCCGATCGAGGCATCAACGCCGCCCAACTAACCATTTGTGGCTCTTGAGCTGGTGGTGCAGGTACTATTACCTCCTGACGTTGAAATATTGGCAACCGTTCTAGGATGAATAGTACCAAGATGGACCCATATCCGAATTGTTTCAGCTTTCCATTTTTTCACTTTGTCAATTAATGCTTTAGGTTGTGTGGAGTACTAAAAAGGTATGCTTTTGATCATTATTTCAGTGGCTTTTTAATAGAATTTGTGAACCTTTTTGTGTCATGAATTTGGAAAGTAATAAGGAACTATAACAAAACACATGAGAATTGATATGCAAGACTTAGCCACTGATAATGGTTATTTTCTATACAGGAAAAGGAGAAAACGAGGGATTGCCGTTCCAAAGGAAAGGACAAAGTCGAGATAACTGCTGTCCCTCTGGACGAGAACCGAACGCAAACAAGGATAAACAGATAAAAGCAAATCGGTTCGGAAAAGAAGGAGAAGACACCAGCTCAGCGCAAAAGGAAAGACAGGATGAAGAGTTAAACAGTTTGGCGAATCCCTCAGGATCTTCGATCCTGAGGGATCGCTGCTTTATTTACCTTGTCACTTGGACATCTCCGCCGTCGTCTTTATATAAAGAGACAGCACTGTTAGTTTGAGATATAGAGATATAGAGATGAAGGATACATTTTATGTAATTTCTGTAAGACATCAGCTTTGATTATTAAGTTTCATTGAGAACTGGTTCAATGTATTTTTGACCGATGCATTAATGAAAGTTTGGTGATTATTTCATCTCTGCGACTGGATTAACTTCAAGCGGTGTATCCTTGGAGGCTAAGGGCCCGGCCCCGAAGGACACTTGCTTCTGTACCATTACGGCTTTATTTCTGTGTGGTTTGTTTATCATTGTATTTGGTAATTTGGTATGTTTTATAAGTTCATATTACATGGTCTGTTAAAGATTGAATCATCGAAGTTTTTGCAGATAGAATCGTGTGTTGACTCCGCATCAAGTTATTAATCCTTTCAAGAGTTCATTGCATGTTCTTACTGTTATGTTACAGAGCTGTTATATTAAACGTTCGTGTTGTGTGCGTTTCTAATTCATCAGTACTGTTCCATAATTCATTAATCGTTGTTGTTGTTCCTTTAGTGTGATTCGTGTGAATTGCCTTTAGAGTGAAAGAATGTTATTTGATTGCAAAGAGAGTATTTGAGTTAATAGATTAAGTCTGGTTACAACCCGCGGGACTTAGTTATTTCAATTGCTGTTCCATTTTAGACTTGCTGTTCTATTCCAGAATTGCTGTTCAATCCTTTATTCGCTTTGCTGTTCCATTTACTTGCAGTTGTTGGTTTGGTGTGAGAGATGATCTAAGGCTGTAGTGAGCAGTGGCAGTCACTGTCTAGCTCCCAGGCTCGTGATCCATGCTCTAGTTTCCTTTCCATCAGTTTCCGAAGGGATGGGTTATCACTGCCGAACCCTTGACTGATAAGCTGTTGAGTTTTCTGAGTGTGTGATTTATTCTTTGAAGTAATTTAATTACAGTCAAGCATCCGTTTACTCTTGTATTTCTTAGGCACTGTACTACTAGCATTACTCTGACAAATGATAGCCTCGGATTGAGTCACTCTTTGTAATGACAAAACGCTCCCGGATTGACATATTAATGTAAGGTAATTAGAGGTGAAAGAGACCCTTTTTATAGCTCTACAGGTTGATTATTATGGCCTCTGCTCAGTTGAAAATGGTTGGAGGCATACAGTCCACGACAAGTTGAAGTTGTGTTTTTGTAGCTTCATGAGGGGCTTGCGATCCAACAACTTGTGTTATAGTATGCAACACTAATTTTAGTGCCAAATCATGTATAGTTTGAATGTCTGTTTTTTTGCTCTTTGATCCTTTCTTTGCCCCGTGACAAACTCTATCTATGAGCATGCTCATGTTTTCCATCGTAGGACGGGTACCTGTCAGGATCGGTGCTGCTCCCTTCCATGATAATCCAATAATGAAATATATGTCGGAGAATTCAATCTCCAACTCTTGGTCGTGAATCGCAAATCTCTCCCGATCGACGTCCCACACACTGACCAGATACTATAATAACTCTAGTTGAGCTCGAAGACATGGTGCCATGAAGAATTTTAAGAGCCCACAGTCTCTTACGGCATCCATGCATCCTTCATTTCCCATGGCAAGCTCATATTCCTCCCCGTGTTCTCTTTCCTTCTATTCAATGGCCATTTTTGCTTTCAAACACCTGCAAAACCATCATTGGGGCTTGTTAAATATAAACATGTTCCATGCCATTTCAGATTAGGGCACAAAATCCTGAAGCAGATAGAACATACCAATAGATCGATAGAAGACAAACCAAAACATAGATAGTGAATGGTGGCGTTACGACGATCAGTAGGATGCTTCTACCAGCAAAGTTTTCAATAGGTCATTCAGCCAAGCGTGTCACACGTAACCCCAGTACAACCCAAACAAAGAACACTCCACAAATACACAGCACCAAGAATGTAGATCCATCGCCATCAAGAGAGAAGAAAATCCTCCACACATTGTGTATAATGAACTCCAAGTCTCTCCAATATATAGGCATATTTGGGGGTGTGTGACACGCTCTTTAAGACATTTAAGTCTATATTATATTCCAGGCCGACCTAGCACATAAGTGGAATAAATTCAAAGTACATGTTATGATCATCCAATCGAGATGATCTTTAGATCAATCTTACACCTCTCTGAAAGAGGAATTCAATAAAAATATTGGGATCATCATATGAGCAGCACAATCCGGAGTTTGGACCTAGTTGTCCAATTTTAACAATCCCTCTCAACTAGGGAGAACTCCGTCCACTAGTGCAATCCAAACATCGTGTGTCATCCCACCGTAACTTGCTTTGCTGGCCTCTTTAGTTCAGAACATAAATGGTTCAGTCACAAAGACATCATACTCGGCTAACAGATTCATCCCAAAGGTCTGAAACCTCTATAAGACTCACAAAGAGTCTCATACCAACCCAAAGTTGGTTTACCTGACCAGAAGTTGGTTGGAGGTCCGAAACCTCACTAGGACTCAAGAGAGTCATATATTAACCCGAAGTTAGTTTCACTTACCCGAAGTTAGTTGGAGGTCTGAAACCTCGCTAAACTTGATCCTAGATCAAGTGGTTGGACACTTGCCATCCTAGACATAGAGAGTACGACAATCTCTGATGCGTCCATCAGTCTTGCTATTGTCTCTATTCACATTTCCCACCTCATTGGCCAAATGAGAAGTACTTCCCATGAGTCTGAAACTCCATGGGTAGGATGCATACGGGGCACAGATCAGAGAGAGGTAAACCATCTCAATATCATCACGGTGGGGTAGAAGCACACCAACTAGATTTGGCAAGCCTAGCCCTGTGATTGCTTATAGCACAAAAGCTATCCCCAAAACCCCCTTGGAGCTCCCAGAGCTCATCGTCCAACAAGACCCTCAAAATAGGGTCGTTCCATGATTCCAAGATTCTCACGGAAGGTTAGGAACATGAACTTTCCCAAGGGCATTGTGAGAATATCCGCGACTTGCTCATCAGTTCCTATATGATCGAGCCTTACGGTGCCTCGCTGTACCATATCCTGGATAAAGTGGTACCAACCATCAACATGCTTCGATCAATCGTGGAACCCAGTAATCTATGATAAATGAATCCCCCTCTGGTTATCACAAAGGATAACGATGGCATATAGCACATGCTCAAACAAATCATTGAAGAGATTTCGCAACCAAGTGACTTCACAACGGGTCATACATGCTGCAATGTATTTGACCTTAGCGGTGCTCAAGGCTACCAACTTCCGTTTCCTGCCCGAAGCAGATCTACTTGTGAAGTAGCATCTAGATGTGCTCTTATGATCCACCACACTGCCAGCCCAATCAAAATCAATATATCAAGGAGTGTCATGCTCCCGGTAGTGTAACTCAGCCCATGGTTTATCATGCCTCGAAGATATCTCAATAGATTCTTGGCACCAACCCAGTGAGTGTGATGAGGCTCAACCATATGTTGACTCCAAGTGTTCACTGCACAACATACATCTGGACGGGTGTCCACTAAGAACACCAGAGCCCCTATGAGTTGACAATACTCAATAGGATTTGCTAACACGGGCCCAGCAGCGCTGCCACTCAACTTCTTAAAATTCAGCTCCATCGGTGTCGACACAGACTTGCAGTCCACCATACCAAATCTTTCCAGAAGCTTCACAATGTATTTTCCTTGAGAAAGGAAAATCTCGCCAGGTCTCTGCTAGATCTCCAGGTTTAGGAAGTAGTGCATTAGTCCTAGGTCCTTCCTTTCGAATTTAGTAGTGAGCTCCCTCTTGCACTAATGAATGGGAGGGTCCTCACCTGTCAGGAAGAGGTCGTCTAAATACTACACCAGAATGCTTCTCTCTATCAACCTTGAAGTAAAGGTTCAGATCAACATTACTATGAGTGAAGTCCAGCTTCATCAGGTAGATATCTATCCTCTTGTACCAAGGTCTGGGTGCTTGCTTCAATCCATAGAATGCTTTCTTCAACCTGCAAACATGGGTGTCTCGATCTTGGACTTTGAATCCTAGAGGTTGCTACACATACACCTCTTCCTTTATCGCACTATGCCACAAAAAAAAAACGGTCTTTACATCCATCTGTAGCAGCAAGGGAAATAATAGATTATAGGTGTAATAATAATCAGTGCCTTCAGGCAACACATTTTCCCGTCATATCCATGCTTGATCTTATATCGAGGTGACACCAGCTTTGATCGGTGGTCTAGGAACCATATCCTAGACATCACCCTCGCATCCATGCAGAATTTGATGCTCTCCAGTTTCTGCAAATGATCCAGGCTCATATTGTACTCATGGCAGCTAGATACCCCTGGTATTTATATGGCTTCTCGGTTTTCTTTCGGAATTCCCCCCTCTGAAGCCATATGTCTTTGAGCCATGAGGATCTTCTTTCGTTCAGAAATAAAATTAGCTCAGGAGAATATACAAATGTATTCTACCTCTTAATGCCAATTTCTCTCTCGAGATAAGACATTTATTTTAGATGAGGGCATCCCAGACACCAACTTCGAGGGGTCTTATTCTCCCACATTCAAGACAATCCAAACAGGCTTTGCTGATCATGGTTCAAGACTCGTAACAACTTGACTGAAGGCTGCAAAAACTTCTCAGTTCACACTTCAAGTTTATCATAACGCTGTAATTGCTACTAAGAATCTCGTAAACATGGGTGTCTGTCTATGTCACTGTCATAATGACAGTGACATAGAATCATAGATTTAGATCCTCAAAATGGCAGATACAGAGATACCTTCTGAACTTCCATTACTGTCTTCTTCATCATTAACAGAATTGAAGATTTCAAGCTTACAACAATTACCTTATGTTCTAAGATCTTGCTGTAGCTTCCTTAACCATCCCTCTAAGATTTTCTTTACTGCAACCCATAGAACTAGGGATCCAATCATGAATCCTTCTTTCATGATTTTTCACTTGAGGGCTTCATCTACTACATCTGGTATTTCATCCTATACTGCTTCTTATTTCTAGATCTACAGTTAATAGTTGACTGATCTAAGGCTACAAATCTTCAGATCTCAAATCTGCAATTTGTCTCTTAAATTGCACAGTTCTAGGAACCAATCATACAGTTGTTCCAATCACAGAGTTGTCCTTTCTTTATGTCAATCCATGCAGATCCAGCACAATCATAAGGGTGCTCCTGCTCATCAATTTTATTGCCCCAATCATCCAACAGGATAAATATGGGCCACTTAGGGATAAAAATTTTCTAGCTTCCTTTACACATAGGAGACCCTCAGTTGGGGCATCATTTAGTTCTGAGTACACAGAACTCCCAGGCCATTAGGCCTTCTATGACATTCTGATATGTTGCCTTGTTGACTAGACAATACTTGCCAGACAGTTCCTAAATAGTTGAAGCTTGCATGACAAGTTCTGTTTTCTGGTTTGAGCATTGCTAAACATACAATTCGTGCAATCTACAGATTTGATCTACATGCCCGGAATAATATCTTCTTTGCAACAGAAAGGCGTACAATCCATAGTAGGTATTTGATACATATCTTGTCAAAACATGGACTGTCCTTTGTGCCAGTGACTCCCTAATACAATAGCATACAGTATCATTCTATCAGCGTACCAATTTTAGATATCTCCAGTCCTGCTGCCCTCATCAGAATACTTACTAATGATCTAATCATGAATTACCAAGTGTGCCCACCTTCTGTTGTACAAGGTCCTTTATGACAGCAAGTCTAAGGCACCTTGTCACCTTAGCACATCATAAAGATGACAAGCACATGATCCAAACACTGCCCCACAAATCATGGACCCAACACACCTCCACAAGACACTGCTTACAAACCCTTGCAGCCCCAGTTTCATCACACAGTGAGTAAACAAACCCTTCTAGGGTTGCGGTTTACCTTGGAGGGGTTCCTTCAATGCCATACAACCTCCTTAGGTTGTTTTCCACTCTTTGACAACCCTCTAATTTGACCCAGCTGTGTGCTATGCCCTGCGGCCTAGCTTCAAATCATGCCCAAGTTTTCTTAGAGAAGGTGGCTTCCTTCTACTGTCCTTTAGTTCCTTCAAACGATATTTAAACCCTTAAATATGCCTAGACATTGCTTCAGATCCAGCGGCTGTCCTCCTGTGACAGAGCGGTCTTCAACCTAACTCAAACAACCCTAGATCTAGCCATTGATATCCACGTTGTAGTGCTTCCATTTCTGCAGCCAATTCAGAACTTAAACCATGCAAAAAATAGATCCAAACTTACCTTAGGGACAAATTTCAAACTGCTATTGTATGGGCACAATTATCCTCCACCAAAACAACATTTCTTGACTGCGGTATCCTTCAAAAATGAGGTAGGGACAATGGCATCATTTGGGCTGAAGTTCTGGGCACTTTGCAGCCCAAAACACTCTTACACTGCCCTTGGTTTAGGTTGATAAGGCTTGCGGCCTATCTCAACATCTTCTTGTCACTTCCAACCTCGTTCTAGCTTGAGGCCTAGGCAGAGAAGGTTCTTTCTTCATGCAATTAGTTGATCTGGGCACGTTACAACCCAAGAACTCTTCACGCTGCCCTAATTTGGGAGGCTAGGCCTGCGACCTACCTTGGTTGGCTTCTTTACTTTGGTTTCAGCCTTCAAACTATCCACACATGGTGTTGTAGCTACCTCCTCTGTGGTCCTGTAGACAAAGATATATCACACATTTTATTCATGGAAATACACTTCAATACATACCTTTCATTACTGTGGAAACTGCCCATTGGTTAGGGTTTCTGACCTCACATCAACCCTCCCTCCTTGGCTTCCACAGGCTACTAGATAACTGATGCAAATCTGACCCTAAACTAGGATCCAACATACATCAAGATGCACCCAAAATGCATACTTCAGCTCCCTGTTTTAGGATATTCTCCACGCTGCAAATTTGGACTGGTTAGGGCATGAACCATAGTCCCTAACACCCTTTAATTTTTGGCCCAGAAATTCTCCTTAGAGCTATGTCTATCTCTTCCTTGAAGGTCATGACACCTAGCTGTAGGTCTGGGCTGTTTCTATCCCTTGAGCAGTCCTTGACCCTCAATCTCTGCGGCAGGCTTCAGTGAAGCCTCACAGGCCTGCAAAACTCTTGTTTAGAGACAAACCACACATCAAATAGCCCATAGACACGTCCTCCCTGCCTCGGCTCTCTGAAAAGTCCATCGAACCTCCTAAATTGACCTTAAAACAGTCATCTATGCCTCCCTGTTCATGAAATTCATTTGCTGCAGCTAAGACAGAGACTTAGTCTCTCCTTCACGAGCTATTCACTTTTGATTATGTTTCACAATGGATCAATAGATCAGAGATTGCAATTCAACACAAATTGGGCATTGTCTTCCCCATAAGGCTCCGATAGCATGTTAATTTAAACATGTTCTATGCCATTTCAGATTAGGGCACAAAATCCTGAAGCAGATAGAACATACCCATAGATCGATGGAAGAAAAACCAAAACAGAGATAGTGAATGGTGGTGTTACAATGATCAGAAGGTTGCTTCTACCAGTAAAGTATTCAATAGGTCATTCAGCTAGGCGTGTCACACATAACCCCAATACAACCCAAACAAAGAACACTCCAAAAATACGCAGCACCACGAACACAACTCCATCGCCATCAAGAGAGAAGAAAATCCTCCACACATTGTGTATAATGAACTCCAAGTCTCTCCAATATAGGGGAATCTTTGGGGGTGTGTGACATGCTCTTTAAGACATTTAAGTCTATATTATATTCCAGGCCAACCTAGCACATAAGTGGAATAAATTCAAAGCACATGTTCTGCTCATCCGATCGAGATGATCCTTAGATCAATCTTACACCTCTCCGAAAGAGGAATCCAATAATAATATTGGGATCGTCATCTGAGTAGCATAACCTGGAGTTTGGACCTAGTTGTCCAATTTTAACACGGCTTTCATTAGTCAAGTCATTAACTTTTGAATTGTTTAAAACATGCTATTCATCGAAATTTTTGAGCAAAATTGACTGCGGCAATTGGTGCGGCTGTTTTAAAAAAAACAACACCAATTGGTGCCTCCCTGTTAAAATTTAAGGTAGGTTGGCATGACTCCGTGCTCGGTACCTGTGCCAACCTCCGCGCCCAACTTTGAACAAAATCTCCCCAAAAACATAAAAAAATTGAAAATGTAGGTAATGAAATCTAGCTTAAAATGTAGGCAAGGATAAGAGCTCTTACCTGAAGAAATTGGTCTCCTGGATTGTCCGCTACCAGCGCCACAAAATCACAGTTAAAAATGGCAAAATTCTCACAAGAGGTGAAAAGGTGAAAAGTAATTTATTTTTACTACTTCTGTCATTTTATAACATTTTCGAAACCCTAATTCGGTTTTCTGCACTTATTTTTTTATTATTTTAATATTTTATCTCGAAAAATGGGTTTTACTCGTGTTTCTTGTGTAGAAATGGGTCCTAAGCATGATGATGATGAAGTGACGAGTTGTATTTTATTACTTTTTCGGACTCGGTAAAAACACGAAAAATTCAACCCCTAGAGTCATCTTTCAGCTTTTTTCTGACTCCCTAAACTTGAAAGGATTTCCAAGACTCTTGTCATTTTTAACTCGTTAAAGGCTGTGAAACGTCATCTGCCCAATATACATTTACCCTTTTTCAGGCTGGGACAGATTATTTACGAAAAAGGAATACCTTAGCCTATCGCGACTAAGAAGTTCTCCCTTCGGATCTGTGAGACTACTTACGAAAAGGGACTTGTTGGATTTTTCTTTTGCGCTTCTTTTCAAACTCTCTAAACATGAAAAGATGTTGAGTTCTTCCTTTTTCAGTCTCGTTAAAACCTAAATGACATCTGAAATCGTCACCATGACGTCACTTCCTTCCTCCTTCCTAGGGATCATAAAATGTACTAGGATGGATTTGTACGAAGGACAAACTCATATGACAAGCATATGCTATCCCCTTCAAGATTGTTTCCAAAACTAATTGGGGTACTCACTAGAAATGGTGGGGGAAAATGGAACCAGTTCTCAGTTGTGTCGGCAGTATGCCACTCTTGAACATGACACTTGTCTGCAATTCGTGTCGGGTTGGGGACATCCCATTCATCATTTTTCCTCCATGGGTTTGGGTTATCTGTTTTGACCTCTCATCTGCTCTTTGCCACGTCACCATGACTTCAGATCCCTTGATGTCAAATACTGCCAAATTCCAGAGTCGTGTCGCCAATATGTTCAAGAGAAGTTTCCTTCTGCAGTTTCCAACCTCTGATCCTCTGTTTTGTCCTGATTCACTATCATCTTTTTCCTCTATCTCGTGTTGATGATGTGGGAAAAATTATGGCCCTCCATCGACCGGTCACTTCCTGTCGACTTCAGCTCATTATCCAGGAATTTGATCTAGAGACTCCCTTCTGGTACCTTGGAGCTTGCATGCCTCAATGGCAAGTTCTTCGCATTTGACAACAAGTCCTCATCATTGGCCTTCGATCAAGTGATTTCGCAGGTGTTCGACTTCAGATCATTGTTCACATTCTGCGGATTGTACTAGTTGTACCTTGAGAGCCATTTTCATTATTGGTGGTTTCTCTCGCGCTTGTTAACAACTTTCATCATTGGCTGGTAATCAGGTGACTTTCTTGCATGCTCAACTTCAGCTTACTAATTCACATGCTTGAATTTGTACCTGTTCGTGTCGAGATGGAGCGCAAAACCCTGGGTTTTGTCTAATGAAATCCAGGTTGCGAGACGATTTGGTTTATCATGACTATATGCATGACTCTTCTGATTGGATGGCTGCAAGCATACTTGAGTCTATTTGATGACCCTTCTTGTTGGATGGTTGCGTCCATACCTCGGATCTTATTATTGTATGTACTCTATTATGGATGGTTGCGCCCATACCACATATTCATATATCAGAGATATCAGTTGTACTTGTCCTTGCATGTCTCTAACAATGACGTTTTGGTTTGGGCATGTTCTCATAAATCATTTCACCACTTCCTCTCTCTCGGACCTCATGCTTTAGGGGGCATCTGTTACACAATATTTTGTCACTATCCTTGCAATCCTCATCCCGAACATTGGAGGACCATTTCAGTGACTTATGTTGCTGTGAAACTAGCTCCAAAAAGAGAAGAAAAGAGATATCAACGCTTTAGAAATAAGCCACTTCGAGGGGGAAACCTCCAATAAATTACATGAATGAACAATTCTTAGATGATTCAAATTACAAAACCTCCTTTATATATATAGGAGTCCATGGGGCCACAATGTAATCCTATCCGACCTAACAATAATAATTTAAGGGCACAATAATAACAATATGGGGGTTACAGGGGTACAATAATAACAATAAGGGGGTTACACTAACAACAATAAGGGACTATACTAGTAATATAGGGACCTAACATGCCCCTCTCCTTCAAAAAGTGTTGTCCTCAATGCTTGAGTAGCTCTGGGTGCTTCTGTATAAAATTATCATCCTCCCATGTAGAATTTTCAGTGGGTAAGTTCTTCCACTTGATGAGATACTCTGAAATTGATCGATTCCGTAGCTGTCGAGTTCTTGTTTCCGTGACCGCTTCAGGTTCCAATATGATTTTTCCTTCCTCATCAAGTTCTGGCAATATTGTTTGAACTCGAAGATTTTCACCTATAACCTTCTTTAAGCATGAAACATGGAAAACTGGATGTACTCGCGAAGAAGCAGGAAGCTCCAATTTGTATGCCATAGTACCAATCTTTTGCAATACCTTGTAAGGACCATAGTACTTTGGCGATAATTTATTATCCTTCTTAGCTTGCTTGAGGGACATTTGTTTGTATGGTTGTAGCCGTAAAAATACCTAGTCTCCTACATCAAAACTTCTCTCACTGCGATGTTGATCTGCCTATTGTTTCATTCGATTTTGTGCCAAATTTAGGTTGTCCTTTAAGAGTTGGAGAACTTCTTGTTGATGCTCAATGTGATCTTCCACTGCTTGAACCTTCAAATTTTTTCTTAAAGATGATGTGATGGATGGTGTATGATATCCATAAAGTGCCATAAATGGGGTCATTTTTGCTGCAGTATGGAAGGAAGTGTTATACCACCATTCAGCTAGAGGTAACCACTTGACCCATTGTGTTTGTTTATCAGATACAAAACAACGAAGATATCCTTCCAAATTTATTTACTATCTCAGTTTGACCATAGAATTGAGGATGATAAGATGAGCTATGAGCTAATTGAGTACCCAAACAAGAAAATAACTTCATCCAAAAATTTCCAGTAAAAATGGGATCTCTGTCGCTCACAATAATCCTTGGGTTTCCATGTAGCTTTTGAATTGTGTCCATAAATGTAGTAGCAAATGTAGTTGCTTTAAATGGATGAGATAATGCACAAAAGTGTGCATACTTGGTAAGTGTATCAACTATCACCATGATGACACTCTTTCCTTCGGACTTAGGTAAACCTGTGATAAAATCCATTGAAATCTCCTCCCAACATTGACTTGGAATGGATAAAGGTTGTAGAAGACCCGGGGTCTTAATTGTCTCAACTTTATTCTTCTGGCAAACCAAACATTCCGCCACAAAATTTTGAATATAAGATTTAAGGCCATCCCAAAAAAATTCTTTCTTCACCCTGTGGTAAGTTTTTAAAAATCCTGAGTGTCCTCCTAAAGGAGAAGTGTGAAATTCCAAAATAATATTTTGTTTTAGTTGGGAATTCTTACAAAGATATAAGCGATCTTTGTACCATAAGGAATCATTTTTACAACTAAATGTATTAGATGTACTAGGATCTTGCTCCAACTTTTGAGTGAGTGTCCACACTTCTTCGTCCTTCTTCCATTCATCTCTTGCTTTGGTTATCCAATTTAGTTGGATAATAAAAATGGCACAAAGCAATGCTTCCACCTCTTCATTCTTTCTTGAGAGTGCATCTGCAACAACATTTAGCTTCCCTTTTTTGTATATTATTTCAAAGTCATAACCCAACATCTTTGTGACCCATTTTTGCTGCTCTTCTGAAGATAGTCTTTGTTCCAAAAAGTGTTTAACACTATCATGATCAGTTTTTACCTTGAAGTATTTTCCCATTAGGTAAGTTCTCCATTTCTTTAGTGCATGCAATATTGCTAACATTTCCTTCTCATAAATAGGTTTATGTAAATAATTTCCTTTGATTGGACGACTTTCAAAAGCAAGGGTCTTCCTTCTTGCATTAAAACAACACCAATTCCATTTCCTGAGGCATCACATTCCACAATAAAGGTTTTTGTGATGTCTGGCGTAGCTAAGACTGGTGCTAGGCACATTGCCTCTTTAAGATGTTCAACGCCTTAGTTGCTTCAAGAGTCCATGAAAATGAATCTTTCTTCAATAATGTTGTTAGAGGTGCTGCTGTTCTCCCATAATTCTTAACAGAATTTCGATAATACCTTGTTAACTCGAGAAATCCTCGCAACTGCTTTATGGTTGTGGGGACTTTCCATTCCTTAATGGCTTTAATTTTGTTAGGGTCTACCTTAACACCCTTGTGAGATACAATATGACCTAGATATCCACCTCTTGTATTCCAAAGAAAAATTTGGATGTTTTTGCATATAATTGTTTCTCCTGCAATAGTTTGAGCACCCTGTCAACATGTTGAACATGATCCTTCCAAGACCTATTGTCGATTAGTATATCATCAAAAAATACTAGCACAAATTTTCTAAGGGTTTGAAAATGGAATTCATCAACCCTTGAAATATAGAAGGTTGCATTGGTAAGGCCAAAAGGCATGGCCAAAAATTCATAATGACCCTCATGAGTTCGAAATACTGTTTTCGGAATATCATCAGTCTTCATTCTAATTTGATGATACCCTGAACGAAGATCCAATTTGGTAAAATAAATTGCTCCATGTAATTCATCCAATAATTCATCAATCACAGGAATGGGAAATTTATTTTTAATGGTGAGCTTATTGAGCTCCCTATAATCCGGACACATGCGCCATGATCCATCCTTCTTGTGTACCAATACTACAGGAGCAGAGAAAGAACTTTGAGTAGGTTGAATTATACTCACCTCTAACATTTCTGTAATCATATGTTCAATTTCGCTCTTTTGGACATAAGGATATCTATAAGGCCCGATGTTCGGAGGAACACTTCCTGGAATCAAATGAATAGCATAATCATGATCACGAATAGGTGGGAGTCCTTTTGGAGTTTCAAAAACCTTCGAATGATTATCCAAGACTTTTTGGAGATCTGCAGAAATAGATGATTTTGATGTTGGAACTTCTAGTGAGCCTAATTGTGCAATTATGCCTCGTTGTTCTTTCTTTAGAAGCTTTTTCATGACATTAGAGCTTATTATCTTTCCCGGCTTCCCTGTAATACCCCGTTATTCGACTTCCTTTCCTTTTGAAAAAAAATTCATGAAAAGTTCTTGAAAATTAAAAGCTACTGTCCCCAAAGATTGTAACCATTGCACTCCTAGTACAACATTAGCACCTCACATAGGAATGGAAATCATTGGACTATTCAATACATATTCCCCCATGGTTAGCTTGATATTATGGCATTTTCCAGAGAAATTCATAGTTCCTCCATTTTCAACCATCACTTGACATTTTGGTGCTAGGTATAGGAAACAATTCAATTCCTTGGCTACCTTATAATGAATAAAATTATGGGTACTACCTGAATCAATCAACACTATTAACCTTTTCTTCTTGATATGTCCTTCTATTTTGAGAGTTTGAGGAGTGGTAATTCCTGCCAATGAATTACACGATATGGTCAGACTCATTTCTTCCTCTTCTTGGGTTGGTCCCTGGTGTATATCATCTTCTTGTTCATTTTCTTCTTCCTCTTCACAATCTATGTAAAATAATTTCTTCTCAGCACACTTATGACCTTTAGTGCATTTGCTATCACAACTGTAGCAAAGCCCTTTTGCTCTTTTTTCTTCCAATTATTGTGGTGTCAACCTTGTAGGTTATGGAAATCTAGGAGTAGCAACACTTCCCTCTTTATAGAAATGAGTGGTAGGCTTCCTTGTTGCCATAATTTTACATTCAATTTTTCTTACCAACCTGAATGCCTTCTCCAATGAATCAGGTTCCAAAATGTGAACTTCATGTTGGATGTTATCCTTTAAAGTACCTATGAAGAGATCAATCTTGTTTTCCTCTAGAATATCAGTTACCCTTATATTCAATTTTTGGTAGTCCTCAATGTGCTCAAACTCTTTTGTTTGAGATTTATCAATTGGCTAAAGAAGGTGTTGCTCTTTGTATCCTCATAATGTTCTATCATTTCCTCTGTAAAAATTGACCAAGTGACAATTTTTTTACGGGAGCAAAGCCATCGATACCATACAAATGTATTTTGTTCTAAATGTAAAGTTGCAATGCATACCTTTTGTGAGTTTTGCACATTATGGAGATCAAAATATTGCTCCATTTGTAGTATCCATGTTACAGGATCATTTCCATCAAACTTCCTCATATCCATTTTTGGAATATGGTGGTTCTTCCTGCCAATATTAGATTTTATGAAATCACGATTAACATTTATTTTGTTCTCATCATGAGTTTCCTCTACTACCTTTTCACCATTAAGAAACATTTCTTGTATCAATTTTGTCAAACCTTTCATGTCTGCCAATATTAGATTTTATGAAATCACGATTAACATTTATTTTTTTCTCATCATGAGTTTCCTCTACTATATTTTCACCATTAAGAAACATTTCTTGTATCAACTTTGTCAAATATTTCATGTCTGCTTTTAGATCATTCTTCATGTTTTCCATTTTCTCTTCCATGTCATCCATCTTAGATTCCATGCCAGCTTCCATGCCATCTATCTTAAATTCCATGCCATCTATCTTAGATTCCATGCCATTCTTCAAACCATCCATCTTAGATTCCATGCCTTTCTTAAAACCATCCATCTTAGTTTCCACACCTTTCTTCAAAACTTCCATGTCATTTTTTGTTGCTCTTTGCGAGAGAAAAATTTGTTGCACTTTCTCTTGTAATTTTGATATGTCATGTTGCCATTCTTCGTCTTCATGAGTCATAATAGAGATTTCTAAAGGATTAATAAGTGTTGAATTCTTTTTAGGGGCCATTTTAGAATCCAATACTAATATCTATTCTACAATATTCCCTTGGAATCAATTCAACTTGATTCTTCAAACAAGACTTATGCAATTCGGAAAAAAAAAATACACACCTTTTACTTGCTTTTGAGGAGCTTGATATTGAAATTGAATGATCTCTATAATTGTGGATCCTCAATATCTGAAATTCAGCCCTGTAGTAGCCCTCTGAAGCTTCTTTCAAATGCCACAGTTTTGATCTGATTTGGATTCTTCAAGGCAAAACTATGTCCAATCTCCCACAATGACCCAATTTTGGACTGGTTCAATAGAGTGAACTTGTATGACTTGCCACATGTCACTGTTTCCTCCTTTGTCGGAAACATTTGGCAGCCTTCCCGGTGTCGAAACGAGGCTCATGATGGCCCGTTGGAAAGCTCTCTGTGTCTACTTTCCGGCGCAACTAAAATCACCTCAATCTGATGCCTAGAAGTCCTCCAAATCTGTACCTGTGTGTAAAAAGCCAGGAAATAGCAGACTGCTGATATGGCGGGCATAATGTGCAAAAAGTGAGCATTTTTCGCCAATTTGAGGGGGCGAATGATCTCCAAATGCTCTGAAAATCGCTGGGGACCTGCTCATAGAATTATGGCATCAACTGGTATCATCCTTCTCCCTTGAAAAATCCTCAAACTGAAATGGCGAAATTATGAGTTTTCGACCAAAAACCCAAAAAAATGCCAAAAAACAAAAAGTTGCCGAAATGGGACCAAAATTGGCATGCATTACCCTCAAGGGTCCCTAGCAACATGCTATGAAGCTGAGGCTAAAATATCAAGTGGTGATATGCCTTTCTCCTCTTTCTGTGCCGGGCGCTTCCCCTTTACCTTCTTCAATTTCTCTTGGGCTGCCTTTAGTTTGCGCCGGGCAAACTGATTCAACTTTTGAAAGTGATATGTCCTCTTCCTCTACAGCTCTAGATCTCTGTTTTCTCTTTCAAGTTTCATCTCCAAGTGTTTGTTGGCTCTTTCAAGCCATGCCTCTTTGTTTTCTTCAATTTCCCGCTCAAGGAGTGTAGTGAGAGGAAAAGCTTGAAGATGATTCTGTTCTTCCTCTTTTTGCCTTTCTAAGGCTCTTTTGAGCCCTATGGTTCTAGGCCTCTTCCGCCTAGGCTGGTCCCCCTCTTCTTCCTCATCAAAATCGCCAATGAGCTCCTCTAATTTGGCTTGTGCCTTGGCAGCCTCATTTTTGTATTTAATTGCCCGCGCTTCATGAACAGCCATATGTACACTCATTTGTTTATTTTCGATCTCCAAAAAGTGATTGAAGGTCATTGCCCGATGAAAATTATTCTCTAATGCCTCAATTTGCCCCTCTCTATGGATTAGGAGGTTTTCAAGAATGCTAACTTCATTGTCGCTGTCATCGCCATGGATCGGGATAACATCCAATGTTCCTCCATGTTTTTTACCTTCTCCAACTTTTCTTTTCCCTTTGAAGGCCAATCTTGCACTTTTCCTCCTTGGCGTGCTAGTAGGTGTCATTTTGGGTGATTTCCTTTTGCTAGGAACAACCTTTGTCACTGTTAGAGTGGCAGCCTTAGACCCTCTTTTCCTTACTGTGCTGATCTTTGTTCTTTTGGGAGGAGGAGACACAACTGATTTACCCTTGACATCTTCTTGAAATTTCTGTTCTCCTTGAGGCTGCTGGATGTTTTCTTCTTGCTGTTCACTTTGCTGCTCCTGTTCGCCAACCTTAACTTGCTGTTTTGCATCAATGCCTTGTTCATTTGGTGTTTCAAACTGCTGCCCTCCTTCGCCAAAATCAAGCTGCTGCTATGCTTGGATTTCCTGCTCTCTTTGTGGCTCAAGATGTGGCTCAATTTACTGCCCAGCCTGCTGTTCTTCCTCTTGTACCTGATGTTCATCATTTTCTGTTTGTTGCTGACCTTCTCCACTGTCCTGCTGCTGTCCTCATCTTCTATTCCCTGCTGTCCTTCATCTTGTATTTGCTGCTGTTCATCCCTTTCCTCTTGCTGCTGTTCACTCCTTTCCTCTTGCTGCTGTTCACTCCCCTCTCCTCCTTCCTGTTAACTTGGCTGTCCTGTAGTCATTCTGAGCCTTCTAGGAGTAGGCCTGTTGGACAAAGGTACCGGGCGATGGACAGGCTGAGTGGGAGACACATGGACAGGAGGAACAGTAGAGAAATCTGGATGGCTGATGAATAAATCCCATGGAACCTCTTTCTTCTCTAGCTGGTGTAGGAAGATAATATTGATCAAATAATGATGGAAAAGGGAAGGGATTTGCAGAGGTGGGGCCTTCTTCTGGACAGTAGATGCCATCTTCTCTATGCTCTTGAACAAAAAGTAAGGGAGGTTTAGTTGCCTGTTTCTAGTAAAATGCATCAATAATCGGACATGGTAGGCATAAACTCGATCAAACCTCCCTTCACAAGTGAAATATTTCATTATGACTTTCATAAGAGGAGCATAGTTGTCAAGGAGATATGAAAAAGGGAAAATAGCAGTGAAAGCCTCTCTATGCTCAAGCTTGATGAAAGGCTTGTAATCTTCTAAGTCAAGATGAGCCTGTTTGAACCATTTTTCGCCATGATATGGAATCTTGGTGGCCTTGGACACATACCTTGGAGAAATCTTGAAATCAAGACCTGCCACTTGGAAATGTTTTTCTTTGAATCTCAGGGCACATAAGTGTGTTAATGGCGAAAAACTTTTGACCTCTTCTATCTTCTGGCAGAACTCTAGGCAACCTACTTCATGGAAGTTGAAAAGGACGGATGGATGAGCATTAACCTCTTCTGTAGAGATTGGCTCATATCTTTTATGCGGGCCACTCCTGCTGTCTTGCCTTGGAGGCATTTTGACCTAAATATGCTTTGGAAGAAACAAACCGCCTCACTGTGTGTAAACTACCCTGTTGGAGTCAAACTGTGTCAATTTACTACTTTGACAGAGAAACAATGTGATTTGGATGGTTTGCAACAAGTTTCTTATAATACACAAACTCTGCTCTCTTAAAAAGTAGCCTTCTACCTTGAATGTACCTCAGCCAGGCAGATTTCTCAATAGGATACCATATAGTAAAGAGGAGACAGACTGCTGGGTAAATTCCCTGTGCACAGTGTTAAGAAATCACTTTTTTCTTGTGAATTCTTTAGAGGTCAATCAACACATCTATATCTGTGTCTCCAAGGTAAAATTCCCAAACATTAAAAACCTGCTCTTTCAGAAAGTGGCCTTCCACCTTGAAAATATCTCAGTAAACAACTTCTCAGTAAGAAATAATACAGTGAAATGGAGGGTAGACTGCTAGGGGGAAGTTTGCTGTGAGAAGTGTCAAAATCACCTTGTTCTTGTGAAGTTAAGAGGTCACTCAATACCTCTTAATCTTTGCCCATGGTAGACCTTGTAATCATTTAAAACTTTCCTTTCTTAATGTGCCAACATTCAAAAAACTTGCATATGGTGCAATCAACCATAGTATGATTAGACAATCAATATCACAGTCCTGAGCAAAGATGACATAGTTTAAAAGACTCCAAGAGTTTTTTAGGCAGAGGCTATGTGAGTTTTCTCCTTTCAAAACAATCAATGGCCCCTTATAAATATAACCCTAGCCTTTGTAGAAAAAATCCTTTGCTCTACCTGAACATCCACTTACCAAACAAGCATGAAGACCCAAAGTCAGTCAAGCAACTGCACAGTGAAAACTGTCTTTGTATGAGGAGCAGGAGCAACCTTACCCTATGGTCTTTCTACTTATAAACAACTCCTTTGACAAAACCCTTTTTTTCTGATTATAATTTACTGTCTTCTATTTGTGTGTTACTTCATTAAACAGAGTCATACATATACAGAGTTAACCCCCAGTGTGAGCATACAGGCAGACTTACTGATATGGAACAAGGTGACAGAATTTTGAAGAGTGTTATGCAAGTTTCAACCAAGCCTGTAGGAGTTTTATCTCTTTCCCTCAATCAAAATTCCTGTTTTAATATGGAAACCCTATTCTTGGTAGAAAAACCTCTGCCCTATCTAAAAATCACCTTGTCAAAGTAAGCTTTGAAAAACAAAACAGTCAAGTGGAAAAACTCAGGAATAAACTGCCCCTTCTGTGGTTTATAGGTTTAACCTCTGCCCTTTGGTATCTCGAGGAATAAAACACTTTTTCTCTTTGATTTAGGAAAAGGTAAGAACATACTATTCTTATTTCAACATATTTCTTTCCTGTAGGCGCTGTTAACAACACATTCAGATTTTAACCACAGTCTTACACCTCAGATCACCACACAGTCAGAGTTTTCTGTCCATAGGATAAGGTGGCAGGTTTTTTCTTTGAAAGGCATTCGAGGTGCTGGCAGAGGTTAGTGGGAATTTCTAAACAATCAAGGCTTCTTTTTCAATGAACCTCAACCATAACATGCTTCTTCAACAGATATGCCTATGCAAAAACTGACCCTTTATCACTTTGGCAATTTCGAAAATTTCAAAGGCAATTTCAAAATACCTCTTTTAATTCGATGGAAGATCCTTTGAGAAGCTTGGAGCAGCTTTGCATTCAATTTGAAAACGTGTTGGAGGCTAAAGAAGTGCGCGGCACTTTGTGGCAGAAGAGCATCGCGCAATTGACCAACCGGGTGGCCCTGTCGGGTCGGGCGGGCGCCGTGTACAGGCGCATCGCGCACATGTACAGGCGCGTCGCGCACACGTTGACCGCCCGTTCAAATTTTCTTCCAGGCGCGTCGCGCGGTTTGCCAGGCGCGTCGCGCGGTGAAAAACTAGAAAACTCCTGCAATTGAGCTGAAATTTCTTCGTTTTGATCTGAGGGCGGCAAAGAGACCTTGCCTGGGCTTGATGAATTTTTAAAATGAAACGAAAAAACGACTTTAACCTTTGTTTGAAGTATAACAAACGGTCCCTTTTGACTTAGGAGGGTTTTTCTTTTTCAAAAGTTTGAAAACAGTTTTGTTCTTTAAACAATATGCCGAACCTTTATTTTTTCAATACATGGCTCGAGACCTGTAAACATCGTTGGCAGAAGGTGGCATATACTCTGGCTAGTTTCGGTGAGCATGACCCTTTATAAAAACCAACTTCCATGATTGGATTTCTTTCACTGTGTTTTATCATTAGGAAATAAACTCTACTATTGCTGGCCCACTTTTGGTGACATTTTTAACCTGGAAGATCCACTTAGTAATATACCAGTGATTCATGGGGCGTTCTTGACATCTGCAAGGAAATGACCTATCACTTAAAAAATTGTTTTGGCACCTTTCTGCTTTAATACCTCTACCTGTTTGCTAGAGAAAAACCGGATCATCATGCTACAGGGGTATTCTTTGACCTTTTGACAGAGACTCTTTTCCCTTTCTTCAACACAAACTAACATCTTGCTCTTAGTGCCCTTTTGGGATTTAATGATGGCCCCTATGAAATGAATTTTGACTAAATGTGTAAACTTTAGTGGTAACCACCCAGGTTTGATCATCTTTTGTCTAAGAAGGTGCTTTCTTTTACAATCTTTCATCTGCTCCCAGTGTTGATGTGATATCTCTGATCTTTATAATGACAGTTTTTACCTGTTTAGAAAACCTCTTCGAAATCTGAGAGTATGTCCAAAATCCCTTTATACTTTATCACTCTACATACTAGCTGCAGTATCTCTTGGGAAAACCAGGCTCAGATTTTTACTGTCAACTTAGGAAAAACTTATTTTGAAAAGGCACTTGTTCCATAAATGGAGTTACTTCCAATAAGGCCACTCTTTGATTAGCTTTGCATGTCTATCCTAGGGTTTTTAGCACTTAAATCATAAAAACCCTCCAAACCCTGATAGTCTATCAAAACAACTGCTTTGCTTGTGATGAAAAACAGTTCCAATGGTGATGTCTCCTGGTGATAAAAGTGAAATTGCCAGTACCAGCTGATCTTCTTTCCATGCTTTTCAAAGTTTTCACAAACTGAGACCATACTTGTGGATAAGATGTCCTTTGAAACCTTTGACTGTTCCTTGCTTAGAGGAGGAAATGTCTCTTTTTGGGCCAGTGGCACTTAGATTTTTCCTTTGATGATTTCCAGAACCTGAAACACTGTGCCAAAACTCTTTTTGTACTTGATGAGCTTGTATACCTGTTTGTAAGAGGCAAACTAGATCAGACAAATTTCTACTCTGGGTATTATGCCAGAATCTTGCCTGCAATGTAAATCTAATCAGGTGACAGGTTTTGCTTGACTGTAGATGCAAGTGCTAGGTCTCTTTGAGCTTTCTTCTTTGATTGTGGGCAAAAGAAAAAACAAAACAGGGGATGATGTATGAGAGTGAAACAAGGAGAACTGCTCTTTATGTTTCTTGTGAAGGAGCTCTTCACTGCCTTATTGCACTGCTTTTTCTGAGGAGAAATGAAATGTCACCATCTGCTTTGGTCAACTTATGACAAATTATTTGAAAGATAGTCTCTGTGACTATGGAGGTCAACACCCTTTGAAAAGCGAAAAACTTTTCTTCTGCCTGTGTAATGACATGATTTGTCAGCATCTCTTCAATTTGGTCTTGTTGAAACAGCAGGCTGCTCATGATTAGAATTGTTTTCACTAATGATATGTCTCTAAGGTTTTAACAATTCATATGATTTGAAAACTTCAAATAACTTCCTTTGCAAGGCCAAAACTCTGTTTTACCTTTAACTTGCATACTTTAGACTGTAGCCCTGCTATGATCATCACTTACACTCAGAAAACCTAGAGTCCTTGTTTCACTGTTGAGTAAAAAGCAAACCTGGATTTTTGCAATCCTTAAAGTCAATATTGGCCAGCGCCCTCTACTTGTAGATGAAGGAGGCGCCCTAACCCTCTGCTTGTGAATGAAGGAGGTTCTTGGCTATGACAATTTACCAGTTTGCTGTGACAGTGGTGTCTTTCTCTTACTGCGATTTTCATGCTAGAAGGAGGCTGCAAGGTCTTGATGAGTGACTCTCTGTTTTGCAGATATATCTCAGGCTTATGTTACATTTAGAAGCAGCTGTTCTTCTAAATGTAGATTCAAGAAATTTCTTCTGAGATGAGGTTATATTTCCTGCCTTTGTAGAGTCCATAAAACACTGTGAAACACCTAATAATCAGCTTGAGACTGTGGTTTATGCAGTGCTGAGTCCTAGGAGTGTGTAAGTGGTGCGACTTAGAGCTGTGATCAACTTGGTTTGCAGAGTGGGAGGTCAGTCATGATTGGTCTGTAGCAGATAGAGGCTTTTTGGCCTTTTGATGGTTGCCAAGGGTAAAATGTCTTAAAGCGCCACTTCCTAACTTAGGGGAGGCTTTTGAAACATACTTGGATTTGCCTTTTAAAGCTGATGGGTAGACCAGTAGGACTGAAGCTAGATAGGATAGTGATAATGAGTTTTGACTTTGACATGGGCGGACTGAAAAGTAGAAGGGCGAAAAAAGTTTTATGAGGGTTTTCTAGATGAAAAATTGACATAAGGAAATCAGCTTCTAGAAAACTCAGCTATAGATATAGTCATCACTAACATGTAAAAAATACTGATGGCTAACAGAGCCCACTTCTGTTTGACCACTCTACCCGACCAAAGGAAGGTCCGATGAATATTTCTAATCTTTTGGAGGACTCCTTTGGGTGTTGGTAGGATGGAGAGCATAAATTGAGGAATAGCTTGAAGAAAAACCTTGGTCATTGTTAGGCAACCAATGAAGTTAATGACTCTGCTATTCCAGCCATTACAACGGGTTTCGAGTCTACAGATCAGCTTCTCCCAGTGGAGATTTTGCTAAGGCTTATCAGTGAGAGGGATGCCAAGGAATTTGGAGGGAAGGCATATTCTAATGAAGCCAAGAATCATTGTGAGATGCCTTTGGATTGCCAGAGGAGTGTTGAAAAATAAAATGGAAGATTTATCAAGATTGAGGTCCATACTCGAAGCTAAATAGAACAGATCCAGGATGGATTTGAACCCCTAAACTTCCTTGACCGTGGGGGTACCATGAAGCATGGTATCATCCACAAACTACTGATGAGTGGTGGCTGGGCAGTTTGATAGGGGCTAGAGATGCTTGATGTAGTTGTTATCCTGAGCCGTTTTGATTATCTTGCTGAGGCTTTCCATTACAATGAAAAACAAAAAAGGGGAGATAGGATCTCCTTGGTGGATGCCACGCGAGGGGGTGAAGGGGAACAAAGGTGCACCATCAACCAGGATGGAATAGCTAGGAGTTTTGACCAAGGCTAGAATCCGCTTGATCCACCACTGATAGAAACCAAAATTAGCAAGAATATCCTCAATAAAAACCCACCTGACCTTATCATAGGCCTTTGAGAGATGCAGTTGAATGATCATTCCTGTTTTTTTTTGGGCTTGAAGAGTATGAATCATCTCCTGAGCAAGTAAGACATTATCCAGGATCTGCCTGACTTCGACATAGCCAGATTGCTCCTCTAAGATGATAAAGGGAAGAATTGGTTTTAATCTGTTAGCCATGACTTTAAAGATGATCTTGTAGAGCACATTGCATAAAGTAATGGGTCGGAATTTAGAAGGGGTGTTGGTAGTTTCCTCCTTCGGAATTAAGGCAATGAAAGTGGAGTTGAGGGACTTGAGGATGGAGTTAGACTTGCAGGAGTCTTCCACCACCCCCCAAACTTCAAGCTAAACAGTATCCCAACAAGCCTTGAAAAAATCTATAATGAAGCCATCTGGCTCAGGTTCCTTACCATTAGGCATTTCTTTCACTACCTCTTCCACTTCCTCCAATGTGACTAGGTGGTTTAGAGATTTATTTTGATCTTTTGTAATGAGATTGGGAATGGAGTTCAAGACCTCCCTTCTATCCTCTGTTCTATCAATCTCTGGTTCTGTAGTGATGTGGCTGAAATGGCTGACGAGGAGGGAAGAAATGTCCTGATGACAACTATAGGGAGTGCCTAGCTCATCCATCAGACTGGTAATTTTGTTAGCACATCTGTAGTCCACAGCTAAGTGATGGAAAAATTGAGTATTCTTTTCCCCTTCCTTGAGCCATTGGATGTGGGATTTCTGCTTCCATAAGATTTCCTCCTGGTGACATCTATCATTCCATTTTTTCATGAGGATCTGTTCCTGGCTGATAGTATCCTGGTTGTTGTTTCCAGTGAGCCAGTCAGTATGGATCTGAGCCAATTGATCCTCTAAGGCTTTTTTATCTTTGAAGATATCGCCAAATACCTCTTGGTTCTAGGATCAAAGACGAGCCTTGATGTGATTTAACCAAGCCTGCAGCCTGTACATTTTTGGTGCCTCGGGTTTCCAACGGTTCTTGCCACCAAGTTTTGATGTTATTTAAGAATTCAGGATGACGAAACCAAATTTTTTCAAATCTGAAAGGTATGTTTTTTGGAGTCCCTAGGATGGCTGCGTCTAGGGAAAAAATTTAATGGTATGACCCACCATAAGGGATGACATCTGACTCAACAATGACCCCATTCATAAGGATGGTATCAACAATGAGAAAAAGATCGAGTCTAGAGGCAACCTGTCTGTCCCCTCCCTGCTTGTTATTCCAGGTAAACATACCATTCTTGGGGAGTATATCCAATAAGTTAGCTTCTTGGATGGAATTGTTGAAGGCCTCAGCATCCCTGTTTAAAGTTCTAATACCACCCTTCTTCTCTGCCAACTTGGTGATCATGTTGAAATCTCCACCATAAATTGCTTTAGCAGTTGGATGTCTTTGATGTAACTCTGAGAGACGGTTTAAAAATATCATTTTGTCCTTGAATTTCTGGAGACTGTAGACGTTGTGCATACAAAGGTGCTGGCTTCCCCGATAATTTTCACCTCCAGGGAGATGTAAAATTTGGTAGCCTCAGCACCCACCCACCAAACCATAACCTTCTACTTCTGTGTAATTCATTCTTTTGCCAATGTTTTTGCTGATGCCTTTCAATTTCAGGCTACAAAATTTTGTTTCCTGTAAGAAAATCATATTTGGGTTTTCATTTTTAATCTTCTTTCTTAAGAGTCTTTGTTTTCGTTGGCTATTAAGCCCTCTTGCATTCCATGAGAGAATTTTCATGATTAAAAATTTAGGAGGTGAACGTGAAAGCCTCAAGGGTTTTTATCTTACCCGAGTTGAGGAGCAGCTCACCAAGCTCAAAAAATGCTTCCTTATTTGATCGACATCCTCTTTTTTTCCTATGTTTGACATTGTTGTTGGTAAGGTGCAAACCCTGAGAACTGACTCGAAGACCCTTGGTGGCTCCATGACTCCACTTCTGTCCTTGTAGTTCTACATCCTGTCTTGGTAAAAATAAGTAGTTTACCCTATCTATTTCGTCCTCGGGGATATGTTCCATTCCTTTCTATTTCCATTGTTCCACCATGGAGTTGAGATCCATATCTTCCCTTTCGAGGATGTCACTGAGTTCCATATCCTCTATTCCCAACTCACTGGTTATCATTTTTGCATCTCCTTCTAGGTCCATTTTTTGATTGGTTCCTTGTGAGATTTCCTTTGTAAACTCTATGTGGGGAACTATGTCAGCCCATGCGGGAACGTTCAGGGCCTGTTGCTGCTGGTCTTGTGTTTGCGGGATATCATAAACCACAAAGTCATCTGCCAGGATCTTAAAGGAGTTGACAGTGGCTTTGGAGGAGGTTCCTGCTTTCGGTTGGGATTTCCTATTGGCTCTTTGTCTACCATTTGGATGGGTGAAACCTTCTTATTTCTTCACTGAGGTTTCTTTGGGCTTCTCAGAAATTTTGTTCATAGGGCATTCCTAAAATAGGTGACCATGTTCATGGCACTTCTGAAAATGGAAGGGGATTTTTTCATAATCTATGGCTTGAAAAATAACTCATCTTTGAATTCTAACCATAACCCATCGTGTAAAGCACTAGAGACGTCCATTTCATTAGAGATACGGGCACAAGAGGTATACCTTTTTTGCAGAGTGGCCTTAGAGGCATGGATGAAAGTCCCAAATTTTTTGCCAATTTATTCCAAGGCCACAGGTCACCAATAGTCAATAGGAAGAGAGAAAAGACGAATCCAAACAGGAACATGCACGAAAATTTCCAGTTCCGGAGCAAAGTTTGGGTTCCATGGTCTCATATAGAGGCCAGCCGAAGCATAAAAATAAGGGCCGCCATAAAAAATGCAGTCTCTGTCCTCTAGGTTTGCAAAGACAAATGTGAAAAAACCTTTTTCTCCTAAGTGCAGCTTTACATTTCCCTTTGGCTTCCACTGTTGTCATATCCAAAGGCATAATGCTTTCTCCGTATGCCAAAACCCCATAAATTTACAAATGACAGCATGGATAGACATGTGGTCATGGTAATATTGCATCTCTGGGTCAGAGTTGATAACCTTTAGACTTTCTTTGGCCGTGGGCTTGCAGTGCCACAGGTCCTCCATCTTCTGGTTATTAGTGGTTGAACCAACCAATATCACCTCATGGTGGGCCTGTGCCTCGGTCTGCTCAGAACCTTTGTCTTTTCTCTCCGTTTCTAGGGATTTTTTATCAGGAATGGCATCCCTGTTGTCTTTTCCTTCCAAGATCTTAACGCCTTTTGTCCGTTTCTGCTGATGGGTTTCCTTGGTATGCCCTCCTTCCCTTTTTTTTCCTTTTAACTCCTCTTTCTCTAGACTGGAAAAAACAAGAATCTGCACCCCTTCTAGAGGACCTTTTCCTTTTTCCATCATTATTTGTTTGAACTATGGGGCCCCTTGGACCCCTACGCGATGCATCAACTGGGCCAGGGCCAATCCCCGTCGATGAAAACCTACAATCAGGGCCCTGCCCTCCTCCAGATTATTGAAAGAAAGCCTACCACTTTCAGACTAGTTCAAACCCTAGCTCCCATCCACATTCTTCAATTCCCAGAACCTATTGTTTATCACTATAAAGTGTTCTAGGAAAAAACTAATTCGCCGAGGTTCCACCCTTCTTCTTGCAAATTGCTCATCTTGTTGGCTTACAGATACTGGATGATATCACTAAGTTGAAACTGAACGCCTTCAAAGCAATCAATACATAATGTGGAGATAGGATATGAACAAATCATTGATATGTCACAGACAGATTAGAAGCAGATTAGAAATATACAACCATACCTACAACTGGACTAGGGAAAATTCCATAAGCAAGAGGTGAGAAAATCAATGACATAGGTTGCCTTATATAGGAGCATGCAAACTCCAAACTCGGTTTTGAAAACCATCTACACTTCCCACCAGGGTCAAATTTTCAAGTTTTCAGTGCATGTTTTCATGTATTAAATTTGATGTTAGATAAAAATTCCTCCACTGATATAAATTATCTTATTGTGTGTCGTGTCGTGATGTGATTTGAAACATTATTTTTTAGTGGTATTTTCATCCTACTAAAGCTGATAGAATGTTATTCTTTAATTTACACGACTATCACGAGAATGACAGTATCCATCATGCAAAATTTAGCGACATAGATAAACGACGTCCTATTTACAAGAGAACTACTTAGATTTATTATCTTTTCTAGCCCTCGCCAAAAAAAAATTCCTTGTCCCCTCTTTACAGATGTAGCGACTCCAATTTATTCACACGAGTTATTTCTCTTCCGCAGAAAAAAAATAAAATAAAATAAAATAAAAAAAATTAAAAATTAAAAATTAAAAATAAAATAAAATAAAAAATAAAAAAATTGCCCTATTAGATGTGACTATGATTCATACAATTCGGCACACGATTGATTCCTAAAAAAGTGTTCTAAAAGTTTATTCTACAATCCAGGTCATGTGTAATTATGTGTTATCTTATAAAATACTAAAAATTAAATTTTTTATAATATAATTTGTATTAATATATTATGATATATGTTAATTTTAGATATAATGGCCCGAAGAACAAAGACATAAAGTGATAGAGGTGGAGAGATAGAGGGAGTGACAAGGGAGAGATGGATATAAATTGAAGGAGAAGAGAGAGAAAAGAAGAGGATTGAGAGAAGGAGAGAAGGGTAAGATAGAGAGTGAGACACAATGATGGAGTGGGGGGAGAGGGGGAGAGAATGAGAGAAAGAGAGAGGGAGGGAGATAGTGAGATTGTTGGAGGGAAAAGAGAGAGGGAGAGATTGATGGGGGGAGAGAGGGGGTGGGGGGTGGTGGGGTAGGAGAGAAAGGGAGACTAGTGAAGGTCGAGAGAGAGGAGGAGAGAGGGAGGGACAAAGAGATGGATTTGGAGAGAGAGAGAGAGGGAGGAAAATAGAAATACATAGAGAGAGGAAAGTAGAGAGAGAGAGAGAGAGAGAGAGAGAGAGAGAGAGAGAGTGTGTGACAAGGGAGATATGGAGTGTTGACGAGGTAAATCCCCTCTGCAGACAGAGGCAATCCCTACTAGCCCAGAACGGGTCTAGCAACAATCACAAATGCTACAACGCAAGTTTATATTTGTGAATAAATAGACCAAAGATGGAGGCCTACTTGGAGTCCAACGCTACGATTTGAAGAAGAGGTGGTGTGCTCTCGTTCCTTCACCCTGGCAAGTCACAATCCTCGCGATCTCCGCAGATGGACACTTGCACACACAAAGAACAAAACAAATATGAGCATAGAATCCAAAAATGCACAACTATATATCAGTCAGAAAAGATATAACTCATCACAATCATTAACAACAGCTAGAGTGGAACCATAATAGTAGTCATTCATTACAAAACAATCCAAAGATATTACAACCAAAGTTCTGATGTCGCGGTCTCCTTCGGAAGGGGTCGCCAGTCGAACACGTCCTACAAAGCTTGTCTGAAGTGGGACAAGCCTCTCGACGATAGTATCCTCGCTTGGATTTGGCCTTAAGGGGAGAATGAGGACTCTTACAGCATAAGGATCTTGGGCACTTGGAGATTCAAGATTATAGGATTTCAGAATTGAGATTAGGACTAGGACTTGAAGACTAGCTTGCAATGGAGAATGAGCAAGCTTTTATAGATGGAGGAAGGGGAGTTGGGATCCCTATAATTGTGGGATTGGACCTATCATCAAGGAAGGTTCCATGAGAGGTGGAAAACCACTTCCTCTCTATGGAAATCCGTAGCCAAACCACCCAACTTAAGATAGATATCAGCTCAGGAATTTGATAGGCTGAAAATTCCACCATTTATTTTTAAAAAACATCCCTTAATATGGTTGGCACTGGTGCGGCTCTGTGACAGAGCACCAATTGGCGCGCCCTCCTTGGAGGATTTTCCCCCTTGGCGTGAGGGCTGAACTATGGAACCACGCCAATGGAAAAAGAGCTATTTTTAAGAATTTATTCAAGGAGATGTCTTTAGGGAAATTGAAGCTCATATTCAGAGGAGTGCAATGAAGGTGATTTCAAGGCATGACATTGCTCACAGGTCACAAAATGAGTCCTCCAATGTGCGGGATGGGGATTGGTAGGGACGGTGACAAATTGCTGTGTAACATATGCCCCCTAAAGTATGAGGCCTGAGAGACAGAGAGGGGTGAAATGCTTTACGAGAACATGTTCAGCTGGGAACTCCGCCGTCGGAAAACTTGCGTGAAGAAGTACAACTAATATCTCAAGTACATGATACATGTATGCGGTATGGGCGCAGCCATCCACAAAAGAGTATACAATAATGCAGATCCAAGGTATGGGTGCAGCCATCCATTAAGGATCAGTAAATAGACTCAGGCATGGTCGCAGCCATCCAATCAGTGAGTCATGTAGCTAACCCACAAAATCGCAGCCTGGATTACAACAGACACAATCCAGGGTCTTGCGCTCCATCTCGACCCGAACAAAGTACAAGTCCAAACATGTGAATGTGTGAGCTGAAGTCGAACATGCAAGAACATCGTCTGATTACTAGCCAATGATGAAAGCTGTTAACAGACGCGAGAGGAACCACCAATAATGACAATGGCCCTCAAGGTACTAGAGGTACAATCTACGGCATGCGAATCAATGAGCTGGCGTCGAACACTCGCAGAATCACTCAATCGGAGGTGAATGATGAAAACATCTCATCGAGTGCAAAGAACCTGCCATTGAGGCATGCAGGCTCCAAGGTACCGAAAGGAGTCTCTAGATCAGCTTCCTAGATAATGAGCTGAAGTCGATAAGAAGTGACCTTGATCAAAGGTGGGCCATAGTATTTCCCACATCATCGACACGAGACAGAGGAACATAATGTTTTTTGCGAATCAGGACCAAATGAGAATCAGAGGGAGGTTGTAGTTTTGCAGAGGTCAAATTCTCTTGAACATGTAACGGCATGACAGTGAGTTTGGAAGTATTTGACATCAACAGATCAGAGGTCATGGTGACGAGGCAAAGAGCGGATGAGAGGTCAAAAAGGATTACCCAAACCCATGGAGGCAAGTGAAAAACGAGATGAGATGTCCCCAACCCGACACGAATGCAGACAAGTGCCATGTTCAAGAGCGACATACTGCCGACATGACAATGATAATGGTTCCATTTTTCCCCACCATGCTTGGCGAGTACCTTTTTATTTTTACACAAGCTTGAAGAGGATAGCATATGCTTGTCATATAAATTCGTCCTTCGAACGAATCCATCCTAGTACATTTAACGAGCCCTAGGAATGAGAAACTCGAATAATGTCATGATTGACAATCTCCGATGTCATTTAGGTTTAACGAGTCTGACAAAGGAAGAACTCGGCGTCTTTTCATGTTTAGAGAGTTTGAAAAGACAGTGGAAAAGTAAACTCCAACAGTCCCTTTTCGTAAATAGTTCCTCACATCCGAAAAGGTAGAAAAAAATATCTGAGAAAACCTCCTAGTCGCGATAGGCTAGGGTATTCCTTTTTCGTAAATAATCTATCCCAGCCCGAAAAAGGGGTAAACGTATAATAGGTAGATTTCGCTTCACAACCACTTTAACGAGATCAAAACGACAAGGGACTCGGCAATCTTTTCATGTTTAGGGAGTCAGAAAAGAGCTGAAAGGTGACTCCTCCTCGAGGAACGAGTGGTATAAAGGGTAGCAGCTAGTTCCGGTAATGGTGGAACTACTCAAAACAAGATAAAAGTCAAGAGGCTGGCTAACAAGACCACTCATCGCAGCAGTTACTCAGGAATGGGTAAAAAAACCAAGTGAAGGCATATGATCAGCCAAGTAGATAGTAACAATGGAGTGAGAAAACCAAGGCTCATCTAGCAAAAACAGGCTGAAAAATGGCAATCACAAGAGGTAAAATGGGCATGGTTTCATTTTTACACAAGTTTGAAATCAGGAAACTCTACTTGAAGTTGGTTTCATTTTTACACAAGCTTGAAACAAAGATAAACTATGCTTGAAACCGATTTCATTTTTACATAAGCTTGAAATGGAAACAAACTATGCTTGAAATAGTAAGCATGCCCCCCAGCATGGTGACTCAATTCGAGGTACATGCCCCCAAGATTCAGTCCATATGAAAGGCAGATGGAGTGAAGGTTCAAATTACGAGATCAATAGAAAGACTCGACTGGAATTTTACGAGAACTTATCAAAGACTCGAATTGAACAGGAACGTGTTTCATTATTTTAATGAGGTTGACACATTAAAAGAACTATCCTCAGATGACCTTGTTTCATTTTTTAAGGAGCTTGACACAAGACAAGGAACTCTGCTCCGGCCAGCTTGTTTCATTTTTTAAGGAGCTTGACACAAGACAAGGAACTCTACTCTAGCCAGCTTGTTTCATTTTTTAAGGAGCTTGACACAAGAAACGAACTATGCTCCGAAAACCTTGTTTCTTTTTTTAAAAAGCTTGACACAAGACAAGAAACTCTACTATGGCCAGCTTGTTTCATTTTTTAAGGAGCTTGACACAAGAAATGAACTATGCTCCGAAAACCTTGTTTCATTTTTTAAGGAGCTTGACACATGACAAGGAACTCTGCTCTGACAACCTTGTTTCATTTTTTAAGGAGCTTGACACAAGACAAGGAACTCTGCTCTGACAACCTTGTTTCATTTTTTAAGGAGCTTGACACAAGACAAGGAACTCTGCTCCGACCAACTTGTTTCATTTTTTAAGGAGCTTGACACAAGAAACGAACTATGCTCTGAAAACCTGGTGTCATTTTTTAAGGAGCTTGACACAGGAAAGGAACTCTGCTCCGAATGACCTCATCATAATGAACAAGAAGTCATCGCTTCCAAGATTTCCACTCCCGATGGAAGGAAAACATCCTGGAAGTCTGGACCCAATTCCCCCAGCACTCTATGTACGACGGCATCATCACTGGGCACAGGCACAGGGAAGGTAGCCACATAGTTGACCTGTTGTAGGGCAGATAAAACAGGTGGATGAAAACCAGGAGGGGACGATGGCAGACCAGTTGCCATATCAAGACTAAAGAAAGAAAGCTGGTCAATGGTCATGATCCGTCCTTCATGTGGAAAACACATCACACGAAAAAGGGAGGAGACAAGCGCTCCCATGGCATAGGTGTAATTGCGCCCCAAAAGTAGATTGAAATCCAAGGGGCCTGGAACAACCATCACATCCATATGGATAGTTTTACCTCCCAAAGTAACATGTAACCTTGGAAGGATCCCCAACGGTTGACTCGTTCTTCTGTTAAAAGTCAACAGATTCTGCGTAACAGGCGCAAGCAGTGGATAACCAAAATCTTGCCAGGTAGTCGAGGAAAAAATACTGACAGAGGTGCCTTCATCTATAATGGTACTGGGTACAACCAGACCAAAAGCCTGTACTATGATCTCGAAAGGCACATAAGACGGAAGGCGAAATCCTGCGAATCGACTCCAATAAAAGGAAGCGATCAAACTACTCGGAGGGGCTACCATTGAACTGAGAAGGTCTTCCCCTGATGTTACGGAAGAAGGAGCATCCTCCATGACCTCCATCTCGAAGGTGGGAGGAGGATCCTCCGGAACCTCCATCACAGGAGGCAGAGGAGCAGCTTCTGAAGGTGAAGAGACACGAGAATCTTTCTCCAAGTCTGAAGAATCTGAAGAAACCAGAAGCACATGAGGGTTATGAGACCCACTCTCTACGGAAAAGACCTATTGCACCACAAACAGGGCTAGCTCAACCAATCCCACGACCAATGGTTGGTCAGGGATGGATTCCTAAATTTGAATTTCCGAAGGAGTGGGATCGACCAAGGATGACTCTTGACCAATCATAGGATGAACTAGTGAAGGACTTAAAGAAATCTGTTTATAACTAGCCGGAAGGCATGGTGCAGAAATAGTCAAGTTGTCCAAAACTCACTTGGCTTCATCCATATAAGGACAAAGGTGAATGGCATGGTGCCCTTCACACAACTTACAGGGATTGGTGAGCTTACCCTGCTTTTTAGGAGTCTTATCAGCACCAGCTAAAGACGTGCCCCCAACCTGACTCCCAGAAGCCAAAGGCAACGGCAGACGACCGTTGGACCATGCTTCGAGGACCTTAGAAATACCAGGGTAGTCTCGAAGAAGATGGTCTCCCATGCACAACATGCAGGGGAACTTGAATTTCCGTGGAGGGTTGGAAGGTTTATCAAGAAGAGACTTTTTAGAGGTAGTAGTTGCACTTTTAGCCTCTCGCTTATCAGACTTCTTCTTCTTTGTCTTCTTCTTCTTCTTCTTAGCCACCTGGTTACTTGAATCCAGGCTTTCACCAGGCGAAGTAGAAGAGGAGGACGCAGAAACGGGCGAAGAAGGGGAGAGGTCCACCTTGGAACCAACATGATTTTGTTCAGGTGGAGGAACTGATTGACCAGTAATTGAGACATTCGAAATGACAGAGGTTGAGAACAACCAAACAGGCAACCCAACAGTTAACCCAGGAAGGGACAACGTTGCCATGTAATGAGTACCAACATTCCCAAAAGGAGGAAAATGACCAGGAGTCTCATTAGAGGGGATTCCTTGGTTAGTGAACTCTGAAAAAGTTGCCATCAACAACCCAAAACCACACACGGGCTGAAAAAGAGTCAAGACACACAATCAAACGGCCGCAAGAAAATACATTGGTATGCAGACTGCGGTAATTAATTTTTACCATTAAAATCAGAAATCAACGTTTACGTTTAAGAGTCAAGAAACCAGATAAAAGGTGACTTCTATTCCTTTCAAATTTGACACAAGACAGCGATGTTGGTGATCCTTTCAAATTTATGGAGTTTAAAAGATCAAATGAATTTTGTGGAATACTAGGCAAAAGGTGTACCAACATCCGTGAACCTAATATACACCTTGTTTCAATAATGAAAGAGAAATCAACGAAGCGACTTTCCGCGCAGCAATCTCCGGTCACAACCGTGTATCATAGGTAGCAAAGGTGCATCGCTTCCTATGGACAGCGACGTTCCATAGCCCCTTATATACTGGACAAAGACGAGCACAAGTCCGTACATACCGCTTTAAATGGTGCATCCACAACCATTAGGTTTTAAGACGCTTTAACACGCTTGTGCTTCAGACCTTCAAATGTGTTTGTTAGACTAAACGTTTTAGTGTAAATATAGATTTAAAGGATCTTCAATTACTGCTTAGTTTTTAGGCTCACCATGATGTAATGTCCTTCAAAAAACTTTAAATGCAACCATATGAGAAAAGAAAAATATTAACCAAGGACCATTCAGTTAAGGGAAGAGCTTTCAAACAATGATGCAACAAACAACAACACTGTAAACGAAATTTTTCCGCAATTCAGATTACTTTTCACTATCCAAAAGTAATTTCAAACATTCAACGATGTTAATAATGGAATGTGTAATTCATGCAAACTTTTTTCTTTTCCTAAAGCTATGCAATTGTGTAACTATGCTATAATCCTCTTTTTTTCAAAACCATAATTGTAACTCATGCACAACTTTTTTCAAATGATAAGGATGCACTCAATGCATTTTTCGATGAAATGAGAATCTACTTAATGCATACTTTTAATAAAAGAGAATGCACTCAAAGCGATTTCTAGTTTTCAATCATTAAACAATGTAATCTATGTCCAATGATGAATCTCAAAAAACACTTTTCAATGCAATGTGATCTAATGCATGAAAAGAAAACTTTGAAACGAAAACTAAAAGAACGCAAAAACTCCTTAATGAAGGATGAATGCAAAAGAGATGTAAACAAACACTAAGAATGCAATCGTTGTTTCAAAACACTTTGTAACAAAATTCCTCAAAAGGTGACAAAACACAAAGAGGACTTCCAAAGCACGAGATCAAAACAAGGCATTCACTCCCTCTTACATCAAACAATCATGACAAGAAGACATTTAAACCGATGAGAAATGTAATCTATGCTCATACAGTGAAAATAATGGAAGGGAAAGACACACTGGTAAAGGATTAAGGGAAAAAATCTCAATTTTCATACACCCTGAAATTGACACGACTTGTACACTGAAAACTAGCACCAATGGCCAATTGGCGCGGGTTGCTAACTGACAACAAGTGCTAACACCTGAAAATGAAAAAAACAAAGAATTTCTCCCAACCAAAACCAAACTCACCACTTCAAGGAGAATCTTCAAGACTCCAAGAGTTCCCAAGACTCAATGAACCATGTAATCTAGGCTCAAAGCTAGACACACATAGATCAAGCTTAGAAAGCTCAAAACAGAGCAAACTCTAGCAGTCTACAGGCCTGGCGCGACTATCAGGCTGAAACTAGCACCTTTTTAGGATTGGCGCAGGTAATACAAAGACAACTAGTGCCAAGTGGTGCGACTGTTACGCGAAAAACCGCGCCAGTCGAGTTTGCTATACAAAAATAAAAAATAATCAGACCAAAGCCAGACCAATGCTACCCAGGAAATCCAAGAGGAAAAAACAAACCAAGAATCCGACCCAAAAGGTTGACCAAGCAAGCAGAATCGAGAAAAAATCGAAAAGCAAGACAATGCTCCAACAGTTCGATTCACGAACTAAACCGGAGATGGACTGAAGCAGCTTTGATCTACTTCACAATTGCAGAGCAAAAGAATTTCGAAGGCTATCTAGCTCACTTCAGACTTCGTCTATAGCTCGTAAAACAAACAACAACAAACTAATGATCCTCAGCGGAGTTGCCAAATTGTTGACGAGGTAAATCCCCTCTGCGGACAGAGGCGATCCCTATTAGCCCAGAACGGGTCTAGCAACGATAAAAAATGATACAGCGCAAGTTCCTATTTGCGAATAAATAGACCAACGATGGAGGCCTACCTGGAGTCCAACGCTACGATTCGAAGAAGAGGTGGTGTGCTCTCGTTCCTTCACCCTGGCAAGTCACAATCCTCGCGATCTCCGCGGATGGACACCTGCACACGCAAAGAAAAAAATGAATACGAGCATAGAATCCAGAAATGCACAACTATATATCAGTCAGAAAAGATATAACTCATCACAATCATTAACAACAGCTAGAGTGGAACCATAACAATAGTCATTCATTACAAAACAATCGAAAGAGATTACAACCAAAGTTCTAATGTCGCAGTCTCCTTCGGAAGGGGTCGCCAGTCGAACACGTCCCGCAAAGCCTGTCTGAAGTGGCACAAGCCTCTCAACAATAGTCTCCTAGCTTGGATTTGTCCTTAAGGGGAGAATGAGGACTCTTGCAGCATAAGGCTCTTGGGCACTTGGAGATTCAAGATTATAGGATTTCAGAATTGAGATTAGGACTAAGACTTGAAGACTAGCTTGCAATGGAGAATGAGCAAGCTTTTATATATGGAGGAAGGGGAGTTGGGATCCCTATAATTGTGGGATTGGACCTATCATCAAGGAAGGTTCCATGAGAGGTGGCAAACCACTTCCTCTCTATGGAAATCCGTAGCCAAACCACCCAACTCAAGATAGATATCAGCTCAGGAATTTGTTAGGCTGAAACTTCCACCATTTATTTTTAAAAGACATCTCTTAATATGGTTGGCACGGGTGCGGCTCTGTGACAGAGCGCCAATTGGCGCGCCCTCCTCGGAGGATTTTCCCCCTTGGCGCAAGGGCTGAACTATGGAACCGCGCCAATGGAAAAAGAGCTATTTTTAGGAATTTCTGCAAGGAGATGTCTTTAGGGAAATTGAAGCTCATATTCAGAGGAGTGCAATGAAGGTGATTTCAAGGCATGACATTGCTCACAGGTCACAAAATGAGTCCTCCAATGTGCGGGATGGGGATTGGTAGGGACGGTGACAAATTGCTGTGTAACATGGAGAGAGTGTGCATATGTTTGGGGGTGAGATAGAGAGACAAAGAAAGAGAGATGGAGAGAGGTGGGGGAGAGAAGGAGAGTGGGATAGAAATAGTGAAAAAGTTGGGGAGAGAGAGAGAGAGAGACGAGGGGAAGAGACAGAGGGAGGTGGGAGAGAAAGGGGGAGAGAAGGAGGAAGAGAGAGAAGAAATGAGAGAGAGAAGGAGAGAGGGAGGTAGAGAAAGAGATGGAGTTGGAGGGGGAGAGAGAGGGAGGTAAGAAGAAAGAAATAGAGAGAGAAATGTGGATAGAGAGAGATGGAGTGATAAGGGAGATGGAGAGAGGGGAAAAGAGAAGAGCAGGAGGGAAGATAGATAAAAGAGGAGAGAGAGGGAGGGAGAGGAAGATAGAGGTAGATATAAATAGATATGGAGAAAGGGTGTGTATGTTTTGACGGTGATATAGAGAGACTAAGGAGAGACAGAGGGAGATAGAGATATAGATGGAAGGTGAAGAGAGGAAATAAGAGAGAGGAATGAAGGGGTGAAGAGAGGGGCTAAGAGAAAGGAATGAAGGGATATATAGATAGATATCAAGAGAGTTAGAGTGTGTGTTTGGGTGGGTGAGATAGATAGACAAAGGAGGAGAGATGGAGAGAGATATAGATATAGATGGAAGGGGGGAGAGAGGAAAAGAGTTATTTCACTAGATGCATTGATTTAAATGTAGATGGTGATTTCTAGTCTTATTTGATTGCTTGCACTAGATGGATGGACTTGAGTATAGATATTGATTTCTAATTATATTTGATTGTTTGCACTAAATTAATTGATTTCAGTGTAGATGTTGATTTCTAATCCTTTTTATTTCTTGCACAAAATGCATTGTTTTCTGTGTAGATGGTGATTTCTAATGCTATTTGATTACTCTCCTACCTCCCTCTATCTTGTTGCATCATTACCTCTCTCTCCCCTACCCTCCAGCCTTGTCACTCTTGCCCTCCCTCCCTCCTTCTCTTGCACCTCGTCTCACCCCCCCGGTTCAATGTTTTCATAGATGGAAGGTGATGAGAGGGAATAAGAGAAAGATAGAGAGAGGGAGGGAGGGAGAAAAAAACAAATAGATATGGAGAGAGATATCATGTGTGTTTAGGGGGTGAGATAGAGAGTGTTAAAGAGTGAAACTAAGGGTTAATTCCCCTTCCTAAAATCTTGTTATGAATAATCTCTCTCTCTCTCTCTCTCTCTCTCGATATATATATATATATATATATATATAACAAATAATTAACTAATAATTAGTGTTGAAGTGTCACGCCTCCAAGGATATGACCATTCATGAATGAGTACCTACCTAGGTATATAATTTGGATCCTCAGTTGTAATAAAATCATCTCATACCCTCCTATACATATTTTTTATGTTCTATCTACAAGTATTTTCAATGACGATAAGACATTGAAGAAATTTTTCAAGCATAGAACATACCAAAAAATTTAATATGATGTCAAAGATTTGGTGGAGAAAGGTCTCAATGGAGTGTTAAAGTTTTGGGTTTGTTACAATATTTAAGTACAAGATATTTAATTTTTTACTCCTACCTAAAGAATGAAAAGAATTGCATAAATTATGATGGGAAATAATTCTTGGTAAATATGTCCAATTACCAAAATATAAAGAATGAAAAGTATTCCATTAATTATGGTGGGAAGTAAATATTGGTAAATATTTCTAATTACTGAAATATAAAGTATGTATCTGCTAATAGTAATTTTTGTGTGAACGCTCTTGAAGACTATATTTGTCAATATCGAATAAGGAATAATTGAAAGTATATGATTCAAGCATATTCCTTTTTAAATTAGTTTGCTCAAATAATATTGGTTAAGACCATTTTTCATAAACCTTAGGTGGTAATGGAAATAAAGATATGCCATCATGTTGGCATATTGCTTGGTTCCTAGCTCGATAAATATTTTATTGATTTTGGAAAACTAGCTCCAAACTCCATGTTGTGATGCTTAGATGAAGATGCCAATATTTTTATTGGATTCCTCTTTCAGAGAGGTGCAAGATCGATTTAAAGATCATCTTGATCTGATGAGAAGAACATTTATTTTGAACTTATTCAAAATATGTGTAGGTCGGCCTTAAGGTTTTGTGCCCTAATAGTTGTTTCACACACCCTCATTGATGGATATATATTGGTCAACGTTGGAGGACATTTTCACTCATATCATCCTCACACATGTCTCTCTTCTCATCTGATTGGTTCGATCACCTTGGAGGCTCTTCTCTTTACACATGCAAAATTTCAGCAAGCAGCAATTGTCCATTTTCAGCCTAGAGTTTCTACAATAGTGTTGAATTTTTGTCAATGCAAGGTAAAATGGACTTGAAACTCTCCCAAAATTTTTATCTTCCAAATCCACATTTTTTTGCACTATTCTCGAGGCTAGATGTTGACTTTGATTTGGTTGCGTTGACCTAGATGTTGTTGTTGTTTGCGTTGACCGTTGACTGACAATGTTGACTTTTGGGTTGACTATTTTGGATGTCCTAGGGGGTTGTGTGACACTTGTGGTTGGCTGACCATATTGAGACTTTTTTGGTTGAAGCATCCTGTTGACCGTCGTAACACACAACCACACTTATATATATTTTTGGCTTGTCTTCTGTCGATCTAATGGTATGTTCTATCAACATTTTAATTTATTGTTTATGTGATTGCTGACTGATATTGGGATAAAAAGTAAAGTTGCATCAAGCATAGAACATCTACAAAATTTTTCATGGTATCAGAGTCAAGGTGAAGACAAAGTCCTAGTTTGTAGAAATCACCAAAGAAGAGGATGGGTTCCTCAAACTATAATGGCTTTCATGCTAATGAAAAATTGACTAGGAAGGATGACTTCCATGCTTGGAAGAGGACATTGGATCTTAATTTGGAAGACCAAGATGTCATGGACTATGTGCAGGGTAAAATCCAAGAGCCTCCATCCACTGCAACTGCTGCTGCCAAAACAAAGTACAAGAAGGGGGGAATCAAAGCAAAGCTGATGATCAGGGACTCAATTCATAAGAGACTGGCTTCCTACATCTCTAAGCTGAGCTCATCCAAGGAGATGTATGATAAGTTGGTCCACATGTTCAAGGCCAACAATGTGAATAAAGTCTTATTCTTCAAGAACCAATTGAAGAATTCAAAGAAAGGCAGGGATGAGTCTGTTCAATCATATTTTTTGAAGCTGACCGATATCAGGAATAATTTGCTGGCTATTGGGGAGACAATAGTTGATCAAGAGATGGTTCTCACCAAACTTGGAGGTCTCTCATCCGAATGACATGTATTCAACACTACCATTCTCAATAATAATGTGATACCTTATTTTGATGAAGTACTATCGAGATGTGTACCAAAAGAAAAAAGGATGAAGGAATATGAAAATAAAGGAAATGTTGCTTTCATTTCTCATTCTAAGAAGAATAAATTTGGTGGTCCAAGGAACAAAGGAAAATCAGGGACACAAGGAAGGAAAGGAGAGTGTTACACTTTTCACAAGCCAGGTCACTATGCTAGAGAATGCCCTTTCAAGAAGGATTCTTTGGATGATGATGATGACAACAACAACTGGAGGAATGGAAATCAAAGGAACAACAGGTTCAAGGGGAAGAGGAAGGATTCCTCCAGTATAAATGGTAAACCTTTCAAAAGGTCGAGAAATTCTAGGTATGAGTAATAAAATGTTGTTGATAAAAGAAATGAATTCATTCTTGTATCTGCCCTCTCTGTTGCATCTCCACCTGACACTATGGATGTTTGGTTGATAGATATTGGTGCCTCAAGGCACATCACTGGGTTAAAATATGCACTTTCTGATATGTTTGAGAAGGATACTAATCTGAAAATTATCCTTGGAGATAATTCCACATATCTCGTGAAAGGGTCAAGGACTGTGACCCTCCACTTGTCTCAAGGTCAAGTCCTCCACTTGCAAGATGTACTATATGTACTTGATTTGAATAAGAACCTTGTGTCTATATCGGCCATGGAAGACAAAGGTTTCAATGTGGCATTCATTGATGGGAAGGTGTGTATATGGAAGAAGAGATTCAAGGAAGCTATCACAATTGGGTTTAGAGTTTATACACTCTACTAAGTTGGAGGAAGTCCACTGGGAGAGATGACGTGTGATACTATCTAATAGACTGAACTATGGCACTGGAGGTTTGGACACCTTCACTACAAATCCCTTCTCGAAGAAAGGAAGGTGGTGACGGGGATGCCTGATTTCTCAAATAATCATGAAGGTGTATGTCAGTGTTGTGCCGAAGGAAAGAATACAAGGGGACCTTTCCCCTCAAGGGTCACAAAGACATCCAATGTCTTGGAATTGATACATTATAATCTGTCTGGTATCTTTCCCGTGACAATCTTGGGAGGATGTTCTTATTATATGACATTCATAAATGACTTGTCTTGAAAAACTTGGATATACTTCTTGAAGAAGAAGGATGAGGATTTCATGTGGTTTCGTACCTTCAAATCCTTGGTGGAAAATTTAATAGTGAAGAATATCAAGTTATTGAGTACCGATAATGGAACTAAATATGAGACAAACGAGTTCAAAAAATTTTGCGGAGAAGCTGGCATCAAGAGGGAGACCACAATGTTTGTGGGCTACAGTGTAAATTTGAAGGCCTATAGAGTCTATGTGCCTAGTCAAAGGGAAGTGAAGATGTGCCACAATGTTACCTTTGATGTAGATGCTTCCCTGAGGAAAGTAATAAATCTTCCAAGATCTGAGGAAGATCATGAAGAAAGGCCTGGAAATCAAGAAGGACTTGAGGATGAGACGATGCCTGATGTTAAAGGACCAATGGACCCAATTGATCCACCTCAATCGATGGAGAAGAGACCATCATGGCTCAGGGACACTCTTGAGGATGCCGAGGGACATATGGCCCCAAGGGGGACATTCTATGAAAGCAAGCAGTTGAATAGATACCAAGGATATCTAGCAGCCATGAGTACTATCATACAATCTGAGCTTGGATATTTTGAGGAAGCTGTAAAGAATCAAGTATGGAAGGATTCTATCCACGAAGAGTATGAGTCCATAATGAACAATGATGCCTGGGATGTGGTTCCAAGACTAGAGGACAAAGTATTTGTCACCTCGAAATGGCTCTACAAGATCAAGCATGGATTTGATGGAAGTGATGAAAAATTAAAGGAAAGATTCATTGCCCATGTCTTCTCTAAAAAATAAGGTGTATACTATGATGATATATTTGCACCTGTGGCCTGATATACCACCATCTGAATTATCATAGACCTTGTTGCTATGCAAGGCTGGAGTCTTCATCAGATGGATGTGAAGACCGCATTTCTACATGATGTGATAAAGGAAGAGGTGTATGTGGAGAAACCTCTGGGGTTTGAAGTCAAGTATCAGGACATCCATGTCTGCAAGTTGAAGAAATCCCTCTATGGGTTGAAGAAAGCACCCAGAGCTTGGTACAAGAGGATAGATAACTACCTGATGAAGTTCGGCTTCACTCATAGTAATGTTGATCCAAACCTTTACTTCAAGGTTAATAGAGAAAAGCCTCTCATTCTGGTGCTATGTGTGACGATCTGTTCCCAACAGGTGCTGACCATCTCACTCATTAGTACAATAGGGAGCTTGTTGTTGAGTTTGAGATGAAGGACCTAGGACTAATGCACTACATCCTAGGCCTGGAGGTATGGAAGAGACTTGACGAGATTTTCCTTTCTCAAAGAAAATACATTGTGAAGCTTCTAGAAAGATTTGGTATGGTGGACTGTAAGTCCGTGTTAACACCAATGGAGCTCAACTTTAAGAAGTTGAGTGGCAGTGCTGCTAGGCCTATGCTAGAAAATCCTACTGAGTATCATCAATTCGTAGGGGCCCTGATGTTCTTAGTGAACACCAGTCTGGATGTATTTTTTATAGTGAAAACTTTGAGTCAACACATGGTTGATCCTCATAACATTCACTGGGTTGGTGCCAAGAAACCCTTGAGATATCTCTAGTGAATGATATACCATGGGCTAAGAGACACTGCCGAGATCATGATAGTCCATAGATATACTGATGCCGTTTGGGCTAGTATTGTGGTGGATTGCAATAGCATATCTAGATGCTGCTTCACACATAGGTTTGCTTCAAGCAGGAAGCAGAAGTTGGTAGCCTTGGGCACCAATGAGGTCGAATATAGTGTAGCATGTATGGCCTATTGTGAAGTCACTTGGTTTGAGCATGTGCTATATGCCACTGTTATCCTTTGTGATAACCAAAAAGGGATTTGTTTATCAGAGAATCTGGTGTTTCACGATCGATCCAAGCATGTTGATGGCTGGTACCACTTTATCTGGGACATGGTACAAAGAGGTGCCATAAGGTTCAATCATATAGGAACTGATGAGCATGTCACATATATTCTAATAATACCCTTGGGGAAGGTCATGTTCCTAACCTTTCGTGATAATATTGGTATCATGGAATGACCCTATTCTAAGGGTCCTATTAGACGATGAGATCTTGGAGCTCTCGGGGGCTTTGGGGATAGCTTCTTGGAGCTAAAAGCAATCACAGGGCTAGGCTTTCCAAACCTTGTTGGTGTGCTTCTACCCCACCGTTATGATGATTGATTTGGTTCACCTCTCATGATCTGTGCCCCATATGCATCCTACCCATTGAGTCTCGGGCTCATGGGAAGTACCTCTCATTTGGCTAGTGAGGTGGGAAAATATAGACTAGTAACAAATATTGATGGATGAATCAAATATTTTCATACTCTTTATCTAGGATGGCACTCTACAACCACTTGATCTGGGATCAAGTCTAGTGAGGTTTCAGACCTCTAACTGACTTTGGGCTAGTAAAAATAACTTTGGGTTAGTATATGACTCTCTTGAGTGCTAGACAGGTTTCAGACCTCCAACTGACTTCGGGTCAGTGAAACTAACTACAGGTTAGTATATGACTCTCTTGAGTCCTAAAGAGGTTTCAGATGTCCAATTGACTTTGGGTAAAGTAAACCAACTTTGGGTTGGTGTGAGACTATTTTTGAGTGCTATAGAGGTTTCAGACTCTTGGGCTAAATCTGTCATTCGAGAATTATGTATTTGAAACTGATCCACTTCTGTTTGTTGGAGTCTTGTAATTTGGTAGATTGGTAGACCAAATGACAGGGTAATATCATACCAATCTTTGGAGCCCTAGGACCTGGCCTTCCTGGACACAAAGAGGGCTCTCTCTATTATGCAAAGGATGTAAACTTGCTTGCTTCTGTATATTTGATTTTAGGCTAGTTGTTAAGTATGTTTTGGGTTGTTTTGGGTTTTTTGATGAAAACTGATCAAAAGGAAAAATAGCTATGGAGTTCATCTAATCAATTGGGCTATGGGGTCAGATAAGGTCAAGATTGTCTTAATGATGGACAAGGTATTACTGTAGGGCCGATTTAACCAAGGTAAATGCATTCTTTGGGTGAAAGTGAAATGAGATGAACATTAAGTTTGTGAAAGACAAAGATATTTTAAGCATAAATAGTTAAACAACAAACATTCATGAGTTAGAACTGACCATTAATCTCTATGAACGAAACTTAAACTGATAGATGCAGAAAATAAATAATCCAATGATACATAGAAGTATAAGACCCTATAACTTTGGGAAAATCACCTTCAGACTTTTGGGAAAACAAATAAGATAAACAAACAAATCAATCTATGAAGAGGGAAATCCTAAACATCATGTCTTGAGCTATCAGGAACTTTGAAATAAGATTGCAAAGCATGGACAAAGGGTAAGATCAAAACAAGACCTCTTTGACTTAACTAAAACAACCAATAATGGAGAGAGAGATTTTAGAAATGGAGTTTTTATTAGCTACGAGTAAATAGGGCATACCATGAATCATACTAGACAGCATACATAATAACCATTAATGAAACAAGTAAGAAGTTCTTAGTGAACCAAAGAGCAATTAAGAATTCTTTGACATGACCAAGAAATATGAAAACATTTAAGCTGCAATGAATCAAGAAATTTGAGGTGCCTCCATGGGCATATCTCAAAATTATTCTTTACTGAACTACAACAAGAAAGAAGCATGACAACATGTATGAGAAACTAAGAAAACATAACAAATAAGAAACACAATACCATTCACCAAGCCATGGAATCCTACGCACAATGCTCCTCCACCGTCAAGCCAAGCAAGAGATCATCCACTTCATAAAACAAGTATTTCTTTAAAGCTCATAGTGCTATGTATTGCTCTCTATAACATGAAGTTATACCCCTGGTTACAATGAATCCTCTTGGATTATATAGGCCAAAGAGGGGGAAACCCACCTAGAGCAACTAGAAGGCCATTAGCCAAAAACAAATATCTAAAACTATCCTTGAGGCCTTACAAGGTCCAAGGCACAAAATATCCCCTAAAAATATCTTCTCGGACTAAAATAGCAAAAAGGAATCAATTTTTAGGCCTGACACAAGATAAAAACTTGCCTAACACACATTGGGCTAGTCATCTTCAGAAAAATTCATTTCAGCAAAATTCTAGAGGAGCGTAGCAGTACAAAAATTTATATCTCGCAGAGGACTTTTAAGGGATTTCCTGATGTCAAAAAGAGTTTCATGATGACTCGTTGGAAAGATATGGATGTCTTATTTTTGGAACTACTTGATTTTTTCTAAACTAATGCTAGGAATTCTGTCAAGAGGTAAACGAAGTGAAAAAACCTAGGAGGGTCTCACCTACTGATATTTGGGGCAGAAAGGTAAACTTTGACTAATTTTTTCTTCTTTGGGGGACCAAAACACCTTATTTTGATCTGAAAATTTGTGAGTAGATGCCCCCAAATTTAATACATCCAAAAAAATAACTTTCATGAGCTGAGGATGCTCCTATAAAACATGGCAATGCCTAGCAAAATGTGCAATTAGGCCTAAAAATCACAAAAAACAAGATCATGTTAAAAATTGCTCAATTTTGGTGAGGAAACCCCTTATGGGTTTCTAGAAGCATGCAAGGAAGCTGAAGCCAAGATTCGAAGCCTAGATATGTCCTTTTTTCATTTTTTCATCGGGTGCCTCCTTTAGGCAGTTTTGAGCTTTTCTTGGGAAATGTTTAGTTTCCTTCGGGCAAATTGATTCAACTTCTTGTAATGCCCAGTCATCTTTCTTTGCAAGCCCAAGTCTTTATTTTCCTTGTCTAATTTGTCCTCCAAATTTTTGTTTGCTCTTTCGAGCCAAGACTCTTTGTAATTATCTATCTCTTCGGTAAGCAGTTGTGTGAGAGGATATTGTTGAGCAAGGGCTGACTCTTCTTCCCTTTGCTTCTCCAAGGCTTTCCTAAGACCCATGGTCCTAGGCCTTTTCCTCACTGGTTATTCTTCTTCCTCCACATCATCAAATTCTCCCATGTATTCCTCAAGTTTTACTTGTGCATTTTGTGCTTCCCGTCGATACTTGAGGGCCCGAGCCTCATAGATTGCCATTTTCCCACTCATTTTTCTATTTTGCAGCTGTAGGAAGTGAATGAGGTCTTTAGACCTCTATAAGTCAACTTCTAAATCCCCAATTTGAGACTCTTTATTTTGCAAAAGAGAGTTCAGAATTCTAATTTGGTCATCTTCGGCATCACTGTCCACTTGGATTATGTCAAAATCTCTTTCTTGTTCATGGCTACTCTCCTGCTACTCCATTTTTTCCTTACCTTTGCTTTGAATGGGCTTCTTTTCCCTTGTCCTCCTTGGCACTTAAATGATAGGCAGCTTGGGCAACTTGCCTCTACTCCGGAGTGCTCTAGTAACATTTGTAGTTACAGCTTGAATAGTCTTCTTCTTTTTACATTTAATGGTCTTAGGCTTCACCACTTTTGGAGAAAGAGTCATGGCCTCTTGCCTAGGAGAGGCAGCTAGCACATGATTTTGAGAACTCTCTTTATGCAATATGTTTTTACTGTCTTCTTTTGGGTTTCCTTTCTCACTGTCTTTGATTTTATCTTGACTATCATTGGGGCTTTTTGGATCTTTTTGTTTCATGCTATCACCCTTAAATTGTTCACTATTTTGTGCCTTGTCCTTTTCAAGTTCATTGTTCTTATTAGTTTCATGGCTATCATTTTGGAGACTACCTTCACTTGTTGTGTGAGGACTTCCATCATGGTCATTGTCTTGCTGATTGTCACTATGCTTACTGTCTCTTTGATTTCTTTCATGTTGACTCACACTCTGTTTCTCATCATTGCTTTGCTTAGACTCTTCCCTTTATTCCTCATCATCACTACTCTGTAGCTCTTCTTTTGTTCCTCATCATCACTAATATGCTGAGTGCTACTCTATTTATGTTCATCACTTTGTTCTTTATCATCACTGCTCTACTGCTTTTCACTTTGTTCCTCATCATTATTACCTCATTCCTCATTGTTTTGTTGACTGTCACTATGTTTGCTTTAATGAATTTTTTGAGGACTGTTTTGTTCCTCATCATTACTACTTGCTTGAGGACTGCTATGTTCCTCATCACCCTCATGCCTGCTTTCATTGGATTCTTCTCTTTCACTATCAATCAAAGGGGATTTTTCCTTTTGAGGGGTAGATTGACTAGATTAAGGGGAGACATAGTGAGTGGAGGGTGAGGAGGACACATGAGATGGGCCATGAGATGAAGAGGTAGTAGTAAAATCCGGATGGGAGATGAAGGATTCCCAAGGAACTCCTTTTTTCTCAAGTTGATGGAGGATGAGAATTTTTATGAGAGAATGATGAAATAAGTTAGCCTTTTGTTGAGCAAGGGGTTTCTTTTGGACAAATGGGGCCATTTTGTCAATGCTCCTATAGAGGAAGAAAGGGAAATTCAATAGTTGGGTCCTGGTGAAATGCATTAACAGTCGGACATGATATGACTAGAATCAAGAGTATCTCCCTTCACATGTAAAGTATTTCATGATGACCTTCATAAGAGGCACATAATTGTTCAATACATGAGAAAAGGGGAAGATGGCCTTGCAATCATTTTGGTAAGCTGGTTTCAAGAAGGGCTTGTAGTGTTATAGGTCCAAATAGGCTTTTTTGAACCATTTCTCACCAAGATAGGGGATCTTGGTTGCCTTTGACATTGATCTAGAGGTGAGCATGAAATCAAGGCCTGCTATGCGAACATGTTCTCCTTGCTGTCTTAGGGAAAACAGTTGTGTCAAGGGAGGGTGATTTGTGACCTCTTGGACTTTTTGGAAAAAATCAAGACACCCTACCTCCTAAAAATTAAAAATAATTGAAGGGGATTCATTTATCTCCTGAGTTGTAGTAGGCTCAAACCTATTGTGAAATCCACCTTTTTTGGCTTTCTTTAGAGGCATGTTTGCTTTAGGTTTCCCTCACTGGCTTATCAGAAGATAATTTTGAATGAACGGAAAGTAGATCCTTTCTTCCAACACTGTTTCTCTTTCTTAGTTGGCAAAAAAGTTCTTGATCAATGAAAACAAGTCTCCTTCCTAAGAACTATGTTTTTCCTTATGACTGAGCAAGGGGGCCTTCAAAGCAACCTCTGTATTCTCTTTATAGAATGTGTTACCTTTCATGCACTTGATTTTAAAACAAGCTTTTAAACTATCACTAGGTATTCTTCTTCAAACAATTCTTCTCTCTTTCATTTAGTAAACTGGACATTTATAAAACAAAGTCTACCATTCTCCCTGAAATAATTGTTTTTCCTCCTTGGCTAGCAAACAAGTTCTTTTTTGATAAAGATTTGTTTGTTTCTCTAAAATAGTATTTTTCCTTGTCACTGAGTAAAGAGGCCTTCAAAATGACTTATGCCTTTTTTAACAAATATATTTTCTTGGCCCTTTAAAAAATTGTGTCTTCTTCCTCACAGTTTGATTTTAAAATCTCTTTCAAATAAAAAACATAGGTAAAGAGAAACCCAAATACCTTTTAAACAATGTCTTAGCTGCTGTTGAAGACAATTTCTTATGCAAAAACTAGTTTTTGTAGCAACTTCTAGGACTCTTTGCAGGCTATTGCAAACTCCTTTTATCATTGGCCCAGGCGGTCAAACCTTCGTTCATAAGTGGCCTGGGCGGTGGGCCGTTTAGAGGTGGCCCGGGCGGTGGGATGTTCAGAGGTGGCCCAGGCAATGGGCCTTTCAGAGGTGGCCCGGAGAAACGAGTCACGTGTATGATGACTGGGCATCAAGTGCTTGCACAAGTGCTTCACGTCGCCCAATAGGCATATCATGTCCTATGAAAAATGCTTCTGCACACCTACAGGTGTGTAGCACCTCTTCATAGGTGCGTTGCATCTTCGAAAACCTGCATGAAAGCTTGCTCAGGGTTTGAAAACTCAATTTTCTCTCTCTGTCATTTGAAAATCAAAGTTGAAGATGCCCAATGATGCCTCTATGTTGCTTTTAGAGAATTTTAAAACAAAATTTCCCTATTTGAAAGTGATTTGACACTTTTCTCTTTTTAAATGATGAAAAGTGGACTTTTCCCTTTTTTGAAGGAAGCTCTCTGTAAACAAATTGTTTTATGCCCTCTACTTGCCATTGAAGGAGGAAATTTAAAACTATATGGACCTTTTGTTTACCCTTGCAGAAGTATTTTTGAACAAATGATAACCTCTGTATGTTATTTGAAGCAGGCTGCTTTAGGAAAACCATTAAGGTCCTTTTTGTTTATCTTTGAAGGAGGCCTTTTTTAAAAATCACTGTGTTGGTCCTCTACTTACCATGAAGGAGTCTTGAAATGTTGTTTTGACCCTCTACTTATTACTAAAGGAGATCTTTTCAAAATAATTTCTGGGTGCTTTGTTTACACTTTAGGATTCAACGTTGTACAAATTCAAGGCCCTGTCTATCAATTGAACAAGGTTTTCCTCAAAACTCTAACCTTGTATTTATCATCTAATGGAGGCATCCTAAAATGCGAACTGCTTGTTAGCTTTGTTTATCATTTAAAAGAGCTAGTTCATGTAAAATATAACTCTTGGTGCTTGCCCTCTGCTCATCTTTTGGAGGAGGCGAATTGATAAACTATAATGTTGCCCCCTGTGTAATGATTGAAGGAGGCTACTTCTACATCAAATTTAGGGCCTTTTGAGATTGTGTCTTTGTTTTCTTTGTAATGGTTTTAAAGATGAAATGCAAACACAGTGTTTGTGTCATGCCCTTTTCTAGCCTTTGTTTATCATTTTAAATAAACTCCTTTAAACACATTGTCTTTCATCTCTGTCTACCATTTAAAAGTTTCTCAAACAAAATATTAAACCCTGGTGATTTACCCTCTTCTCATCTTTTGGAGGAGGCAATGCAAAATGTAACTACCTAGGTTTATCAAAGCCACTGTGTAGGCCCTCTATTTATTGTGATGGAGGCTCTTTGAACAAGCGACGCAGGGATAACCTGCAATACCCAGAATCTCTAAAATACCATGCATATGAAAATGCAATTCCAATCCATGCCAAATAATTCCATTCATTGGCAAATTCACACACTATCAATTTCCCGTGGAAGCTCTTCAAACATATGGTTCAAAATCATTGTATAATAAAATCATTTCACTGTGATCAATAAGCCATTACATAAGCGGAGCTTTCAATTATAATCTCATGGTTATGAAACCTTGACCAACTAGTCTTAAGTGTAAAAGCTATCTCCTTTGGTTAAGTGTGATTTGAACCATAGTAATTCTTTTCATTAAAGAATACTCTCTTTTCATTATTCTAAATGAAAACCTCTTTAAATCACTCCCTCTCTTAACTTATACAACTGTTAACATGTCAATGGCCTTTTTCTTCATAAGTCAACTTTAATTTAGATATGGTCGACTTTGCCAACATATAAGAATGTTTTGATTTCACAGTTTGACCTTTTCATCATCCAACCATTTCAATGTACTGATTTAACTTTCAACTAATGCTTCAACATGAACAATATGTTTGGTCCATTATCTTACCATTCGCTTCATCGTCAATCCAATACCCATGCCTGCGCGCGATCATTCAATGTGGAAATTCACATAAATCAGAGTTTATTTAAAAACAGAATAACCATCAACCATAACTTACCAGTGCATCACATAAAGTATGCTTCTAGGCTATTAATTATTATATCGATTTCACTATTTTCTCCACAGCTCTATTGCGAATTTTCCATGAGTAGATTCCAGCATCCACATCCAACGCTATAAATTTCCATTGGAATTCCCATTCCCATTCTGTAGCAGTCAATACCAAGTAAATACGCCACCAAGTAAAAACACCAGCTTCATTGTAATTTATAATTGGATGAATTAATACTGCACATCCACCTCCTCGGATGGCCTTCACGTCGTCCCTTGAACACTGGTTTAAATCATCTTCCGTTCTGCTATGTGTGAATGCTTACCATCACCATCTAAAACACTCTGCATCCTTGATTCAATTCATTCTTGCATTTAGCGTCCTTTACTTTCAGAACTCTCACTGGAAATTGCGTTATTTCAAAACGCTGCAACAGGACTTCAACATCATTGATTACCTGTCACAACACTAAACTGATAGAACTGCAATTTCTAAAATGCTGAACTTTAATATGCCAGAGCTCTGCGTTATTGGCTGTAAAACTACTTCTTTAAATTTCTAATTGCTTTGAAGTCGAATTACACAGACTTTAATTCGATTCATTCAGAAGTTCATCGCTTCCTCTCTATACTGAAGATTGTGTTCCAGCAACATCAAAATGAATTGCTCTCTATGCTTGAAGATTGTGTTTCAGCAACATCATAGATTCTTCATTGGTAACTTTTAAATCTAGAATCACATTGATTCTCCACATACCAGGTTAAAAAACATTTAATATGTAATGGTCAATAATTCCTGTATGATGGCTTTCATTTAGAATTGACATTGATTTACATAATTTAACCATAATCGAATCCAATTAAGTTCACCCAAACTCATACCAATCCCTTAATGCAGAAATTGTTCACCTTCTCCAAGACTAAAAACGCACTTTGATTATAGAATTTCTTTTATAAACCAACGACATACACCAAGTCAATTTATATTGAATCCCAATTCATTCACACAATCTAAACTCAGAAAGAAGGCGTGATTTCCAAAACAAATTAAATTCTATTTTAATTCACACAACACTTACATAATAATCTCCTTCTTTGGCCTGATTTCCAAATCCTTGGCCCTTTACAAACTGCCCGAAGGCTCCAAGTAGAAACCCCTACTCTCTACTCACACTCTCACTCTTCTCAATGCCTTTGAGGCTTGATAATTTATACAAATTTAATAGAACCAATTTTGGTTCTCATCCCTTTAATCACTCAACAAACCCCCACATATCTCAACAAATCCTAAAATCACTCTTGAATCCCGAAGGATCCTCTCTCACCCAAAATTAATGAAACTAATTTCTAAATTAAAATCTCTCATCCCTTTACATCCTCAATTGACCAATTTCTCTCATATCCTTTTAATTAATAAAAGAGTATTTACAAAATCCTCACTTTTATAATTTATCCCCTATTTTATTTAAAAATAACAAATTAATTAATAAAACAATTAAAATGTCACACCCCCCTTTATTACATATTTAAAAATTAAAATTTCCCTTGATGCTCCTGCATCAACAAGTGGTAAGTGAGCCCTCTGCCTTTCATGAAGGAGGCATTGTAAAACACAAAAGTTTTCTTTCATCAAATACTGTGTCCTCCCTCTGTTTATTGAAAAAGAGCATGGCAAACAAACTATGAACCTTTCCACTTATCAATGATTGATGCTTTTAAACAAACTATCCATTTCCTTTATGAAACCCTGCTTATGATATATGTCCTTTTGCACAAAATCATTGTGAAACCCGGGGGTAAGTAACGAAATTGGTAAATGATAAATGCTCACTGTGTCCATCTTTGAAATAACTCCTTTTTCTATTGACTGTAGCTTCATTTGGTGCAACAAATTTTCTTTGAATGGATTTCAGAGCCCCGGTTTATGGTAAGATACAAAAAGAAGTTGTTCTTATTATACCTTGTTTTTGATGCCTAGTTGCTTTAAACCTCTTTTTGCCAAAGACTGTCTCTCTTGCTTGTATAAGAGTGATTTTTAGTGCTTGGTCACATATCTGAGAACTTATGAAAAAATTCCCTTTGAGCTGGCATGGAACACTGGGGTAGAAACTATGCAACCTTTATGTCCTTTTGTCATGATGGAGGACCTTTTGACTTTTGGTGCTTTTGAGTTTGAAACCTGTAGGTCTTCTCTTTTCACCATGTGCACTAAATCTTATTTATGATAGTAAACTACCACAACATGAAAAACCTTGTTTGAAGTTATTCTTTAGCTCACACTTTTCTTACTGTCATCAATGTATACACCCCTGCAAAGATGCATTGATAGATGTCTTTGATCTTTGGAGAGCCTTCTTGATGTACTCATGAAGATCATGCTTGAAATGATCACTTTCTTCAGACATGGAACTTCCTTCCCTTTTTCTTCTTGAATTTTAACTTTTGTGAGCTTTTCTTGAAACAAAACAAAACGACCTATTTGATGGTGTATGACCTAGGGATAGACAAGGGTTTTGTTTTCACAAATAAGAAGAAATGATAGTTGACTGATCTCAAAAATAGGGTTTTTAACTTGGGGATAGTTTTCTCAGGGTATTTTCCCTAAACACCACCACATAGACCTAGACATTTTATCATAGTTTCCGAAGAGTTTCTTAGGCATATTTAGGTTATCATATGAAAAAATGATCAGTGAGAAAGGGGTAGACACTTTGTCTAATGTTGGAAAGTGAGTTATCTGAAAATAAGGGACTTTGATAGCATAAAAACAAAGCTTATGACAAATATAGATAGGGGAGGTTTTGCTGAATTGTGATAGGACTTGAAAACTAAAGACCATTCCCATCACAGGTTGAAAGGGAGGGGTAGGAAGACAAAAATTTGTTTGAGGTGTTTTCTAGATGACAAATTGATAGATTGAGATTGGTTTCTAGAAAACCTAGACAAGGGATCTAGTCATCAAACAGGCAAAAATATTGATGACTAATAGTGGCCCCATTTGGGGAGGGAAGCTCCTTTTCAGGGTGTGTCCAAAACTGCAGATCTCGGGCTTGTAAAGACCAGTGCCTCATCCATTGGTGCAAATTTTTCTTTTCCTTGATGTTATTCCTGAAAATGATGTTCTTTGACAAATTTACAGCATGATTAGCATCAATCTCATCTCTACCTACCCAACTATATTTCATATCATTTTTTCTTCTTTAGGTGCATTTGGACTAGCAACCCTTTGACATGATATTTTTGAAAAAACAAAAACTATCTAATTCTACACTTATATCCTCCAGGACTTCATATTAAATTGATGAACTCCTCTAGTTCTCTACCTACGCTAGATTGATTTTCAAGATTAAGCTGTTTGACAGGATTTCATTCACTAATCTAAAACATGAAATTGAAAAATGACCAAATCAGGATTAGACGGTCTGATTTTTCATGTGTTTGTGGCATAAAAGACAAGCTAAACACAAATATTATTTTTGCACAAAATGAGATTTAGAAAAATCAGGGCTAGGATACATAGTTTGTTTTTCATCCCTGCTTTCCTCTTTGGTTCTGTTTTGAGCATGTGGAACTAGTATCTTTTCCTAATCTACTTTCATTGATAAGTCAAGCTTACACAATTTGACTATCACTTCTTTCATGGACTTATCATCAATCAATTTAAAACATGTCCAGCTATGATTAGGCTATATATCTGAACAAGACATCTTTTGTGCACTAGTAGTGGCATTTAGACTTGCTCACTTTCAGAATGACTATTTTTTGAAAATGGGGCTTTTATGTTGTTTTTAAAACTGCCCTCCTTTTCTACTTTTCTACTATTTTTGTATTTTTACTTTTTCTTCAAACAATTTAGAACTGAAAAGATGCTGACAAGGCTGAGCTTATTTTTCACACCTATCTATCGTAATCTAACTTTACACATGATGTCCATTCATTAGGTGAACTCTTTTTTCCAGTAAAGCCAATCAAGCAAATGATTCCATGAGGGATTTTGTTTTAGCATTTTGAGAGTGCTGAAGCAATAAAAAGGCCACTTCCACGTCACTTGTTTTCGGACAGTAATGCTCAAAAATTTTCTCATACTTTGCAAAAAACTGTTCATGGTAGAACACACTCCTCCCTCATATTTATCAAGGAAAACAAAAAATGGATCTTGGAATAATACCTGATCTAGAGGATTTGAGACCCAAGCTCCATTCAGGGCTACTCCTTCTTTTACTTGGTTATGCTTGGGATTCTCTTGGGAAATAAACTCTTCCTCTTCCTCATGATCACTTGAACTGTCAGACTCATCATATATTGCAGTGTAGTCCTCTTTCCAAGATGATGTATCTTGATTAAGTGGAATGAAAACTGTGTGAAGGTCATCATGTTGATGAGTAGGGATACTCTTTGGTAGTAAATCCTCTTGAGAGGGTAGTGATACAACTCTCATGTGATTATCAACTTCTATTTTTTCATTTGCAATTTGTAACTCAATGGAACTAGGTGGCTGCAAATCTGGAGTTAAGGAGGATTCCATGTCCAAAATGATTTCCTCAACCATTTCAGGAAAATGCTTCTCATTGACAACTTGCTTAAGAATTTCATCATCCTCCTCAAACTCACCATCAAAGCTAAAATACTGTTGATTTCCAATTATGTGAAAGTTATTTCTGATGGACTGAAGAAAAGTAGAGCAAAGAGTCAGAGACTCTTCACTTACTTCCAAACTCTAGTCAAGGCTTTCCTCATTAGTGTCATAGGCGACCTGTATTGGTTGCTTACTTTTTTCAACCTAATGATAATGAAATTCATCCCACAAATCAACTGTTGATTGCTCTGCAAGGTTAGTTTCCATTTGGATATCATAATCATCAACATATTGATTGAACCTTGGAGAATAATCAATATAAGTAATGTCACCAGCCATGCATATTGGACTATCATATTTTTTTTCTTTGAATTGATTTATAAATTTGTTCTCTGCTATGTGATAGTTAAGATCAGGAGAAAAATCAAGAGAGGCTAACTGTATGTTTATGAGTTGATCTATCTCTTACTCGGTTAAAAAGGGAGGCATTTTTATATCATTTTGGATATAACTGTAATAAAGAGGATGAATGTCCTTTTGGGCGTCATCTACAAGATATGATGAATCATCACTTGTGCCTTTAGAGAGATCCTATGGGTTCTCTTTCATTTCTTGATGGGTTTCCTCCTCAACCAAATTTTCTTGGTGTTTTGGACAATAAGCATGGGATTCATGAGTTGCCTCTGATAGATTCTTAGGAGGCCAATTTTATTGTATGAATTGAAATGACTCAAAGCATAAAGGTAGAGATCCTATAGGTTTTGATTTTTCTTCCATTTTAGATTTTAATTCATCATCAATCAACTCTTCTTGATGTTTGGGACAATAAGAATGGGATTCATGAGTTTCCTCTGATAGATTCTTAGGAGGCCAATTTTCCTGTATGAACTGAAATGGCTCAAAGCATAAAGGTAGAGATCCTATAGGTTTTGATTTTTCTTCCATTTCATATTGAAATTCCTCCTCAATCAACTCTTCTTGATGTTTGCGATAATAAGCATGGGATTCATGAGTTTCCTCTGATAGCTACTTAGGAGGCCAATTTGCTTGTATGAGCTGAAATGACTCAAAGCATAAAGGTAGAAATCCTACAGGTTTTGTTTTTTCTTCCATTTCAGATTTGATTTCAAGATGGCTGATTGATTCTTTAGAGCACTCCTCTATTTTTTTATTTGGAACTTTCTCATTAGGCACATTTTGTTTGTTACTCTTTTCTTGTAATGGTTGAGTATGTTCTTCTTGAGGAAAAAGTGTAGGTTGGTTTGAATAAGAAACATTAATATTAACTTTGTGTCTTTCTCTTTTCCTGTCAAGCAGAGGCATCAGTTTGCTAAATGTAACTATCAATTTTTCCAACTTTTCCTCTTTGTTCGCATTTGGATCCATCTTTTTTTACCAGAAGAGTTACTATGTCCTTTCAACCAGTCTAGAGTTCTCTACCAGTGGAGTCTTTTGGTCTATTGAGGACTGTGGAGTCGCTAGGTGGAAGATTTGAACTTTGCTGTCCACCATCAGCATGATTGGGATTACTCAATGCATTCCTAGGAGATTTTATAAGGAATAGTGGAGTAATAGGCCTACTGGAGGCTAGTGGAGTCGCCAGGTGGATGGTTTTAGTTGTTTCAAGGGTATATGTGTATGGTCCACCACCAATACTAATAAAAAACCAGTCTAACAATGTTTTGGGGTTTTTTCTGAGTTTATTTATGTAGCCTAGTTTATAAGAGTGTCCTAAACCTAGTTCATCACTTAGCTAAGGTGGTGAAACAATAAAAGTTTACTCTAAATGATTTTATAGGTTGTTTTTCTGATTTTAATTTTGAAGGACTAATGAGTCTACAAGAGTTTTCTAGGATATTATGTTCTCAGTGTGTCCCACCATGATTTCCATAATGTTGGAGAGCAGTGGTATGGACCAATTGGATAGTATTCTTATGGGAGTCTTCGAGAATTTAGTGGGGTAGTAGGCCTACTGGAGGCTAATGGAGTCACTAGGTGGATGTTTGTTTTTAGAGATATGTGTTTATGGTCCACCACCAATAACTGATAAAAAATCAATCTAGAGATGTTTTTGGGGTTTTCTGAGTTCCTATATGTAGCCCTGAGGTTTGTAAGAGTTTCCTATAACTGAATCATCATTTTTCTAAGATAGTGAAAGAGCTAGTTTCTACTCTTCAGACAACACTTAAGTTTTCTAAGTTTGACTGAGACTTTGAGAGGTCCTAAGGGATACCTAGGATGTTTTGAGTCAAGGTCCCACCATGATCGCCATTATGTTGGAGTCCTATAATTTGGAAGATTGGAAGACCAAATGATAGGTTAACATCAGACCAATCTTTGGAGCCCTAGGACCTAGCCTTCCTAGACTCAGAGAGGGCTCTCTCTATTATGCAAAGGATGTAAACTTGTTTGCTTTTGTATATTTGATTTTAGGCTAGTTGCTAAGTATGTTTTGGTTTGTTTTGGGTTTTTTGAGGAGAACTGATCAAAAGGACAAATAGCTATGGAGTTCGTCAAATCAGTTGGGCTATGGGGTCAGATAAGGTTAAGATTGTCTTAATGATGGAAAAGGTATTACTGCAGGGCCAATTTAGTTGAGGTAAATGCATTCTCCGCTATCCCTGCTGGTTTGTAATAGGTTTATTTTAAATTGTGTAGATAGCACACAGAGGTATTTTCAGCAATTTCCAACAGATCAGCAGATGGTTTCAAAGGGGTTAATGGTTTATGTTGACATAATTAATGTTAACCCCGCAAGTCAAAGGAAAAGGGCACGGTTTGAATACTTAAGCACGCAAGGTTCATATCCGCGTTTTAATATCAGCAAAACGTTTTCTCCAGGACGGATATTTTCCTACAGCAATCTCCATGCCCTCTCGAGCCCTGAGACAATTAATTACACTGATTGAAGCTCATTTAAGACAGTTAGGCAGTAGTTATGAGGTATGGAGAGCCTTGCAGACTTTTCACCCAGTTCATTTATTCAGAAAGGCTAGCGCAGAGCTCCTAACACCAGAAAGGATTCCAAAGAAATATCCGAGGTCAATCTCGGCCTGACAGAGATCTCCAAAATAGCCCATAGAGTACACACAGTGTTGCATGTTGCCATTAAGTGGTATGGGCGTGAACACTTCCGCCTTACTATCTTAATGAGACTCATTCAATTGTTCACCTACTTCTGTGTCTTCCTCTTCTCCTATAAGAATTCCCGAGAACATATTGTAAAGGTTGTTGTTGCCTTGCTGCGTAGTTGCGGTTAGAGGGATTCATTCTGACTGTTAGAACAGTCCTGGGAGAGAGTAGCGGAGTAGTATGTATGTAATAGGATGGGAGGAGAAAGTCTAGACTGTAACAGCCATTGAGCTTATTGTACATGACTGGTTTTGCATCAATTAATCAAAGCACATTTCACAGGATCCTGGTCTATTGCTATTGGTGATGTTTTTCCTAACTCTGTTTATTACATTTTCATGCTGTTTCATGTTCTTCTGGTAGGCAATAGAAGTATAACATAGGATTCACCCTTGTTAGGTGCCCTATGTTTCCTGCTCTCCCTACCTTTAATGTTTTCTGCTTTATGTGTTATCTAAGAGTTGATTTCAGTTGATTTAACCATTGTAGTGGATGATATTGCCCACTCTCTGATGTATGAATTGGTTGAATCAGTTCTTAGATGTTCTTGTTGGGTTTGAGCTGGAAGGTTTGGGAACACTGGGGATGAGTGTTAGCCCTGTCCACTAGGATCCTTGTGCGACCAGCCAGCCTTTCTAAGATCCCTTTGTTAATCCTGTCTTTGTTTTCCCTTGGAGTTGCTAAAGCAGACCTGGAGTTAAATGACCTCTGGTCCAATCTATAAGCAGCTCCGTTGTCCCTCTTTGAGAGCTGCCTTAGAGTATGTCCAAGCAGGTCTAGAGTTAAATGACCTCTGACCTGATCTATAGATAGAAATTTGATTGTCTTTCCTTCTTCCACCTTCTTTCTTTAATGTTCCATCCCATCATCTGCCTAAAAGATCTTTTAGTGTAGATGACTTGCCCTTTGGAAGCCTTGGCTAGTGGATGTAAGTAATTTCCTTTCATGACTCCATAGCCCAATGGATGGCACTTTCTTGGCCTATCCCCTTTGCTGAAACTTCCTGCTGCTTTGTTCCTTTACTCCCATTATTTTCTCAGTCTATGATCTCATGACCAACCCAGCAACCAACCAACCAAATCATTTAAAACCCCCTTTGTGCTTCATAACTAGCCTAACATCTCATTTTGAGCTTTCAAAGATATATTATTCTTTGTTTTATTGGAGAGATCCCTCTCCGGGTCCAGGAGGGCTAGATCCTAGGGCCCAAAAGTGGTTCTGATGTTGTCTCATCTTTTGGTCTTGCCAATCTGGCCAAAACATGGGAACACCAACACTCTATAACATCAAGTTCTGCCCCTGGTTACAATGAATCCTCTTGGATTATATAGGCCAAAGAGAAGGAAACCCACCTAGAGCAACTAGAAGGCCATTGGCCAAAAAAAAATATTTAAAATTGTCCTCGAGGCCTTACAAGGTCCAAGGCACAAAATATCCCCTAAAAATATCTTTCCAGACTAAAATAGCAGAAAGGAAACAATTTTTCAGCCTGACATAAGAGAAAAACTTCCTTAAGGCACATTGGGCCAGTCATCTTCAGAAAAATGCATTTCAACAAAATTCTACAGGAGCGTAGCAGCAGAAAAAAGTATGTCTTGCAGAAGGCGTTTGATGGATTTCCCGATGTTGAACGAGGCCTGTGATGGCTCGCTGGAAAGCCCTACATGTCTTATTTCTAGAAATTCTTGAGGTTTCAAAAATTGATGCTGGGAAGGCTATCAAAAATTAAACTGAGTGAAAAAACCCAAGAGGGTCTCACCTGCTGATATTTGAGGCAGAAAGGTAAAATTTGACTATTTTTTGCCTCTTTGGGGGACCAAAACACCTTATTTTGATCTAAAAATTTGTGAGTAGATGCCCCAAAATTTAATATATATAAAAAAATAACTTTCATGAGCTGAGGATGTTCCTAGAAAACATGGCAGCGCCTAGAAAAATGTGCAATTACGCCTAAAAATCACAAAAAACAATATCATGTCAAAAATTTCTTAATTTTGGTGAGCAAACCCCTTATGGGTTTCTAGAAGCATGCAAGGAAGCTAAAGCCAAGATTCCAAGCTTAGATATGTCCCTTTTCCCCTTTTTTCACCATGCACCTCCTTTGGGTAGTTTTGAGCTTTTTTTGGGCAATCTTTAGTTTCCTTTGGGAAAATTGATTCAACTTCTTGTAATGTCCGGTTATATTTCTTTGCAAGCCCAAGTATTTTTTTGCCTTGTCTAATTTTTCCTCCAAATGCTTTTTTTGCTCTTTCGAGCCAAGACTCTTTGTCATTCTCTATCTCTTTAGCAAGCAGCTGTGTTAGAGGATACTTCTGAGAAAGGGTTGATTCTTCTTCCCGTTGCTTCTCCAAGGCTTTCCTAAGAGCCATGGTCCTAGGCCTTTTCCTCACTGGTTTTTCTTCTTCTTCCAGATCATCAAATTCTCCCATGTATTCCTCAAGTTTTACTTGTGCCTTTTGTGCTTCCTGTTGGTACTTGAGGGCCCGTGCCTCATCGATTGCCATTTTCCCACTCATTTGTCTATTTTGTAGCTGTAGGAAGTGAATGAGGTCTTTAGACCTCTCTAAGTCAGCTTCTAAATCCCCAATTTGAGACTCTTTATTTTTCAGAAGAGAGTTTAGAATTATAATTTGGTCATCTTCGGCATCACTATCCACTTGGATTACGTCAAACTCTCTTTCTTATTCATGGATGCTCTCCTGCTGCTTCATTTTTTCCTTACCTTTGCTTTGAATGGGTTTCTTTGCCCTTGTCCTCTTTGGCACTTCAATGATAGGCTGCTTGGGAAACTTGCCTCTACTCCGAAGTGCTCTAGTAACATTTGTAGTTACAGCTTGAATAGCCTTATTCTTTTTACATTTAGTGGTCTTAGGGTTCACCATTTTTGGAGAAAGAGTCATGGCCCCTTGCCTAGGAGAGGCAGCTAGCACATGCTTTTGAGAACTCTCTTTATGCTCTATGTTTTTACTGTCTTCTTTTGGGCTACCTTGCTCACTGTCTTTGATTTGATCTTGACTATCATTGGGGCTGTTTGGCTCTTTTTTTTTCATTCTATTAACCTTAGATTGTTCACTGTTTTGTGCCTTGTCCTTTTCAAGTTCATTGTTCATATTAGTTTCATGGCTGTCATTTTGGAGACTACCTTCACTTGCTGTATGCGGAATTCCATCATGCTCACTGTCTTGCTGATTGTCACTATGCTTACTGTCTCTTTGATTTCTTTCATGTTGACTGTCACTCTGTCTCTCATCACTGCTTTGCTTAGAGTCTTCCCTTTGTTCCTCATCATCACTACTTTGCTGCTCTTGAGTTTGCTCCTCATCATCACTAATCTGCTGAGTGCTACTCTGTTTATGTTCATCACTTTGTTCTTTATCATCACTGCTCTGCCGCTTTTCACTTTGTTCCTCATCATTATTACCTCCTTCCTCACCATTTTGTTGACTGTCACTCTATTTTCTTTCATGACTTTGTTGAGGACTATTGTGTTCCTCATCATTACTTCTTGCTTGAGGACTGTTATGTTCCTCATCACCCTCATGGCTGCTTTCATTGGATTCTTCTCTTTCACTATCAATCAAATGGGATTTTTTCTTTTGAGGGGTAGATTGACTAGATGAAGGGGAGACATAGTGAGTGGAGGGTGAGGAGGACACATGAGATGGGCCATGAGATGAAGAGGTAGTAGTAAAATCTGGATGGGAGATGAAGGATTCCCAAGGAACTCCTTTTTGCTCAAGTTGATGGAGGATGAGAATTTTTATGAGACAATGATGAAATAAGCTAGCCTTTTGTTGAGCAGTAGGTTTCTTTTAGACAAATGAGGCCATTTTGTCAATGCTCCTACAGAGGAAGAAAGGGAGATTCAGTAGCTGGGTCTTGGTGAAATTCATTAACAATCAGACATGATATGAATAGACTCGAGAGTATCTCCCTTCACATGTAAAGTATTTCATGATGACCTTCATAAGAGGCACATAACTGTTCAATAGATGAAAAAAGGGGAAGATGGCCTTGCAATCATTTTGATAAGTTGGTTTCAAGATAGGCTTGTAGTGTTCCAGGTCTAAATAGGCTTGTTTGAACCATTTCTCACCAAGATAGGGGATCTTGGTTGCCTTTGACACTGATTTAGGGGTGATCACGAAATCAAGGCCTGCTATGTGAACATGTTCTCCTTGCAGTCTTAGGGCAAATAGTTGTGTCAAGGGAGGGTGATTTGTGACCAGTTGGACTTTTTGGCAAAAATCAAGACACCCTACCTCCTGTAAATTAAAAAGAACTGAAGGGGATTCATTTATCTCCTGAGTTGTAGTAGGCTCAAACCTATTGTGAAATCCACATTTGTTGGCTTTTCTTGGAGGCATGTTTTCTTTATGTTTCCCTCACTGGCTTATCAAAAGATACTTTTAAATGAACTAAAATTAGATCCCTTCTTCCAACACTGTTTCTCTTCCTCAGTTGGAAAACAAGTTCTTGATCAATGAAAACAAGTCTCCTTCCTAAGAACTGTGCTTTTCCTTGTGATTGAGCAAGGGGGCCTTCAAAGCAACCTCTGTTTTCTCTTTATAGAATATGTTACCTTTCATGCACTCGATTTCAAATCAAGCTTTTAAACTATCACTAGGTATTCTTCTTTAAACAATGCTTCTCTTTTTCTTTTAGTAAACTGGACATTTATAAAACAAAGTCTACCATTCTCCCTGAAATCATTAGTTTTCCTCCTTGGCTAGAAAACAAGTTATTTTTTGATGAAGATCAGTTTTTTTCTCTAAAACAGTAGTTTTCCTTGTCACTGAGTAAAGAGGCCTTCGAAATTACTTATGCCTTTTTTAACAAATATATTTTCTTGGCCCTTTAAAACATTATGTCTTCTTCCTCATAGTTTGATTTTAAAATCTCTTTCAAATCAAAAAATTAGGTAAAGAGAAACCCAAATACCTTTTAAACAATGTCTTTGCTACTATTGAAGACAATGCCTTGTGCAAAAACTGTTTTTTTTAGCAACTTTGAGGGCTCTTTGCAGGCTGTTGCAAACTCCTTTTAGCATTGGCCCAGGTGGCAAAACCTTTGTTTAGAAGTGGCTTGGGCGGTGGGCCATTCAGAGGTGGCCCGGGCAGTGGGTTGTTCAGAGGTGGCTCGGGTGGTGGGCCATTTAGAGGTGGCCAGGGTGGTGGGCCGTTCAAAGGTGGCACAGAGAAATGCGTCGCATGCAGGATGACTGGGTGTCGGGCGCTTGAACAGGCATGTTGTGTCCTATGAAAAATGCTTCTGCAAACACCTACAGGCACGTAGCACCTCTTCATAGGCATGTCACGTCTTCGAAAACCTACATGAAAGCTTGCCTGGGGTTTGAAAACTCGACTTGCTCTCTTTTCCGTTTGAAAATCAAAGTTGAAGATGCTCGATGAGGCCTTTATGTGCCTTTTAGAGAATTTGAAAACAAATTTTCCTTGTTTGAAAGTGATTTGACATATTTATCTTTTTAAATGATGAAAAGTGGACTTTGCCCTTTTTCTAAGGAAGCTCTCTCTAAACCAACTGTTTTATACCCTCTGCCTGCCATTGAAGGAGGCAATTTAAAACTGTATGGACCTTCTGTTTACCCTTGCAGGAGTATTTTTGAACAAATGATAACCTTTGTATGTTATTTGAAGGATGCTTCTTTAGGAAAACCGTTATGGTGCTTTTTGTTTATCTTTGAAGGAGGCCTTTTTTAAAAACCACTGTGTAGGTCCTCTGTTTACCATGAAGGATTCTTCAATTATTGTTTTGACCCTCTGCTTATTACTGAAGGACGTCTTTTCAAAATACTTTCTGGGTGCTTTGTTTACACTTAAGGTTTCAAGATTGTACAAATTCAAGGCTCCCGGTGCTTGCCCTCTGCTCATCTTTTCGAGGAGGCGAATTGATAAACTGTAATGTTTCCCCCTATGTAATGATTGAAGGAGGCCACTTCTACATCAAATTTAGGGCCTTCTGAGACTGTGTCTTTATTTTTTGTGTGATGGTTTTAAAGAGGAAATGAAAACACAGTGTCTGTGTCATGCCCTTTGCTAGCCTTTGTTTATCTTTTTAAATAAACTCCTTTAAACACAATGTCTTTCATCTCTATCTACCATTGAAAACATTCTAAAAAAAAATATTAAACCTTGGTGATTTACCCTCTGCTCATCTTTTGGAGAGGCAATGCAAAATGCAACTACCTAGGTTTATCAAAGCCACTGTGTAGACCCTCTACTTATTGTGAAGGAGGCTTTTTGAACAAGTGGTAAGTGAGCCCTCTGCTTGTCATGAAGGAGGCTTTCAAATGTGTGTTTTTTCCATCTACTCATGATTTAAGGAGGCACTGTAAAACACAAAAGTTTTCTTTCAACAAATACTGTGTCCTCCATCTGTTTATTGAAAAAGAGCATGGGAAACAAACTGTGGGCCTTTCCAGTTATCAATGATTAAGGCTTTTAAACAAAATGTCCATTTCCTTTATGAAACCTTGCTTATGATATATGTTCTTTTGCACAAAATCACTATGAAACCCAAGGGTAAGTAATGCAATTGGTAAATGATAAATGCTCACTATGTCCATCTTTGAAATAACTCCTTTTTCTATTGACTGTAGCTTCATTTGGTGCAACAAATTGTCTTTGAATGCCTTTCAGAGCCCTGGTTTATGGTAAGATATAAAAAGCAACTGTTCTTATTATACCTTCATTTTTATGCCTAGTTGCTTTAAGACTCTTTTTTCCAAAGACTATCTCTCTTGCTTGTATAAGAGTGATTTGTAGTGCTTGGTCACATATTTGAGAACTTATGCAAAAATGCCTTTTGAGCTGGCATGGAGCACTGGTGAAGACACTATGCAATCTTTATGTCCTTTTGTCATGATGGAGGACCTTTTGAATTTTGGCGCTTTTTAGTTTGAAACCTGTAGGTCTTCTCTTTTCACCATGTGCACTCAATCTGATTTATGATAGTAAACTTCCATAACATGAAAAACCTTGTTTGAAGTTGTTCTTTTGCTGACAAGTTTCTTACCTTCTTCAATGTATACACCCTTGTCGAGATGCATTGATAGATATCTTTGATCTTTAGAGAGCCTTCTTGATGTATTCATGAAGATCATGCTTGAAATGATCACTTTCTTCAGACATGGAACTTCTTTCCCTATTTCTTCTTAAATTTGAAATTTTGTGAGCTTTTCTTGAAACAAAACAAAGCGACCTCTTTGATGGTGTATGACCTAGGGATAGACAAGGGTTTTGTTTTGACAAATAAGAAGAAATGATAGTTGAATGATGTCAAAAACAAGGTTTTTGACTTGTGGATAGTTTTCTCAGGGTATTTTCCCTAAACACCACCACTTAGACCTAGAAATTTTATCATAGTTTCTGAAGAGTTTCTTAGGCATATTTAGGTTATCATATGACAAAATGATTAGTGAGAAAGGGGTAGAAACTTTGTCTAATTTTGGATAGTGAGTTATATGAAAATAGGGGACTTTGATAGCATAAAAAAAAAGCTTATGACAACTATAGATAGGGGAGGCTTTGCTGAATTGTGATAGGACTTGAAAACTGAAGACCATTCCCATCACAAGTTGAAAGGGAGGGGTAGGAAGACAAAAATTTGTTTAAGGTGTTTTCTAGATGACACATTGACAGATTGAGATTGGTTTCTAGAAAACCTAGACAAGGGATCTAGTCATAAAAACAGGAAAAAATACTGATGACTAACACTATTCTGAAATAAAGAAGCCATCAAAGCAAGTTACGGTGGGATGACGCACGATGTTTGGATTGCACAGGTGGATGGAGTTCTCCCTAGTTGAGAGGGAGTGTTAATTTGGGACAAATATGTCCAAAATCCATGTTGTGATGCTCAGATGAAGATGCTAATAATTTTATTGGATTCCTCTTTCGGAGAGCTGCAAGATTGATCTAAAGATCATCTTGATCTGATGTGTAGAAAATTTATTTTGAATTTATTCAAACTATTTGTAGCTTGGCTGTTATAAAAAAATTTCAACTGATAGGCTACTAATCAGACAACTTCATGTAACTGTTTCAAACCAATATTGTGACTGAAGCTTAGCCTCTTCAGTCTGAGAGGGATGTCTAAAAGGGTTAATGATATTGAATAAATATTTATTTAGATGGCTAACTCTACTTGGAAAAAAACTTGCTTGTGATGAGTATAGGTTGAAAATAGTATTAGTTTGCAAACATTGGGCTTATGGAGTGAACAATTTCAGTGATTCAGCAATGAGGTCTCTTGACATGGAAGGTGAGGCAAGTAATATTTTTTAGCAGAATTACACACATGAAACAGTAAAAACACAGTCAATTCATCTATAAAGGAATTCAAAGCATTACATGAATGAATTCTAAGTATTAAATATGAAAAACACTACAAATGGGACACATAAAAGATATATATAAGATAGGCACTAAAAACTCAATAAGAATCTCAGGTTGGTCAAGAAACAAGTCTTTGTATCACTAAAAACAATCAATTTACATAAAGCTGCAGTATTGCCAAGAAATCTCCAACCCTTCACAAATTCGACTCTCTGCCCTTTAATATACTTTTTACATGATGAGATGATCTTCCTCCTAGATAGATTCATCAAATTTTCCCTAATGACACCTTTCATAACCATGAAACATCTATTTAATGAGAAAATGATAGCTATCCTACTTGATAATCCTTTTCCTAATACGACTCAAGTTGTTCATTATTACATTAACAACCTTATCTCCTCAAACCAATTACATATTTGACAACTATTCCTTCACATGTTTGATAGGGTGTGATGCAAATCATCACTACATGAAATCTTAATTGATCTCCTCTAAAACTAGAAACAAACCCTGTTTTCTAGGCAAGCTGGTCCTTATCTTCAACAAGGGGTTTCACTAATGAGTTGGCTTCATCACGTGGTCTTTAGGTCTTGGATGAATTTTGGAAATAACCCTTGAACCTTAGAAAGTGTCGAGCTATCCAAAAGTGCACAAAAACCTGCCCATATAGCTTTAAAATAGTATGCTACGAAAGTATGACATTTTCGTAGCGTACTTTCGTAGTGTTACAAAAATGACTTTTATCTTCTATATTTCTGGTTCTTTCCTCCTACATTATGTTCATTATGCCTGAATACACCTTCCATACCATTTTTATCTCTTGAGAGCTCCCAAAACTGGTTCAAAATTAAAAAAGGAAAGCTATAGTAGTTTAGTAGCGTTTTCCAGTTTTTCAAGCCCGAGAATGCTATGAAACTGTTGAAAACAGTGAAAATTCCAGAATTTTGCGTAGCTTCAAAAATATACCTTCTAAGTGAAAAAACCTTGTTTATGACATGCCATTAGCCTTCAAAATCATAAACCAGCTCACACTATGATTCTTGAGGGGTTTATTCCTCATTGATGATGAGTTGAGCAATTGGCTCCTCAACTGAAGTCATTTTAAGGCCTCTTTTCTCCAACTCCTCATGGCTTAGTTCAAGTTGTTCCTGGAGGTCTTTAATGTGGTCCTTCAACTTCATGTTAGTAGATTTCAAATGCAATTTCATTTTCCTCACATGTTTCACCTCCTTCCTCAATGGCATTGTCCATTTGATAAATTGTTGTGTATTATCTAAGGTCTTGGAAAGATTGTCAACCTGCTCTTCCCAAATCTGATTCATCTTTTCAAACTGAACTTTCTATAAATTGTGTTTCCTTACTTCTTTCTTCATAACATCAATTTCATGGTTGGACAGCTTCAACTGTTCTTGAAGGAGTTCAAACTCTATTTTTTCTATTACTTTCTCTTTTCCTTTCTTTGATTTGCTAACTGTATCTTTATCTACATGTGATGAAATATCAATGATGTATTATGGTGGATGGACTATGTCAGTAGGTGGATGAACCTCTTTACTGCTCTCTAATAGCTTTCTAGCATGCCTTGTCATGGGATTTATTTTTTGGAACATAGAACCTGCATCTTCTCCTTCAAATCCTAGTTTCTTTATAGATTTGGCCTTCTTTAATTTCTATCCACCTTCTTCTATATCCTCATCCTGGACTATAGGAGTCTCCTCTATGTAAATGGCATGTAATATGTCTTCTAGATTTACTTTAGCTACTTCTCTATCTTCTACAACCATTGTTTTGTCTTCTAAAGCCACTGTTTGACTCCTTGTCATCCTTTTGGTTCCTTGTTTAGTCACAGCTTCTTTTTCTTTTGCAGGTTTGGCCACTTTTGATTTCTATTTTGTAGGTGGGGCATTGGTTGTATCATAATTCTACAATTTCTCTGTTTCCCTCATGATTGGTTCACTTTTTTCTACTCTTGCTGGTTCACTTTTTTCTGCCACCAATGGTTCACTTTGTTCTGCTACTAAGGGTGATGGGGTTCTCCTAGGTTTAGGGGTTTTTGAAGGAGTAAGAGCATCCAACTCAAAACTACTAACAAACAAGAATAAAGAACAGTCTATGCCTAGTCTTTGGAGCTCATATAAAATAAAAAATTTAATTAAACCATGATGAAACAATGAAGTCTCACTCCCTTTAGACTTTTCTTGGACCTTATCTACCATTTTTGACAAAGTTCTATGTAAATAGAAAGGCAGATCAAGGGAAATCTTACCAGTAAAGTGTAAGAGTAGCTTGAAATGGTATGAGTAAAATTTATGGTATCTCCCTTCAAAATTAAAATACTTTTGGATGATAAGCAACAACTTTGGGTAATTATTCTTCATGCAACTCCTTGGAATGGCATTAGTGAGGTCCATTTCACTATTTTCTGGCTTCATAAGCTCTTTGCACTGCTCCATGCTGAACTTGAAACCGTTGAACCACTTCTCTTGTCCCCTTGGAATCCTTGTTGCTGCTACAATAACCTCTGGTGTGATGGAAAGATTAAGCATTCCCACTTTGGTAGTTGTTACACTAAAATTTAAAGTAAATTATTTGGAAACCTATACATGGCAGCCTTGTAATATTTCACAAAACTATAAGAATCTTGTCCTTCTGAAGAATTCTACAACTGTTGGGTCATCATTGATCAAATTCATATCTGCTGGTTCATATCTCAGACATTGGCCACCCTTAGTTGTCCTTCTTTTTTCTGCCATGGTTTCTTTAGTGCCTTGACAGCCTCGCTTGATAGTTTGCAGCCTCACTTGATATTTTTCAGCCTCTCTTGAGCAGTGATCTTTGTAAACCTTTGAAAACACTAGCCACTTCTTTGGCTCAATGCAATAGCTCTCCAAAGCTCAATATCACACAAAGAAGGAATGAAGAATGAAAAATGACTAAATTATGAAAGATTTTGAAGTTTGATGTCCTTTCATAACATAATGATGACTCATACATGCCTAATATGGTGATGATGACTTCATACCTGACCATGTACCTTGATCTTATCCCTAAATGACTCGAATGGTGTCTAACTTACCATTTCCCAATGATTTTATCACACCTAATAGCTAACTGACAAGATAGACAAGAAACCACATTTTCGTAGCATGTTTAGTGTAAATCTAGGCATTTTCGCTATGAAATTATCAACAGTTTCATAGCGAAAAGTGACATTTCTCAGTGTATTTCACTACGCAACTATGGTTTCTTGGCTAAAATGACCATTTTGGTACAAAACCTTGGGAATTGAAATCTATCAGAAAATTATGAATGATTTGACATGATGGGATTTGAAAGTGAGTGAGTTTAGACCTTAGGGTAAGCTTAAACAGGAAAAATTTAAAATTTCCCTTGACCAAGTAAAAAAATGAATCCTACAAACCTACCTTTGACACATGAACCGATATGACTTTGTCAAATGATGCTTCATCTTTTTAGTGATAACATCGGCCTTAAGGTTTTGTGCCCCAGTAGTTGTGTCATGCACCCTCATTGGTGGATATATATTGGTCAACATTGGAGGACATTTTCACTCATCTCATCCTCACACATTTCTCTCTCCTCATCTAATTGGTTTGATCACCTTGGAGGTTCTTCTCTTCACACATGGGAAATTTCAGCAAGCAACGATTTTCTATTTTCAACCTAGGCTTTCTATAGTAGCCAGGACCAACATTGACTTTGGTCAACGCAAGGTCAAACGAACTTGAAACTTGTTGGGCAGTGAAAAAGGTATGAAATTACTATGTATCTTCTCATTATTTTACCATATACATACTCCTTTTTGCCTTGGAAAGGTAATTTATTGTACGAATTATAATAGAATTGGAAAGGTTTATGTTTATTGTAAAAAGAAGGTTACTTTTTGTTGACAAAACAGGAATTCGAAGAGGTGAACAGCTATACCAAAGGTGAGGCTGAAATGAATGTAACTTCTTCTCCATCAGCGTTGAACCATATCCAACCAAAGGCAAGGAGATCTGAATGAATTTCCAAGAAAAGGTAAGGAACATCTCGACCTTGGTTAGAGTAGACAGGATGATGACTAAACAAAGAGGAGCGAATCCCTCAGGATCCTTCAATCCTGAGGGATTGCTATTCAAAATCATATTATTCCTTGATTTTTCCATCAAGATTTGATATATAAAGCAATGTCCTTTAGTGACAAAGGTATGATGTTGTTGTGGAGAGAGTAAGCTGGTCGAAAAGCTTTACATTTAAACATTTCCTCTGTAATATGATGTTTTATTGACTCTCAGCTTCGAGAGAACCTCCTCTATAATGATTTATGTTTGTTTAATATAAGACATGCATTTCGTTTCATCTTCCAAGTTTTGAATTAGCCTTGCAGTATTTCACTGGCACTACGGGCCCGACTCTGGTGGAATCACTTCATTGTTTGTATTTTTAATCCTCGCTTACTATTGTGTGAAGTGTGTTTAATGTTTATTTCAGAATTTATTTATCTTTGTTAGATCAAATATAGATTAATTTCTATTTCATCCTTTACGAGAAGCACATTTCAGTTATCTTGTTATCATTATAAAGCTTTGCTGTTCTGTATCTGATTCGAGTTGTTGTTCCATTAATTTATGTTCTGTTATAATTTGTTGTTGCGTAGTGATTGACTGTCGACAGGATTGAAGCATGGAGATCTAATTGTTTGGTCACATTAGAGTTATAATTGTTGTTCATTTCAAATTGTTGTTCCATTTCTGTTCCTTTTTTGTTCATAGCCTTTGATTAGCAAGTAGATAAGTTATGATTACATCCTGCTGTTCCTTTTCAGATTTAGTTCCTTTTAGTTATTTTCATTAGCACGAAGAGTGAGTTTGCTTTATTTCGATTGCCTTAAAGATAGCCAACTGTAGAGGACACTGGTTATTTCTTCCAAGTCCCCAGATTAGTTATCTTGCATCGATTTCTAAGGGAAGGAGTTATTGCTACTATATCCCTGATCGATGTTTCACAGATTGATGTAGTTTAATTTTCATAGCATTTCTATTCATGTCATTTTAATTAGATTTCTTTACAAGCATTTTTCACTTTTGCATTTAACGTTCTGTACTACATCTTTATAGCATTTCTCTTAGATAATTGTAGCCTCAGAAAAATTACACTCTTGAAATGAAAAGTCGCTCCCGGATTGATGATTAATGTAGGCTAATTAGGTGTTCAAAAGATACCTTTTATGACCCAACATTTTGGCGTTGTTGCTGGGGAGAGTGTATGCCATTTAAAAGGAGTGATGCACAGCTAATTTTTTTCTGCTTACGAAGAATTGGGTATTAAAGACGGAAGGTAAGAACCTACGCACTGGGCAAGAAACACACTTTCTCACAGCCCGCTTCATAGCAGAAGTAGGTAAGCTTATTTCTTTAGGTAGGAATGAAGGTTTGTTTTCTTGAATGAATAGACCAACTAAGAAAAAAAAAATTCCTCATAAAACTAAAAAACCTAAGGGACCGGTGACCCTTGGGCGAACAACTTTTACTGATGAAATCCTTAAGAAAAATGAATCTCAGCCATCAGGAGGATTTAGAAAAGTTATTTCTAGACAGCCTACTAGTTCCCTTCAGGCTATAGAATCACCATATGAAGCCTTTGCTGAGATACACAATCAAACAGAGGGAATTGAGCAAGATTCCCAAGAAATTGAGAATCCTTGCATAAGTTTCCTTCAAGAAGGGAACTCTAGCAATCCTCGAGAAGGAGAAGGGGAAACAGGAGAAACCAGAGACTCAAAATCTCCTATTAAAGTCACCCAAACAATAAGAAACCCAGATAAGGGAAGTGTTGTTCAACTTATTCAGAACCAAGGTCCTCAATCACCTCAAATAGTAGGTCAACAAGGAATACTTATTATTCCAGACAAAGGGAGTGCTGTCAAAGTCATTCCTGCCCCTGCTCTTCAATCTAGAAATTTCTTAGAAATATCAGAGGGATATTGGCATATCTTTGATCAAATGGCCCAGAATCAAAATCAGAACTAGCAGACACCCCAGCAGACCTCTACGCTGCAATATCTGATAGTAGATACTGAAGTCAATGCACCTATGAAAGCTATTCCCCTTCAACATATTCCCACATTTCATGGCTTAACATCAGAGGATCTAGAAGCATTTTTGTTTGAATTTGATGTGTTGTGCAGGGATATGATTATACCACCAATCCCCAAAAATTAAAACTATTCCCTTCAACATTAAAAGGGGCAGCCTTACGATGGTTTATGGGGTTAGGTGGGGGTGTCATAACTGATTAGGATCAGATGAAAGCTACATTTTTAAAGAAGTATCAAGATTATTGTAGATCTCAGGAATTAAAAGATGAAATATTCCAAATGACAGTAAAACCAAATAAAACCTTGGAAGAATATGTGGAACAGTTTCAATACAACCTTCAAAGATCCCCTTATGCATCTTTACCCTTACCTGATAATGTTTTGAAAACCACATTAATTAGGGGAATGAAAGATCAATGGGTTGAAACATTGAATATTATGGGAAAAGGTGATATATATCAGGAAAGTTATCCTAACATCATTGATTTATGTATCAAGAGTTCGAGGGGCAATACAAGGTTAAAATCAGCAGAACGTGATATGATTACAAGGGAAAATAAGACCTCTAATGAAGGTGTGACTCGTGCAGAGATTGGAAATTTGCTAGAAGAATTTAAGACAAATATACTAGGGACTTTAACAATGCAGTTCGATATTATGCAAGCCAAACAGAAATAAGCAAAAGCAGAGAAAAATTTGGCAATATTCTGTCCCAGATGTAGGAAGAAACACAGCCACAAAGAATGCCCATTGGATGTGATTAAAGTCTGCACCATTTGTATGAAAGATCACCCTACAGAGGGATGCCCTTCTCTTCCTGGCCTAAAAGCAGTTTATAAGGAGGCAGAAGAAGAATCAAAAGTGGTACGTTTGCTTAATCAGCGCCGACAATGGTAGCCGCGATAATTAGGTATTCCAAATGATCCATTTTCTTTTCAGCCTCTTCAATATAATGCTCAACAATATAGTGGGATGTGGAAAAATCAACCACCTTTCCCCAGTTGGTCACAATAGCCATTTCCTCCCACATCCTGGCCAAATCAAGCAAACCAAAATAATTGGCCTAACTTTCCTTTCTGCCCACCATTTTGGCAAAATAACTATCCTACACAATGGTCCCCCTCTACTTCCCAGAGTTAGGCCTGGAAGTCAAACTGGAAAAAACCTACAAATCAACCAGTTGGATCAATTCCTCTCTCTCAACCTACACTGCCAGCTCCCTATACAAACCCCCAGACCAACTTAAGACTGAAACTCCCAGCCCAACCCAACCCAAACTAAAACAATAGGCCAGTTCAGTCTGTCTAGATAATAGAACCCCCAGAATTAGAAACTGAACTGAAGGAGTGCAATGATCTTCAATTAAGGTCTGGGTGCATAGTAGAAATAGAGAGAAACAATGATGCTCATATTGAAGATCCATTACCTGTAGAACGAACATTACCAAATGAGAAGGAAGTTCAACAACAAAATCAACAACAAAGTCAACAAGAAGTAACAACTTCCTCTCCACCATTCCTAGAACGATTAATTATACCTCGTCCATTAGAACAACCTAATTTTGATCTTCTGGGAGAATTAAAAAATTTGTGTATAAAAATCCCTCTCCTCCAAGCTATTCAAGACATTCATATATATGTAAAAACCATTAAGGAATTATGCATAAAGAAGCCAAAGAGGAGAACAACCACTAATCCTACTGTCCAAATAGTTGGTATCTTATCTGATTTATTATCAGGAATAGAAACACCTGTAAAATATGAAGACCTGGGAAATCCTATAGTGACAGTCCAAATCCATGGGCAGTTGTTTCCAAACGCCTTAGTTGATTTGGGAGCAGAAATAAATATTCTAACAACCACCACCTATCAAAAGCTTGGCATTACATCACTAGAACCAACAAAAACCTTATTGGAATTGGCTGTCTGATTGGTAGTCAAACCAGAAGGTACATTACAGGATGTAATGGTATCTGTAGATTCCTGGGAATACCCTATTGATTTCCTGGTTATTAATCCAAAGAACTGGCTAGAAGGACATCTGTTGATCTTAGGTAGACCTTGGTTGGCAACTGCCGATGCCTATATGGGATGTCGACAAGGCAATATGAAAATAAAAAGGGGAAACTATGTCAAGAATTTAGCCCTTTATCCCCCAGCCCAATCAAGTCTATCAATAATCAAAACAAAAAAACAACTTGCATCGTATCTAATGGAAAATATGAGATCACCTCTAACTATATAAAATTCTCTTGATTTTAAAGATCAAATAGAGGATGATATCATTAATAGTTTCATTAATAAATCACAAACCAGATCTCATTTACAATGTCACATGATTAAGGTAGCATTTGATAATAAAGAAGAAGAAGATCCCTTCAAAGATATTCCTGATCAAGCAATACCTACTACTTTTATATATAATAGCAAGATTGTAGAAATTGAGCTGGGAAAAACTCTAAACATCAACAAGAATCTCATTGCTGAACAAGAAGAGAAAGTGCTCCAATTATTACGAAAATACAAAGCAGCCTTTGCATGGGATTACCCCGATATGAAAGGAATTGACCCTCAATTGGGTACACACCACATCTATATCGAAAAAGATGCAAGACCCATTCGCCAACCCCAAAGAAGACTAAATCCTCATCTCAAAGATATTGTGAAAGCTGAATTACAAAAGCTATTGGATGTTAATTTCATCTACCCAATATCTGATTGCAAGTGGGTCTCTCCATTAGTAGTGGTACCAAAAAAGAACGGGAAGTGGAGAATATGTGTAGATTACCGTGAACTTAATAAGGCAACACAGAAAGACCACTTTCCCCTTCCTTTCATTGATCAGGTATTAGACACATTGGCAGGAAAGAAATTATTTTCTTTCCTTGATGGCTTCAGTGGGTACAATCAAATCCAGATTGCCCGTGAAGACTAAGACAAAACTACTTTTACCTGTCCATGGGGGAAATTTTCTTATTGAGTCTTACCCTTTGGCCTATGCAATGCCCCTTATACATTTCAAAGGGAAATTCTTAGCGTCTTTGCAGACTTAATAAATTAAGGTCTCGAAATATATATGGACAATTTCACACCTTATGGGGATGATTTTGAGCCTGCATTGGAAAACCTAGAAAAGGTATTGCAAAGATGTATTGACACTAGGCTTTTTTTAAGCCACAAAAAGTGTCTTATGATGATGACCGAAGGAGTTATCTTAGGGCACTATATTTCAGTAGCTGGAATTCAAGTGGACCCAGCTAAAATTCAAATAATCTTGTTAATTCCCACACCCACCACACAAACAAAGGTATGTAGCTTTCTTGGATTTTCTAGTTACTATAGAAGATTTATAGAACATTATTCTCGAATAATTGCACCTTTATATGCATTGACTGAAAATGCTGATTTCATTTGGACAGATAAATGTGACAATGCCTTTAATGATATGAAAAATCTTGTTTCAACAGCCCCAGTGCTGAGGGGCCCAAATTGGAATTTTCCATTCCAAATTTCATCCGATGCCTCAGACACAACAATTGGAGTAGTACTCAGGCAGGAGGAAGACAAGAAGCCATATGCAATCTATTATATTAGCAAAAATCTATCCCCTGCTGAATTAAATTATACTGTGACTGAGAAATAATTTTTAGCTATAGTTCATGCTATAAATAAGTTTAGACATTATATAACTGGGTTTCCTATAGTACTATATACTGATCACTCTACCATTAAATTTTTAGCAAATAAACCTATTACAAATGGAAGAGTGACGAGATGGTTGATTTTACTGTAGGAATTCGACATCACAATCAAAGATTGACCTGGGAAAGAGAACCCTATAGCTGAATTTCTGTCAAGAATGCCAAAGCCAACAGATACAGAAGCAATCGAAGACCACTTTCCAGATGAACATCTCTTCGTTGTTACTATCAAAACACTGTGGTATGCTGATATAGAAAACTATTTGGCAATAGGTAAATTACCTAAACATTTATCCCTTAATGAACGAAAATAGATAATACAACGTAGTACTCGATTCTCTTGGATTGGGGGCTATTTATTTCACACAGGGGGAGATATGCAAATAAGAAGATGCATCTGGGAGGACGAAGTATTTGAAATTTTGAAAGCATGCCATGATGGCCAATGATCGTAGAACTGCCCATAAGGTTTTGCGAACAGGCTATTACTGGCCTACCATCTTTAAGGATGCCAAAAAATTCGTGCAGGCCTATGATAGCTGCCAAAGGGCAGGTCACCCTAAGCAGTCTGATGAAATTCCTTTGAACCCTCAACTAGTGATTGAATCATTTGAACGCTGGGCACTTGATATGGAAGCTTCACAAAATTTGAACCCCTTGCCATTGATGTCAAAGGGGGAGGAAGAGAAAGAAACAGGAGAAATGATCCTAACAGGCAAACAAAGGAAGAGTATTGCCATCAATGCAAAAGAGGGAGACTGTTGGAAATATTGTCATTGATGGCAAAGGAGGCAGCGAATACAGAGATAATAAAAGGAAGCAGCGAATACAGAGATAGACAAAGGAGGCAGCGAATACAGAGGCAGACAAAGGAGGTAGCGAATACAAAGATAGGAAAAGGAAGCAGCGAATACAGAGACAGACAAAGGAAGCAGCGAATACAGAGACAGAGCTGTTATCATGGCAATGGAGGCAGCAAAGAAGCAAATGAAGGAAGTAAAGGAGACAGGCAGAGGCAGAGTAACCAAATATAATAGAAGCAGAACCGTTATCAGAGGCAGAGGCAGAGGTGGAGCCGTTATCACAGCAGTAGAGGCAGAGGGAGAACGACAGAAGTAGCAGAGGTAGAGGCAGAGGCAGAGCCGTTATAAAATTTCGAGAATCGCCCAAGCCGGAGGATACATTCATATGTATAATTCCGAGAATCATACCCCAAGCCAGGTGTTATTTTTATATATATAGACAAACCTTATTCCAGAAATCGTATAACCCAAGCGGAAAAACTTACATATATGTGCAGCGCATCATATAAACAAAGGTCAAAGCATAAATATATATAAGAGGAGCGCTTTATAAATAAATAGCCAAAGTACCATATGGTGGGACCCGCATGAATCACATCGGAGAAAAATTTGGCAGAAGATCACATAAACAAAGACTTGTGATTTTGATTGAGAGCCCGGACATGATGGGCGTATAAATGATGGTTGATATATATTTTAATTCCGAACTAATCACAACATCGCACCATCGCAACATTGCAACATCGCGCAATCGCAACATCGCGCCATCGCACCATCGCAACATCGCACAATCACAACATCGCACCATCACACCATCGCAACATCACAACATCGCGCAATTGCAACATCGCGCCATCGCACCATCGCACCATCGCAACATCGCGCAATCGCAAGATCGCGGCATCGCAACATCGCGCCATCGCAACATCGCAACATCACGCCATCGCACTATCACACCATCGCAACATCACACATCGCAAATGTTACATTGTGCATTTTGTTTGATCTGTCAATTGCCGTTGCGACGTGTTGTTCGCCATCAGATGTGGGGCCCGACCCTTTCATATATTAAAGGTTGTGATTTGATTTATTGGATTGTAATATAAGACCAAAGGCTTAAGGTGGAGGGCGATTGTTAACGTAAAGTTGTTGCGATTGTCTTAAAAAGTGTCGCGTGGTCCGTGGGTTATATATATGCCTTGGCTTAATGAGAGGGTGATTATTAATCTAATTTTTTTTTGATGAATGTATGTTCCACTTGCGGAACTCGCCACATCAACAAGACACGTACTATGTACAGAGCGTTGGAATTTGTCCAAATTTACAGTCAGCTAGTATAAAAAGCATAGTTATACATATGTAACAGTTACACCACAGCAGAGGACAGAAGAGAAAACGGAGCTGAAAAGAGATAAAACACAGTCACAGAAAAGATAGACATAGTCAAAGAAAAGACAAACGCACAACGATCCAAAAGGCTGTATGAGTGAGTTGGAGCTCTCATTGTAATTAAATGTAATATTTTAATTGGTTTATATTGTTTGTGATGCATTGGCAAGTCTCTGGAGGAAAACAAAACTCCCACTAGAATATTGCATGTTGTTATATTTTTTGAATGAGAAAGTGAAAGAAATGAAAAGGCAGAAAGAGAAGGGGTATGGCTGTCCATTCCAAATTATTTGAGGAATGCTAACAGTCACAAGAAAATTCTTATAAATAATATCATCTAGATATGCAAAAAGAGAGAGAGAGAGAGTAAATATAGAGAAGGCAGAATATAGAAGTGTGAGGCAGAGAAGATTAAGAAAAGAAGAGAAGAAAGAGAAGCTACAGAATAGAGCTGATATCTGAGGTAAATCAGCAAACATTCAGTTTGATTAATTGAGGAAGTTAGAGCTTCCCTATCAAGTTGTAGCTTAATAGCTGTCAATTGTAGCTGACTGAGGTTGGAGCCTCCTGTAGGTTGGTGCCTGCAGAAAATTGAAGGGAGCTGGTGCTTCATTGCAAGTTGAAGTTTCAAGAATTGAGGATAGAGCCTCCTGTAGGTTGGTGCTTGCAGAAAACAATGGTGAGAGGGAGTTGGAGCTTGCCTTTGCATCACAACAATAATAAGATGTGGTTTTCTCCCTTTATGGGTTTCCACTTACATCTGCTGTCTGTGTGTGTGTTTCTTATGTATTGATGTGATTATTTCTATCTTCTTAATTGTTTGCTGCTCTCAACATAAGTATGGTGTCACATTAATTTAATATTGGCTGCAACATTTTAAGACTGTTCACAAATTAAGCTGTAAATAATTTTGGTGAAAATTTAAAAAAACTTATGTATGTATTAAACTGATTCACCCCCCCCATCTTAGTTTAATTAAAGATTCAACAAGGATTGCCAGGGTTTTAAAGGTTTTGAAGATAATTTATAGATTTTTGTTCGAATGGTCATATGGTTCATTGAAAGGCTTAGATAAACCGAAATAACCTCAAGAAAAATTCCCAAACACACACAATCAAGAAATTATAGGATCAGTGTGTTAGTTTGCCAATATAATTTTTGTGCATATGGAGTTTCAATATTAACACAGTTGTAGAGAAATTAGAATGGATTTAGGTTCAAAGACTAAGGGAGACATTACTTGTATCTATTAGAGGTTTGACCTAGACATTCTACAGTCTTCAAGGATGGTTAAGGGAGGGAGCTTTCACATAAGTTGTGACTGCATGGGTGCGTTGTGCATGTTTCTGCAACCTGTTTTCCATTTTCTCCCTTGTGCCTTCATTGAACCAGGCACACTATGTCATTTCTTTTGACGGCGCCCGCAAAAACTTGTTTGGTTCGAGTCATTTCGGTTTAGGGCACCTACCCAAATGTGTTCGGGCATGGTTCTTAGAGCCACCCAACTAGTAAAATTGAATAGATGTATTGTTTCTGCATATGCACATATTGACAGTAAAGAGAGATTTCAATTCATGAGCATGCAGAGTGGGAACAAAAACTATGGAATCCCTATGTGTGGGGTTAATTAACCCTATGCCTACAATGTTTACTGTTTTCTTATCGGATTGTGTGGGGGTAGATAACTCATAGCCATATCACATAGGCCCCATTCACTTACGAAGGTTCCCCAAGCTCTGCCCCCAATTTGGTTGATCTTGCTCAGCTTGAAAATTTTGAATTTTCATTAATGATTGATTTTCCTCTCACTCGAATGCAAAAGGAAGATGAATTTCATATTTTTCCTCCATAATTTCCACATTTGACATCTATTGTAGCTATTCATCTATGCTCATATGGAATCACCACAAGTTGTATTTTTTTTTTTTTTGCAATCGATTCTTGATGTTGAGCTCAAAGAGATTTTTCCTCCTCAAAAAACATATCCTAGTTGTAAGCATGGTCATGGTATGTTGATATTTAGACGAAAACTACAACTTGTAGCCCATGATATACTAGGGGTTACCTTGATATTAATGGTGGTGTATTCATACTCCTTTTGAATAACCAATAAAGGGTCAAGGAAATTGACCAATATGTTGTCAAGCTTTATCTTATCCATCTCTAGAGCAAGCTGCTTTTAAGCTAACTCCACTAATTTTGATCTCAATTTTGTAAATTGCTTCCTTCTCTCATATGATACTTGAGCCTTTGCCTTTCTCTTCCCCTCTAATTCTGTAATAGTGTCATAGTGATTCCAGCGAAATTATTTGGAAAGAATTCCTAGCAAATAGTACTTGTGACCTGGTTGAAGCCTCAACACTTTCAAAGCATTTAGAATGACCATTCTCTTCTTCCGGTCATATGGTGGGGAAGCCCCTTAAAAATCACTTAGCCTGAAAAGTGCTACAACACCACGCTTGGTTTTGTGTGGAATCATTCCTCGAATTTTCCAATAGTCAAATCCTTCTCTTACATTATTGTCATTTGCCTATACCTAACCAATGAGAGCACAAGAACACCTATTTCTATAAAAGCACCTATAACTTCTCTTAATTTATTGTCATTTTCCCATAACTAACGAATGAGAACACAAGAACACCTATTTATATAAAAGCACCTATAATAATTTTATGGGTTTCACTAAAATCCCTTTAGTTAGTGTGTGCAAAGTAGCCTAGATCCTAAAGTGATTCCCGTACAATGATAATCCACTAGGTGTATTTGTTCTTTAAAAAATATGCATGGATAGATGTCCCATTTATGGCCAAGTTCCACCAAAACGGTTCCCCTTACCTACGTAGTAACTACATTACATTTATTTCATGATATGACTACCCTACAACCCACCAAATTTCTATCATATCCTTGACATCAACAAAAATATGTTGTTCAAGATATAGCTAAGTTGGAACAAGCTTAGTTCTAGAGCTTAGGATAATTTTCCACCTCTAAAGTTTATAAACCAATAGATATAAAATTTCTAAAGCATGTGGGAGCCCTTTAAGTATCAGCTTTCCTATATTTAATTCATCTTAAAAATCATGGAAAATGTCCATAGATTATTCAAGTTTCTATGTTTTTCCAATGATAATGCAATGCCCTTTAGGTTTCTTTGGTTATTTGTTTGCCCATTTGGTTTTGTTACTTTCTACTTCTGCCCATTTGGTTATGGTGCATTTTATTAGGTATGAGAATTTTTGGTTGGCTTCTACGGTAATGGCTATTTGGTTTCTATATGTTTTGGTTTACTGATATGCCCATTTGGTTATTTTTTCTATGTTATTTTAATAAGTTCTTCTTTGCATCCGTGGAAATGGTTGTTTGGTTTCTCTTTGTTTTAGTTTGTTGATATGCCCATTTGGTTAATATTTCAAATGTAACTGAGAAGTTTTGGTTTGCATTGTGCAGCAACATGTATCTGGTTTCAATGTGTTTACATTAGCTGATATGCTCATTTGGTTACTTTTCACTTATATTTGCGAGAAGTTTTAGTTTGCATATGTAGCAATGGCTATTTGGTTTCGATATGTTTTAGTTTACCCATAGGGTTTTATGTTTTTTTTTTTGGCATTTGCTCCAATGGCCTTTTGGGTTTTGATGTCTTTTTAGCTCCAGAGTGTCTGCTTTCCCTAATGGAGAACATGGAGTTGGTCCTAGGACTCAATACCTCTTCCTTGACTAATTTAATGGCTATTCCTGTCCTCCCAAAACTTGTACAAAGTGAAGAAGTAGACAAGGATTTTTCAAGAAATGTGAAGAGGAAAAATAAGAGGAGAACATAAGTTATTGATATCTTGATTGAGCATATTTTTACAACTTTTTCCATCTAAATCTAGACAAGGTAGATGAGAATAGTAGAACTACTTCATGTTTTCTAGACATCCATATAAAATGCAACAAGTGATTGACAACACATAAAATTGTTGTGCAAATTCACATTAACAGGCTCACACAGTCACAAATCAAATCTGGCCACTCTATAGTTGATGCTTGTGTGCTACAAAAGGGTTCATAATCCAACTGAGAACTTTAAATCAAATTGGCACACTTGCATAAGCATTCTTGAAGGCCACGCCTTTGAATATCTTGCACATAAGTCCTTAGGGTTGCACTATTAAAATAGAGTCTACATTATGCATCTAATAGAATACCCTTCAGTTTTCAGCCTCTCGCAAGATGACATAATACCCTATATTGTGCTTCACATATGTAGCGTTCATGTCATGCAACAGAGTACACATCACTTTTTTCCTGGATGTTCTGTCTTTGCATACATCAATAAAGAAAATGTGTCCAAATACAACATTGCATGTTGCAATCTCCTCCTATATCAGTAATAATCACCACATGAGAATGAGCCCTCCCTAAAATTATGGAATCGATTTGCATCCCTTACAACCAATTCGCGTCCTACAATTCTAGAGATGAACTTGATAGTAGTATGACAGTCCCCACACACACTTATTTCTAACCATTTCCAGTTGAAACTGACTGTGATTTGGTGGAATGACTTGAAATTTCATGAAATACTCTAAAGTTGAGCTTAAGAATGTCTATTTTGTCCTAGGATGCATCAACAATGCAGAGAAACCACAAGAAGAAGTTATATTCATTGATTTCATGACTGGTATCAACGTACAATATTTCAGTTGATTTCTTTCGTAATTCTTAAGGGTAAACCTGTAAGCATAGTAAATGAAGATGTGAGAAGAAGAAGTATCTATATCATGAATCCTTTAGCTCTGTGAATGAAAACTGAAGTTGTTGTGCATGGCTGAGAGCAAGAGACATAACACAACCACATAATTGACATTTTGTTTGGCTAACCAGGCGAGAATATGAAAACCTCATCTCCATTATACCATTGATACATATACTTGTTGAGATAGGTCGTGCTTCCACTCAAGTGTTATTGTCATGTGGTATGAGCTTCCCTGTTGGCTAAAACTATTGAGTGTAGGACTTACCAAGTGGCGACTAGTCAAAACATTGACCCGCTAGTCCCTCACCTACCTTCATTGGCATTTGTAAATGGTTGTCACAATAGTTCATCGAAATTATAATGGATTTTATTTCAATAAATTTCGTGAGTGAAAGAAATATTTATTATGTGTGAATCTCATGGCTCTATAATCAACAGGTGTGGATGGAGCGAAGCAAGGATGTGAAGAGGAGATGCACTGCTGAATTTGATTTTTTATTTTTGTAAACCAAGTGTGTGGCATTAGTCTTGTAAACAATATCCTGGATGGAGGAGCCATTACTAATGTATGATTTCAATAGAGTTTTATATGATGTATTATTTCGATAGAGGTTTATCTGATGTTGGAGATTCACTTTGTGAAGATCTCACAACAGTCCACCAATCATGGTTGCTTGTCATCCAGTTAGAGAGGTTAGCAACATCTTTAACTTTACAAGCTGCAGCTAGTGCCATGACTTTGTCCCTGGGAGAAGGCTTTGGGCATTGGTCACCTGATCTATTCACGTCTGTATTGCATTCCCTATTTGGGCTCAAGATACTAAGTGACAGAGTGGGGGTATTTAGAGAATAATTGGGGGGACGCAACCTTGTGGAACAATAGATTGGTTCTTAGAGTTCTCGAATAAAAACTTTGACGCTTTGCAATCAATTAATGATGCCTTTGAAGATAAATATGGAGATAAAGAAAATAAAAAATAAAGTAAAAGAAATTAAAAGGTCTGAGAATGGACTCATCAAGGAATTATCCCAAATGGTTAAGGATATGCAACTCAATCAGGCATAGGTAATTAGGGGAATGGAAGACAACCAAGCTCAACTCATAAGAATATCAATGGCATAAGAATATTTTGTGAAGAATCATTAGGTAGTAATTATCTGGTAGAAAATAGTATTCTACTCTAATTTTGTAGAAAATTCAACACCATTATCATTGGTTGAGTAGACCAAATGTAATAAAGCAATGAATAGAGCATGGATAGGAGGTGTCTAAGGCTAGGTATTGATGGATTATCATAAGGCTCTTGGCTGGCAAGCTGAAATAATAGGAGAAATTTTTTCTCATAGGCGTTACCCACTTGGGTAGGAAAAAATCCCTTTATATAACATGATGTGACCATAACAAACATGTTATAAATTATAACAAGCTAGTTGCTTCAACCATCTCTATAAAAATATCGTAAAATATCACAAGTGATCCCATGAGATTCTCATCACTAAATTCTCTCTTTGTTTTCATTCTTGGTTTGTCTGTACTCATTTGTTCATGATTTACATTATTAAATATCTTCTTTGTTTTCATTCTTGGTTTTGTATTGTACCCATTGGTGCATAATTTACATGATTAAATATCACAAGTATGAATTATTCCTTCATAAATATGCTTGCATTTGCTAGAAGAGATGTTTTAAGATTTTTAATTTTGAAATCTAACTACCTATAACAATAAATAATAGTTTCCATTGAAGTTTACAGGCCTTAATTGATAGCAAAATTTGTGCACATGAAATACAATAGCAGGCTACAACATTTGACATGGCATGACTCCAAAATGTACATTAATGGGTGCTTATTTAATTACTTGTTGTGGAGGGCTTGACTGGTGTTTTTCCTTCATTGTCTTGATCCTGTAGCTTCGATGTCCTTTGATATTATAAATTTTTGACATGATGCTCAATGTTGACCTATCTAGGTCCTTGTTGGCAGTAGTGAGTGAGGTTTGTGTTGGACTGCCCATTCACTTTTTTTTTTTGCCATTTCTTATGTTGCATCCATATTAAAGAAATCACTTTGTTGTTTATAACTTATAATAGTGGCATAGCCACACAGGTTACATAACAATACTTGTAAAATAATGCAAATCAATTTGATAAACTAGAGAAGCCATGGATGGCCTACATGATCTCAAATAACTTAAAGGGCTAGGCATATTGGATTGGTTTGCATTGGCATGCTTGTCGATTGTTGCATCCAAACTAGGTGAATTTGGAGATTGATAACACATAATTGTAATCCTAATCTCAGTATTGTCATTTTCAACAAGGCAGTAGATATACCTTTGTTGTTGGGTTGTAAATTTGGAAAACCTTACTGCTTTGGAATTTTCTGCTATCACAGTTATTAGGTTAGTAATTTCCTAGTTATTGGGGAATTATTCTGAGTTTTGAAAGAAAAATGTAGCTAGACCCAGTATTCTTGTCAGTCATTTTCGCAAGGTATTAAATGCAATATTTTATATTGCATTCTATTTGTGTCGGGTTCATGAGCATGTTTGATTCGTTTTAATAACCTACATGTGTCTACCATTATGTGATATTCTAACTTTGTTGGCAGAAGAACATGAATTCAGAATCACTAAGTGTCCAAAGCATTGTTATAATTTTCATTTTTACTTCATCATCAATTCTCTCATGATAGATTGGAGTGCTAAAGTCAGCATTTCCTAAATATCCAAATTAATGTCATATAAGGCCATGAGAAGCATCTGATGCCAAGATTTTTTGTTACATAATTCATCGACATTGAGGCAAGAACTTATGAAACATGATAACCTCATTAAATATGTAGAGAATCTGAAAAAATGAATTCCTTGAGGCAAGCAGTTCATCGCCACTTCTCAGATCTGTTCAAGGATTTGCTAGCAGCTCAAGGATAGGTAAGTCACAAAATTCCTATGGAGGTGAAAATCATTCATTAACATAAAAGAGTAGTAATAAATGACAGTCTTAGAGGTGAAGGAGGATGCCTAGAGGCCAAAGGAGAGAACCAAGGTCATCCATGCGGGATTTATCTAAATAATTTTAATTTTTTTTTTTTTTTTGTTTCCATCGGAATTGCGATGGTGTAAATGTAGGAAGACATTTTCTATATTCGTCAAAAGAGTGATGCTAAAGCCATCGGAAGAGTGACGCTAATTCCGTCGGAAGTGCGACACTTTAAATTTCAAAAGAGATAACGTCGGACTTGTGATGGTATAAATGTAGGAAGAGAGTTTCTATATCAGTCTGAAGAGCGATGCTAACACTGTCGGAAGTGCGACGCTTTAAATGTCGGAAGAGTGACGTTAAATGATGTTTAATTTTCATTGATAGAGCGACGTATAGGTTCCGTCAGAAGCACGACATTTAATTTTCGTTGGAAGAGCGACATTTTTTTCATCGGAAGAGCGACGTTTTGTTTTCGTTGGAAGAGCGACATTTTGGATAATGTCAAAAGAGAAACAAAGGTCTGGAAACATTGGAAAAAGTGTCACTATTCCAACACTTTATTGAAGTGTTAGAATTGCAACTCTAATGCTAACCACATTTTGTCCTGCCTCATAGTGTCGCTCTTCTGATGACGATGTGTCGCAATAGAGACACTTTGGCCATCGGAAATTTGGCCAAATGTGATAGTGTTTCCACTGTACAGGAAAATAGTCACAATGGATTAGCTATTCTTTTTCTCCCTCGATTATTTTGTGTTACCAAGTAGCACTGTACCCCTAGTAGGAGGCATCCCTGACTCGTACGTCAGCATCGATACCAATCTTCTGAAGGCATGTACCTTGATGGGTTGCTTTCCTCTCTTGCTGCTTGAGGTTCCACATATGATTACAATGATATGCACCATTTCAGATGGCTTTATCGATCAATAGATCCTACTGGCGCCTTCATAAATTCATTCCTATGGAGATTAGATGCTGCTGTCACCAGTGGAGTTGTTTTATCAAGCGATCCAAATTGCATCTAAACCCTCCACTACTTTGGTTTCAACAAATGGTACTACCCTCTCACCCATCACATTTCATTCTAAGGATCTCCTCGATGAAGTCCTAGCTATAGACGAAGATATTTGAGAGGTCATGTCTCTAGAAGAATGACATTGGGGAGATTTCCATCATCACGTTTTGATGTTTGATTTGGATGAGATCACTACTCAAGTCCCATATTTTGACCCACATGAGATTGCTCCCTCCGCTTATAAGACTGTTCAAACTATTGATTTAGAAGGGAAAATGGGCAATATTTCCAAGACTATGCTCATCGATATCTCGGTCAAAACAGGTATCGTGGAAAACATTCAGATTGGAGCCAATTTCAATCCCGAAGAAATTGCACACTTCACATCCCTTTTAAGGAATTCCGTGATGTTTTTATTTGGTCTTATGAGAAAATTCCTGACATAGATGCTTCTATTGACAAGAAAGAGATGAAGAAATTTTGAGCATTCTTTATATGGTATTTTACTTGCTCGTTAATCCAAAAACCTAGATTTCTCTTCTTCGGGCTACTTAAAATTACACAAAGAAGCAATGAGATTTATTTTTAGGAACTTTTTCTAGCTTGTAAAACTGAAAAACCCCCGAGTTTCCTTTGACGGGCTCATTAAACTACTACGATGAAGAAATATGAGCCATTATTTTCCATATTTTTCAAAGATCAATAAAGAGAAAAAGTAATCGAGTTTTTCTCCATGGGAATCATTAAAAATTCATGGAGAGAATCGAGTTTTTCTTCATTGGACTCGTTAAACTTTCAGGAAGAACATTGAGTTTACTCCATCTCTTCGTACTCATAACAAAATGAGGAAGATGTTGGCAATATGTTTCTTGTATCCTATCATATTGAATTGATTGTACTTGATGGAAACTATAAGCAGCACCTGCACCAACAATAAGGTAACAGAGGTAGCAGAGGCAGGAAAAGAGAAGTTAGTTTTTGAAGTAAGCGCATGACAAACCTGTATGGTTAAATCCGTGTTAAGGACTTGATAGATGAATGTGTGTGAACCTACGCTCTTTATGTATAATTTGAAGGTGTTTAGTATATATGAGAATCTGAGGAAGGTCGATTTATAGTTGATGGTTATAATACAGGGAAGGATTGTTATATGTGCCTGTGTAGAATCAAATTAATTGTGTTCATGGTCTCTATTGAAAGTGTATGATACACTATGAATAAAAATGAGTCGTTGGTAATTGAAGTATGGAACCAAGTGATATTTGTTACTTTATGTTAAGGAACTGCACATGAAGGGAAGAGTTCATATATATATGCAGATGGAACCTGGAGTACGGAGCGGGAATTTGATTGGACAGTTGATCACTATTCTAAAACCGCGAGCGGGTTTACGAAGCCGGATTGCCCATATCGCACCGCGTTTCTAGAGCAAGCGGTATTTTCCAATCGCGAGCGATTCCATAGAGTATTCAACATGTGGCATAGGACGGAAGTCCAAAACTGCCTTTCAAAGTGATCCATTGCATGTTAACGTTCGACATCAGAGGTCGAGCGATATGCATATGTTCCATCAATCTAGAGGCTTGCGATCTAATGGTGATCGGACGTTGGACTTGCACAAAGTTTACTTAAGGTACGGTGTGCGTATTGGATTTGCTATTTACTATATATGTGGGCCCAGGGTCAAAGGTTCATCATAAGGATGATTGTTTGAAAGCGTTGGACATTTATATAAAATCCAAAGGGTTAAACATTAGTTATAAGGCATGGCACGCATAGATAATTTGAATTCCAACAATTGAATGTGTATAAATACGAAGGGTTGTAACCTTAATTCTAAGGTTCAATGGTGGAATAAAATTTTGGAAAATACATTGGGAATTCAAAAGGTGTAAATATATTTATTTGTCAATTTCTTCGAAATTGATAAATAAATTAAAAATAAATCAAAGAGCCACATGCGGTAAACTAAAGGAAATGCTGACAAAGCCCCACTGGAGTATCTATTTGATCATGTCTAGGAATACCATTAGCAGTTGAGTGGTTTTGACTCATGGTATTGATAAAGGCGAAATCTATATAAGGAGAAGAGGATCATAATACAAAGCGTGCAAGTGAAAGGGTTGATAATGAATAAATCTCTTTAAGAGATATCTATATGATTGAACACTGATAGATCTGAATCAATGATGCACCTATGGATATGATCTCTAGATCTAGAATGATGAATCTCTACGATGATCTGCAAAAGAAATGATGAAGACCTGGTAGAAGTCTGATAAAGAAATTGAAGAAATCTGGTGGATCTGAGGGATAAAGCCTTCAGTATGAAAGTGGAAGCATCCTGTCAATAGAAGCTGGTGCTAAAAATCAGGGGGTTGGAGCTCCCTTCCAGTAGTGGCTGGAGAATGAGAGAAGGTTGTAGCCTTCTGCAGGTGGGTGCCTGCGTACTGGTATGAGTCTGCGCCAGTACAAAATTGTAAGAAGTTTTCTTTATAATAAATATTGAAGACAGAGACGACAACAACGGTGGTTTTATCCCAAATTGGGTTTCCACCTTAAATATTGGTGTTCATGTTCGTTGCTTATGTGTGATGGTTTATCCTGTTATTACTACACATGCCTACTATTTACTAAACATTTGATGAACGAATGATGTGATGATATAAGTAAAGAATTAAATGCATAATAAGATATTTGGACATATGCATGATTTCAACGTGTATATGCCAGTTGGATTCAGAAAAGTAGCCTACGGTTTTTAAGAGAAAGAAAAATTAAAAATATTTAGTTAGATCAAAATACTGATTCACCCCCCCTTCTCAGTATTTTTTTTCTAACAGAAGATTTCCATTGAACATAGGTTTCTCACTTTTTCAGATTCAATCGACTAATTCACGGAAAATGAACTGTTTCGAGCTTACTATTCTCCCTTCATCATGCCAAATTATCAAACATGACAAAGGTACCCCGAGGAGTTGTCTTTTACGATGTTTTTTAGACTCTATAAAAATTAAAAGATCACCGAGTTTTCTCGTCTAGACTCGTTAAACTTAATCAGATGGGGAAAAATTTTGGACAAAGTGGATACTTATTCTGTTAAATTTTAAAGGTCAATTTGGCAGCACAAAATATTGAACATGGCACTTCCCAGAAAACTCTCTCGCATTTAGCCGAACCCTACCATCTATGAGTTTAGCCTTCATATGCCAATGTTCCTAAATTGGTGAATCCTGATACGCTTTGGTGTTAATTATGCCTAAGCTACCTAGTAGCGTTTTATATTTCCTTCTATTGTTCAAGAGGATACTGCTATCTACTTCTTCTTGTATCAACCAAGCCATCATATACCAGAACTTATTTGTCATCAGTTATTCCCATTTTCTCTTGACTATTTCCATAAACAAAATCATCTTTTCCATTTTTCGTGTCGACTAATGTAGGACACCTCAATGCCTACCTTTTGACAAATCTCTTCCTATCGACTTCAGCATCTTATCTAGGATGTTGATCTAGAAACACATCAGTACCCATGTACTTACAGACATCAGTGGAAGGTCACCTTGTGTTTGGTTGGGGGTTCTCATTATTGGCTCTCGATCGAATGATTATACGAGTGTTTGACATCAAATCCTTTTATTCACACTCGCTAGATTGTACTGCACATCTTAGGGACCATCATCATTATCAGTGGCCACCCTTGCATCTCTTAACAGTTTTTGTTATTTACGAGTAATCATACAATTTCCTGCATGTTTGACTACAACTCATTCATTCACATGTACTGAAATATGTAGTTTATTGAAACATCGACCAATACCTTGGGTTGAGGCTTACACCATTACAACTGTGTTCCTCTCCAGGGTTGCGATATTTTCTTTTGGAGACAACTTATCAATTGATCCTATTATAACAGATGCTTCCACACTATGCTTATCAGTGGACACACTGTTCATATCTCTACTCTAGAGAAATAATTTTTATTAGCTACTGCACATGGCAATGCCCAACTCAGGACAGATACTATATTTTCTGACATATGTTGTTGTTTCAGGTTTTCCTTAGTCCTCCAATTCCTCTCATTATACTACACTTCTTATAAAGTATTTCGGCCATCGTATTTATCTCTGACCTCACACTTTAGGGAGCATCTGTTATAGGAAAAATTACCTCCTCATCAGCTTAGAGGAGAAGGTAACATGGAAGGAAGAAAATGACCTAGACAAAACCCATTTTTTCCAACGTAATGCACCCCAGAAATAGCTAGGAAGAGTTATAACGCACCTAAGCCATGCAAAGGGAGTATTAATGCCTATGGTAACACTCTGTCTTACCCAAGGGGTAGCGTTATCTATGTTTAAATGTGGAAATGGAAATATCTTGCGGAAAAATAACTGCCATTTCCATCTTTTTCTCAAAAAAGGTCAGTTAAAAATGGAAACTAAATGGCACAAACATTTTATTAGGCATTTCCAAACACAACTGAACTCCTATGGAAGGAAAAATAAAGGAAAAGTGAGGACAAACATAGATATTTCCCAATTTGAACAGGCTAAATGAGTTGGCAAGGTTTGTCCTCTCCATCTCCTATAAATTGGAGTTGTCAGCTCTTGGTCTAAGGTCAAAGGTTTGATTATATGTGGAGAAGAATTTCATTGTTGTAGTGTGAGGCTTGAAGATTGGCGAATTTCATTGAGAGCTTTCTTCCTTGAGCATCATCACACAGAGATAAAGAAAGAGAGAGAGAAATTGGAATATTGAGGAGGGCTTGGTGCAATTGATGGTTGTAATCCTCCTTTTCATAAACCAATAGAACCGTATTTGTTTTGTCCATTCGATGCATCAGTGTAACAATTGTTGTTCAATAGTCTATGTAGCATCATATGAGTGGCTTAGATCTTCATTTTTTTATGTTTCTTACAAGCTAGTTTAATTGATAGAAAGCTATACTATTGTAGAGATTACACGGGTGCTTTGATTGATTGCAGGATTTGGGCTTGGAGCCAGTGAAGAATGACTTCTACTTCATTGCTTGGTGTTCTCCATAGGATCTGTTGTCCACATAGAGGTAATATATTCAATATCGTTTTGTCAATTATACATATTAACATGAACATGTATGTCGTACCTTTGGAAATTTACAGCTAATCTTACACTCTGCCTCGGGAAATGGAAAGCCTTGAGAGGGTTAGCTAATAACCACCACCCAAGCATATGACCCTATAGAAATTTTCTCTCTTTACTTAGATTCATTGACTTGTAGGGCACCAACCACTAATTATGCTTTATTCTTAGTGGAAAGATATTTATTGTTGAAAATAAAAGCTGTCAGGGCAGGGAAGCCCACTACTTTTAAAACCATTGAAGAATATTTTCAAATTTGCAATGAGAAGGATGAGAAGGTCCAACATATTTTGTGTGAATTGTATTTGCACAATTTATTTCTAGAAGAGGATAGGGATAGTAACCCCAGTCCCTTCATAAAGGACATTCAATTCCAAGCTTTTCTGTCCTTTGCCAAAAATTAGACTAGATGGGCTAAGGCCTACAATACCTTTCATAGAAAGAAACATGGCCTAGATCTATGGGCCAGAGGGGAACCTTCTAAACCCCTATACTTGTTTACTCAACATAAACAATTTATGCAACAGAAAGGAGTGATAGCCAAATTGGGACCTATTCACAAAGATATTTTGTAGAATGGGCAGGCACACTTCCAGGACCTTCAGGAAGAAGCATTATCAGTAGCCAAACAGAGATGGCTAGCCTCTACAAATAATGTCAAGAAAAAAGAACCATTTGGGTATAGGAACTTTAAATCTATTGCTTCTCGTTTCCTTCTGTACAACAACCTAGTTTTGAACATGGGTCCTACATGTATAGGACGTAGATAAATAAGCCCCATTATATGGTACCGTCCTGAAAACTATCATCATGATTATGAGTTACTAGAGGGTCACAAAAACTTAGCATTTGCAAAGATAAAATAGAAACATGATTTTAGAATGCACAAGGAAGAAGTATATCCTACACATTCTTTAATCCAAATACACCTCAACCATTTGTTTGCATGAGCACTTGTAAAAAGGTAAGCAGGGGAGTAACTTGGGCCAAGGAGAAGGTAAATTATACCCCCATATTTACCATGATTTTCCATTTACTTTTATGTATTTTTCCTTCATCTTCGCAATAAAGTAAACGAAAATTATGAAAAATTAAGGTAGAATGAATTATTGATAAAAGGTGAGTTTGATAGCACAAAAAATGATTTGTTGTTTTCTTTATTGCTAGATAGGAGAAATAGCCAAACTACTAACCAGGATGACCAAATGACAACAGACAAGGAAAGTGAACAGAACCCTATTGACTCCTATGAATTAGCAAAAGATGTAGAGGCACGCCTACCCTTGGAAGTTCATTCGATAGCCATGAAGGGACATGATCTCATAATGAGGAGGATCCATTACTCTATTTGAATTTTACTTTAAGCAATAAGACTCTGAAGGTGAATGAGATGAAGGAGAGTTCATGCATAATAATTTTCCTGTAATAAGCGTATTCTGACAGAATCATCAATTTCGTGCTAATGTATTTCTCTACTAATTAATGAAGAAATTGGCATTTTTAGTATAAACAAATTCTGATTATTCCTTAGCAGAAGGATTCTAGAGCCTTTGGGCCTAACCCTTGGGGTTCTCCTGCTATTTTTGTGCTATACATTTACTTATAGAACTTTCATTTCCAGTTATCCTTTATGTTTCATAACATTAACATTTAATTGGTTAATTGAAAGCATGATATGTTATAACTTCCTTTTCACTAGATTAGATTTATCATTTATGTTATCTTATCAGGAGTTAATGCTCTTACATTCATTAAACTAGTTTCAGCACGACTGTTGTTCAATTCTGCGTATAGTTAATTTTTGAATCTTTTTTTGAACATTTGGTTTGATATTTAATTCCAAATGGTGCTATTAGTTGATTAAAAGAGAATTCCATTGCAAAATATAGAATAATTGATTGCTGTTAAATTCTTTAGGATTGTTTTTAAATTCATTAAGGTATCTGTTCAATTCATCAAAGCGTGTTGTTCAATTGCATTCTATTATTTTCAGTCTTTAGTGGTTATTTCTGCAAAATCTTAGAAAAAAATCTTCTCCTTTGAACGTTCTGAAGTATTTCATAGTTCACTTTCAAGTTGGTTTGATTGAACTTCGAGAACTAGACAATATTTCTTACAACAATCTAGAGTAGTTAACCTCTCATGTCACTTGCATATATTTTTCTTACACTCTTGAAATAACAAGACTTTCCCTGGGTTGATAATTAATGTAAATAATTAAGGTTACCTTTAAAACAGTCACATATTTTACTCAACATTCTGGTCCAATCAGTAACATGTTCACTGGATCACTATAGAATATTAGAGTATTACAAATCCACCTATAAATTTCCTCAAACATACTCATCCTCAGTGACTCTTGATACACATTTTTGTAAGTAAACTCAACCAATTGAAGATACTCCTCCCACCTTTTGTATTGTTACATAACATACATCCTAAATGTGTCCTTGAAAATCCTGTTGACCCTCTCTGTCTGTTCATTTTTATGCAGATGATAAGCTATACTAAAAGCCAAATTTATACCCAAGCCTGCAAAAAACTCCTTCCAAAACCTGGAAGTGAACTTGGCATCTATGTCTGAAACAATCTTCTTAGGAATACCATGAAATATCATTATCTCCCTCATTAAGACCTAACCTACCTCACTAGCCGAATTAATAGAATTAACTAGAATGAATTGAGATACCTTTGTCAACATGTCAACCACAACCATGATAGAATCATGTTGTTTAGATGAACTCCACAAACCTGTGGTGAAATCCATGGAAATGGCCTCCCATTTCCATTCTGGAATCAAAATTGGTTATAGTAAACCACCTATATTCTTACACTTTGTGTTTACCTATTCACAATCCAAACACCTTCTGACGAACCCAGCTAGCTCTTTATTCAAATTTTTTCAATAGTAGAACTTATTCATAGTTGTTAGAGTCTTTTGAGATCCCGAGTGACTTAAATATGACTTATCATGAAATTTCTTAAAGATAATATTGTTAAGCTCATTGTTTTCCAACACATATTTCTTGCCCCTATATCTCACCAAATCATCTATCATGAGATGGTAATCCAAATCCTAATCACATGTACTCTGTTGTTGTAACCTATGCTTAAACTATTGGTACCTGACTTCCTATTATCCTTCTTATAAGATCCAATCCTAAAAATTTGTCTCATAAGAACTCATAATTTCTATGTGATTTACCTACACTCTTTTTCTAAGATAATCTACAGCCATGTTCTCATTACCCTTGATGTACCTGATCTCAAAGTCACACTCACTATGCATGGCCAAACATTCGTCTTATCTGGAATTCAAATTAGGTTGTTCAAAAAAATGTCTCAACCGAATTTGATCACTTATCAAAACAAACCTCCTGCCAAGAAGATAGTACCTCCACATCTTCAATGCATGAATGATCACTGCCAACTCAAGATCATGAGTCACATAGTTCTTCTTGTGCTCATTCATTTTCTGTGCCTCATAACATACCACCTATCGCTCTTACATTAGGTCTCCACCAAGTTGTCTCATCCAATTATTTATAGACACCATAAATTGTTTATCTAGATTTGCAATCTTTAAAACTAGAGAATTTCTAAGGAACTACTTCAACTTATCAAAACTAGATGCACATTCCTCTGTCCATTGAAATTTCTTTCCTTTCCTATGAAATGATGTAATAGGATAGGAAATCCATAAGAAGTTTATGATGAACCTCATATAATAACATGCTAACCTCATGAATGATCTGACCTCATCCACATTCTTAGGAGTTTCCCATTCCATGAGAGATCTGATGTTTTCGGGTTCAAATACTATGCCTTCCTTGGAAACAACATGTCCCAAGTAATGAAATTTTGTCTAAAAGAAAGAAAAATTACTAATATTGGCATAAAATTGATGTTGTATTAGAAATATCAGTAATGCTACTAAGTGTTCAACATGTTTTTCCTCATTCTTAAAATATATCAATATATTATCAATGAATACTATCACAAACTTGTCCAGCTAAGGTCAAAACCCACTATTATTCAAACAAATAAAAGTAGTTGGTGTATTAGTAAAACCAAAAGGAAATAGAAAAAAACTCATAATGCCCATACGTAGACCGTAAATAAATATTGTATATTTCCTCTTCTTTTATGCATACACGATGATATCTTGATCTCAAATAAATCTTCAAGAACACTGTTGCTTTGTTCACCTGATCAAACTAGTCATTGATCCTTGAAAATGGATAGTCGTTCTTGATCTTCACCTAGTTAATCTACCTATAATCAATAAAAGTCTTGAGAGTATCATCATTTTTATTCACAAATGAAATTGGTGCACTCAAAGGCGATACACTTGACCTAGTGTATCCCTTGTCAAGTATTTCCTTCAACTGGAACTTCAATTATACTAGGTTTGGAGTGCTCATCTTGGAAGGTGCCTTTGATGTTGGTGCTTCTCATAGTACCAACTCAATAGAAAAGTCCACTTCCATGTGAGGCAATAACTCTCAAATATTTGATGGGAATACATCCTGAAACTAGTGTAAAACCATATACCTCTTCAAGAATTTTGCATCCTCAACATCCTTACCTTTACCAATGGAAACATGCACTAGAAAAAATACACACCGTTTTGTACAAATTTTCTTTACAAGCATAGTTGTAACCATCCTCACTAATGTATGCTTCTTTTTACCCTCCAAAATTCTCTTCTCTCCATAATCATCCAAACACTAGATAGCCTTCTCATAGAAATACAGTTTAGTCCTATGAAGGTAAAACTAATCCATACCCAAGAAAATATTGTATGATCCAAATGGAAGCACATTTGGATGCATTGATGTAGGCATACCATTCATATCAAATGCACAAGCTCTTATAAAATGATGAACTCTTTTCTTATTACTTGTAGCCAACTACACAAACTAAGACTATTCATGTAATTATTTTCTCGAACCAAAATTATACACCAAGTCATGATTAAAATAACTATAACTATATCCATTTTCAATCAAAATATAAATAACTCAATCACAAAGCTTACCTTCCACCTCAATAATGGATTCTTGGTGATCTTCCTTCTTGTTACCAAATTATTAATTGATTCGATGAATGTTCTGTCCAACATCCCAAATTGTTTGTGTCTCTTGAGCACTGCATATATGAGACCTACAATCTTGGTATGACAGAAAATACTTCTTGTGACCATCCTTGCCACATATCAAACACTCCAACTTTCTTCTGTCATCACCTCCATTCTGTTGCTCTCCAGGTTGAGACGCATGCCCCTTCTCAACTTCATTAAAATTCTCATAAGGTGTTATCACTTAGAAAAAATTGAAACATCATTTGACATAGTCTTAGAGGTTCATGTGTCAAAGGCATGGTCATAGAATTCATTTTTCATTACTTGGTAAGGGAAAATTTTAAATTTTTCTTATTAGCCTATCTTAAGGACCAAACCCACCCCCATTCAAGTCTTTTCATGTCACATCAATAATTATTTCTTGACATATTTCATTTTCCAAGATTACAACTCTGAAAAGGTCATCTTAGCCAAGATTTCCTACTTTCGTAGCGAATTACATAGAAAAAATTCACTTTTCACTACGAAACTACTAATACTTTCATAGTGAAACTACCAAGAAATACACTAAGTATGCTACAAAATGAGGTATTCATGTCTATCTTTTCAAAACAGGTGCTAGGTTTCGGTCAATGATTGAAAGGGTTAGGGTAGATGTCATTCGAGTCAGTTAGGGTTAAATCAAGGTAGAATGGTCATGGCTGAAGTCATTATTACTATTTTAAGCATATAAGAGTCATGATTATGCCATGAGTTGTCATCGAAACTTTAAAATATTTCTTGATTGAGTAATTTTTCATTCTCCACTCCTTCTTTGCATGTTATTGAGATTTGGAGAGCTATTTCACTAATCCCAAGTTGTGGCTAACATTTTCAAAAGTTTGTAGTTATCATTGATCAAGCGAGGCATAGAAGACAAAAAAGTACCATTGCTACAAAGAGGAAGACAAATAAAGGTGGCCACTATCTCAAATATGAGCCATCAGACATGAACTTGATAAATGAAGACCCAACAGCTTCAGAAGTTTTCAAAAGAACAGGGTGTTTGCAGTTTTTCCAAAGACTGCAAGGATGCCATGTACAGGTTTCTAAAGAGTTTGCCATCATTTTCAATGGGACAGTTTCAAAAGTGGGGATGTTGAACCTCTCTATAAATCCAAAGACCATTGCAGCAACAACAGGAATTCCAAGAGGAGGAGAACAATGGTTCAAAGGTTTCAAATTCAACATGCATGATTGTAATGAATTTATCAAGCCAGAACATAGTGAGATTGATCTTACAAATGCCATTCCAAGGAGCTACATGAGAAACAATTTCTCAAAGCTATTGCTTATTATTCAGAAGTACTTCACTTGTGAAGAGAGGTATCATATGGTTTATTATTACCACTTCATGTTTCTGCTACATTTTATAAATATCTTGATCTATCTTTTTACTTATACAGAGGCTTAGAAAAACTTGCAAATAAAGTGTTAGGATGAATCCTTAGTGTAAGTGTACGAAAAAGCACCCTTTTAGCTGTGCATAACAAACAGCCCTAACAACAAAAGATGGTTGCTAATATCTTCAAATCTGCAGTTACTTGATCAAGACAAATGCTGCAAAAATCCAGATCTATGCATAAAAAGACATTAAGCAGTAAAAATAAGGTTTTGCTCTATGCATCCAATAGACAAGACAAGACCAATATTTTTTTTGTTGAAGGATTTCATATTCATGGCACTTGGGAGGAAAACAAGAAAGGTGTTTCCAATTCTCCTCAGTGGGATGGGTTCTTGGAAGTCCTTAGCACTTCAGATCTAGAATTTCTCTCTATTGTTGTTGTAGAAAACCCAGACAAACATAGAACTCAAAGGGAGCTCAGAAAGCAAATAATAGAAAATATGACAATGATAATGGATCAAAGTCAGACCAAGAGTATAGATCCAGAGTGATCTAAGAGGCAAAAAAGGCGATGAATTGTAGGAAAAACCCTTCTATTTATAACAAAATATTAGGTCATTCTAAATCTTGGTACATGATTAAAATAATATTAACCAAATCTAGATCCACCTTTTATGGAATATTTTATTATATTTGTTGGAGGGGAAAGGAATTTGACTTGGGTCAAATCCCTTTATTTTTAAATAATAAATAAATAAATGATTTATTTATCATTTTAAGGAAGTGGTTGAATGATAATTAAATAAATAATGATTTATTCAATTATTTATAAATGATTTAGTCAAATTTAACAAGGAATATTATTTTAAATAAGGTTTAAATAATTATTCCTAGAAAATAATAAGATAAATAAAGATTTATCTAATTAATTTCCTTGTTTTGGGTTAAATATGACCAGGAATAATAATTAAATTACTGTTTAAATGATTATTCCATGAGGAAAACCAAACAAATATAGATTTGTTTAATATTTCCCCTTGGGGTTTCCTATTTAAACCATCAACAACCTAATAAATGTGTTTTATTAAGTTATTTTACATAGTGAAAGAAATTTTACTTAGGTTAAAATTGGTCTTACATGGTGTACTTGGGTCCATGTAATGATAATAGGTTAGATGACCAAAAAATGGTGTAACAGAAATTTCAAGCTAAATCTGAAGGAAATGAAACCTTACTCTCATCATGGTTTAATCAAGTTGTTGGTTTTAGAGGATTTAAAAAGATTAGGCAGAGACTGATCATCTTTTCTATTTGTTAGTGGTTTTGAAGTAGATGACATCACTCCTAAAAGAACTGCTAAACCTAGAGGTATACCATCACCTTCAGTGGCAGAGAAAAGTGAGCCCATAGGGACAGAGCAAAGTGAACCAGTAATCATGGAAACAGATAAATTGCAAAACCTTGATACACATGTTGTTTTACCTACAAAACAAAAGCCAATTGTACTAAACAAAATTGTAAAACAAGAGCCAACTATGAGTAAACATGGAAAAAAAAGGATTACAAAAAGCCAAACAATGGCTAAGGGAAATTTATAAGACACCCTTCATGCTATTGATATTGAGGAAACCCTCACAGTCCAAGCTAAAGATATAGATGAGGAAGGAAAGAAACTCAAGAAAGCCAAATCAGCTAAGAAGTTAGAATTTGACGGTGAGGATGCAGGTTTCATGTTTAAGGCTAGGAAACCAATGACAAGGCATGCCAGAAAGGTCTTGGAAAGTAGTAAGGAAGCTCAGAAGGTCATTGAAACTGTCCAGCCACCACCAAGTGTCATTGACCTATCATCACCTGCAAAAGAAGATCCAGTCATCAAGCAAAAGAAAGGAAAGGAGAAAATCATTGAAAAAACAAAGATTGAGGTCCTTGAGGAGCAGTTGAAGTTAGAAAATCATGAAATGGTATTCTTGAAGAAAGAATTAAGGAAACATAATGTTCAGAATATGCAGTTTGAGAAAATGAAATAATTTTGGGAAGAGCAGGATAATAGTGTGTCAAAGACTTTAGATAACACACAACAATTGATCAAATGGACTCAGCCATTGAGAGGAGAGGTGAAGCATATTAGAAGAATAAACCCGCACTTGAAATCTAGGAACAAAAAAATGAAGGACCAAGTCAAAGACCTCCAAGGGTAGTTAGAATTGATCCAAGAGGAGCTGGAGAAGAAGGGCTTAAAGATGACTATAGTGGAGGAACCCATAGCTCAACTATCATTAATGAAGAGGAAACACCTCAAGGCTCTTAAGTTGAGTTTTATTATGTTTTAAGAGGTTAATGGAATGTTGAAGACCAAGTTTCCACAATAGGAGGTTACCTTTTTGAGACAGGGTCAAAATATGGAAATTTCACAGTTTTTCACAGTTTCGTAGCGTTTCCTAGGCTTGAAGCCACGAAAATGCTACGAAAATTTCTATAGTTGTCTTTTTGCTTCTAAAACCACCTTTTTCAACTTTCAATGAGGGAAAATGGTAGTGATGATGTGTCAGGTCATGATGGACACTATGGAATAGCAAAGAAGTAGAAATTTTGAGTCAAAAAACCATTTTTTGGACGCTACGAAAGCACGCTACGAAACTACCTTATTTTCATGGCGAGTTGTTTTTTAAGGTTTCTGAGAAGTTTTGGACAGGTGGATTGTTGGCTTGAGGGGTCTTGACCCAGGTTCGGAGGTTAATGTTTGCCAACAAACCCCTATACTACTAGCCCTTTCGGCAATGACCTACTTGCATAGGCCAAGGTATCACAAGAAGTAGTATGAGAGGGTGTTGGAACCAAGTTTTCGCACCCTGGGAGAGAGTAGGTAATTTGAGGTAGATTTGTATTGCAGCTTACTAGGTTCACACAGAATGAGTCTAGTTTCATCTCATTTAACAATGTAATCAATACATAACCCTGGAAAAGCTCTTATTACTAACAAATCTAATCAATACATTCGCATCCACATGTGTATTATCAAATACCATCGTAGAACATTATAATTGCAGCTAATTTGAGATCATAGATACATTCGCAGCTTAAATAAATATCACAGATGTGCTTCAGCAGTAAACAAAATCAATCCAGATAGCACGAAGACACTTGAAATATATTCTGCATTCATTATCATCAAATATCTATGTACAACCCCACACAGCCTGCGCACACAACCAATCAGGGTCCACACACAGCGGGACTGAGGATCTCCACGCACAATGCCAGTAGGAGTCCTTACCCAAAACAACCCAAACAGATCTTAACAATTCACACGTAACATCAATCTTATGACTCACTTGCTTACTAGACCCAACTATCTATCTATTTATAATATCATAGCCTTTGCTATCCTATGGTCTGAAAACCATGGTTTCTAGAATCTAGAGCTACCCTTTAACCCATTACAAAACATTAGGGCTTTGACCCACCCCAAAAACCCTACACAAGATTTATTATTACAAAATTGTACCAAAAACGTAGGTTAGGGAACCCCGTTCCAACATCCCCCCAACACAATCTTGTGACTTGTCCCGAGTCACTTGGGTCGTGGGATTTGCATCTTCGCCCGAAGCTGCTTGATTGCATCAACCAGCGGGGGAAACACTCCTTCACTCTGCACAGCAGTGTTTTGAGAAATATCCACCAATTTCTACGAAGTTGGACCTTTTGTAGCAGTTGTGGCACTTTTCCAATGTCTGGTTCAATTGTTTGATCGCAACATCCACTTGCTGAGAGAGATTGATGGCTTCATCAGCCCAAGGTTTAAGCTGGTCACTGAGGACCTTATTTTTGTGGTAAAGCTCTTCAATTTCATCTCTAAGAGTGTGGCTGGTACACAGTCATGCTAGGAATTGAGCAGGAACCAAAGTTGACATGGTATGTTCGAGCTGTTCAAACTCTTCCTCCTTTTGTCGCAGCTCTTGAGTGAAATCACACAGGAGGGGGTTGCACTGCACCTTAGGCCACAACTTCATAGCTATCTCCAACATCTCTGTGCCCTGAGCAATCTAAGACCAATATGACTCACTGTGTTGTTACATTAGGGGGTGTTTTTGGATGAAATTTGGCCTGTAAGGTAAAAATATGTTGTTCCATTTATGTCTTGACCGTCAAAATTTCAGTCCTTGAAGCCCTTAGTGCTACAACAAGCCTCTGTGACCAGTGCGACTACCTGGGCTCTTGTCAAGGGGTGTTTTTGGATGCAATTTGGCTTGTAAGGTAGAATTTTTTTTTCCACTTATGTCTTGGCCTCTGTGACCAGTGCGACTCGTTGGGCTCTTATGTCAGGGGGTGTTTTTGGATTGAATTTGGCTTGTAAGGTAGAAATTTTTTGTTCCATTTATGTCTTGACCATCAGAATTTCAGTCCTCGAAGCCTTTAGTGCTACAACCAGCCCCTCAATCTTCGCCTTGGGGGTGGGAGAAACTAGGAAATCCTTAGTGACATCTATGTAGAGCCTACTGATTAGGTGCTCCAATTCTGTTTGTTGTGTGGTGGCAAGGGTGCAGGAAGCCTGTGCCTCGGACACGTCAACTTTTTTCTCCACAATCGTCTGCTCAACTATACTGAGTTGTTGGTGCACCCGGCAGTTTCTATGTTGAATATCCTAGAAAGAGGGTGTGTGGAGGACCTATAGTGGTTTGTGAGGCAAACAGGCTAAATCCAATTGTACGTCTACATAGGCTTGGACTTGTACTCCTAAGGTAGGTGGGCTCAAGATTAATGCTATGCTTGGTAGGGGGCACAGGTGGCTTTCCTTTGTGATGATCAATTCACTGCTTGATGCTAGGTGTGGCCTTGCTTGAATCATACTCATTTGCAGGGTGTCATTTTTAAGCTACAGAGCTCAGAGCTCAAACTAGAGTGTAGCAACCGTAGCCTTCTGTTGCTCTTCCAGAGCTAGCCATTTATCCTTTGAGGCGAGGTGACTACATTAGTGATCTACTCTAGGTCTTCCTCGATGAGAGTAATCCTAGTGTTCTTACCTGATCTTCTAGCTCATTGTTTTTTCCTTTGGCCTTTAATAGGGTCACTAGTCCATTTCGTACCTCGAGGGGAATCAACACCTCCCGCATCTAGACCCTTTGCGCCTAGATCTTGCTGCGAATCCCTCTGTGATTCCAGCTTCACTTCCTTCTCAGAATTATTTCCCTATCCTTCAACTTCTTTGGTGGTGTTGGGTAGGGTGACCTTCTTGGAGCTCATACGTACAGTGTCCCACGTACCTGCTTTGAAGCCTAGTTTCCAGTTTGGAGGCCAAGTAGCAATAAGGGGGTCAATCTCCTCATCAACAACCATATACAAGATTGATACCCATGCTAGATCTCTATGGCCCTTGATCTGCACATTATGCATTATGACTTGAAATGCTGTGATTCTCTTCTACTTGTCATATATTTCTGGTGACAAGCGTGGCCGGGAGTGGATGGCAGCTGCAAGCCCACTCTGAAATGGAACCCAAAATTTTTTTATATCTTCAATGTGCTTCTCATCGTTTGAATCCCACAAATTCACATACCATGCCCCCTCACACATATCTATCTCAAGCTCAGGGAGGACCTAATCTTTCGGGGCTTCCCATGTGACCAACATGATCAGGAGCAACAACTAGGAGTAGGAGAATGCCCTTCCATTATCCTAGGATTCGCGCACGTTCTCTAGAAATTCACTACATGGGAACTAGGACCAATTGAAGCAAACCGCTTTTTCGAAGTGGCTAGCCAACTAGATTACATATGCAGGGATCGTGGCAACCTGGCACTTGTGCATCATCTTGTACGCTAGCAACAAAGTGCCCATGCGTGCACCGGGGTCGCTGATAGTGCTAATCATGAACCCCCTAGTGTTCTGTTCAACGTGATAATAATCACGCACCTTATTAGCAATCTGTTGTTCATATTTCTTCATGACGTTCTCCATGGGATTCAGTCCTTTCATGGGCAGACCAGTGATATGGTGAATGAGCATTGAATCTATGTGAATATAGTCTTAAATCCATAAGCAGTCATCATCGACCAAAGCAATCAGTTGTCACACAATCCTGTTAGTGATATTGTAGTGGCCGAAATGAGGCATCCACAACAAGTTTAATAACCCAGACCTGGCTAATCCACTTGCCCACGGAATAGGGACTACCTTCAGTATGACATCCTCCAATACCCTCTCTAGATACAATTTTGGTGCTAGATTGGGGAAGGCCTCCAGGTTGGCCAGGTTATGATCGTCGAATTTGACTGTGTGGAGCTTGCCAAAGGAGTCTCCAATGATTGGGACCTCGCCCAGAATCAGAGGCATCTGTAGATATGCACATATCCCATCGAGATTCTTGGGAATGCGCACCAAGGGCCTATGAGGCCGCACATAGGGTGGCAGCCAACTTATTGGTTCAGCAATTCGGGCATCTTCCTGAGCAGACATAGGTCTCTTTGATGGTTTGGGTGAACATGCATACGGCACCGTTTGCCGAAGGGAGGTACATGGCTTCACCCCAGTGCATTTCACATTCTTCCCTGGCCCTAGCTCCTAGATATTTCCCTTCCCCTTCTTCTTCTCTACCTGATTTCCATTGCTCGGTGTGGACATAACCTCCTCAACATCAGGCGTGACTTCCAGTACTTCCTTAGATTATTTGTCTGTCGAGGCCATAGTATGGGAAGATTGAGTGGGATTAGTCACATTCATTCTTGTGCGGAAAATGAACTCAGGGTTGCTAGTATCAGAGGGGTTAGCATGCCTAGACATTAACAAAGCACAATAGTCACAAAATTTCACAAGCCACAAACTGTTCAAGATACACGGAACCCTCTTCTGAGCTATCCTTCTTCTTTTATAGCCTTGGAGCTCAACCAATAGTTGGATGAGGCTTATCAGAAACTTACCATCAAGTAAATGGTAAAAAATCTTTGGAAATCACCTCATTAATTTCTGTTCACCCACTCCTTTCAACTGTACAATTTTCTTTTTACGCAGCTTTACTGTTCACGGGGAGTTAAAATTTAGGTTTAAAATAAAATATGGGTTGGGAAATATATATAAGGGAATTAATATATACGGGATAAAGGTACAACAAGAGTTATACACATTAAAGTTAAATGTTAATAATGTACTCTAAAATGTCAAATAAGTGCGGGATTGTAAAATGTAGGGGGGAATGTAAAAATAAACTAAAGAAGGATTTTAAAATAATATCCGGTGAGTTTAAAGTAGTGGGGCTGATCGAATTATTATTTTAATCATTCAGACTTAGGATAAGTGTATTTTAGGGGTTTTATGATGAAATGGAAATTAATAAAGGGGTTTTACATTTCCAAAGATAAAATGTGTTTTAACTTAGGAAAATGGATTTTTTGTAGGGGAAAAAGAGTGAAGTAAGGGGAAAGAATAAAAATGAAGGGGAAGGGGTATTTTTACAAGGGAAATGATTTTGAAGGGAAATTAGTAAATATGAAATGACCAATTTCAGCTATCCATGCCTTGTGAAAACTACTTCTACCTACCAATTAGATACCCTAACATTTTTTCTTCATTTACATCGGTGCATTTGAGCTTGCAGACCCTTATTTATTTTTCTTTTAACACCAAACTATCTAATTATAACCTTATTACATCCAAGAGCTTAGATTAAACTATTGAGCTCCTTATTATTCTCTACCTAACTATTGATCTGCCAAGATTAAACTATTTGGCTAGATCTTTAATCTCTATCTATAAACATGAAATTTAAAGCATGAAAGGTCAAGATTAAGTCATTTAGCCTTCATGGATTGTGGCATTTTTGACAAGATGCACACAATCTTATTTTGCAAAGTAAAGTAAAAAGTAGTGGCATTTGAATTTGCATCATTTTCATGGTCTATTTTATCTCTTTTTTTGTTGGGATTCATTTTTTATATATATATTTTTAATAATTTTCTTTTATTCCTTTGATTTTTCTTTTTGGACTTTTACCCTCCTTACATTTTTTATTTTTAATATGGGAAAACAATTTTGCAGAAATAAAAGTATGTACATATTACAAGACTAATCAAGGTTGTTATCCTCCTATATTCTATAGAGTTCACTAGATGACTATTGATTTTCTACAAGAAGCTAAATATAGCATTATTTTCTTATCAAATATCTTTAGAAATCCCACTGCCTTCATTATCCTTAAACAATCTTTTTCTCCATACTCCATCTCTGCCCCTTTCAAAATCACCTTATTGCTCTTAAAACAATTCATTTTGGGCTTGTTTATCTCATTTTCACTCTCCCTCCATACCCACACTCTCATTCACTCATTTTCCCCTCTAAAAACCCATTTTCCCTTTCAAAACCCTTCATAAAAACCCCGTCCTTCATACTTTTCCTTTATTTTATCAAAACAATATAAAAATCCCTTTTTACATTGTTTTAAAACAAAACATTAGACTTTCGGGTCCTTCTGTTTTATATTAAAAAGCATTGTTTTAATATATAAAACTCGACTTTATGTTTTAAACCTGAGCCCCTTTCATTTTTAGCCCTACGCCTATGTGACCCAAACCCCGCATATTACTTAAACCTCTCTTTGATGTTTTTAAGTCCGCTACGCACCTTACTCAAAACCCTTCATAAAATTTTATTTTTACCTATTAAAAGGTGCATTTGCTTGGTTTATAAAGACCCCTAGGCCCTACTTTCCACCAAAACTCGCGCTCCAATAAAACTCCACCACTTGTACTCAAGACCACCCTTTTCGAACTTACCTGTCACTCCCAAGGCTTGCGACCACCATTGATCTCATTCCTTGAGATCCAATGGTTGATCGTGCGTATGAAAATTTTAATTGCGCCCAGGTTAAATAATATCCGACCGCATGAAATGGGTGGTATTCTATTCCCACGTGGCATTCACTGAATGGTATCACATGCCCGCCCCAAATACCACTACCGCCTCCTCCTGTTTGCAAAAAACACCTCTCAATTTTAAAAAACCACTTTTCCCTCTATGCCAAGATTTAAAAACCTTTGTCCTCCGTTCAAACTTTACATAGCTTTTTCCTACGGAACCAAGCCCATAAAACCATTTTCCACCCTGCAAAAGCACAAAAACCCATGTAAACGTGGCAAAACCATCCCCACGAGTTTTAAAGCTAATTGTTTTTTTTATGTGTAGGTTTCATGGCAGAAAGACAGAAGCGTATTCAAAGGGTTTGAATTTTTTTTTAATGAAGATCTGGGTGACAATACAGAGCTTCATTTCATTTCTAAAGGGACCAGAGGCCCTATATCGAGTTTAATCATTGATAAAACATGATTATCGATGGTTACTTTAATGCTCCAACAACGAAAGAAATGCATCCTTGCACCAAGAACACAGAAAAAAGGCACAGTGAGAAGAAAAGATAGTTGAAGGACTATGGAAAATATTAAAGGTTAAAGAGGCTAATCAAATATCAACAAAGGATTAAAGACAAATCAAAAGGATTAGTCCTAAAAATAGAGATAAAGACAACATAAACAAGAAAAACTATAAAATAGACAGATAAAGGACAAATCAAAGTTTTAAAGGCCTAAAATAGAGTTTTAATGACAAAAAAGAGGTAGATTAGCACAAAAACACATTCAAATGAATCAAACAAAGGAATTTACTTCTTTAAAAGATATATTTTCCACCTACGTCATATTTTATTTCAATAAAACATTAAACAATTATCACACATAGTTAGAGATATTTTTCATATACCAGTAGTTATTGCAAAGTTATTGAAAAAGCCTCAAAGTCAGACATTTCATAGAAATTAACTCAGAAGTTAAGTTAGGAGTTATTATTTCAGAGAAACACTTTCAGATATTTTTTTCCTTGGGCCTTGTGTGGTCACAAAGGTCAAAAACTCATTAACTCTGTAATAAATGACATCCACACCCTAGCTTAGCATCACCTCCTCATTTTGCAGATAAATACTGCATATGAGCTTCATTTTTAGTGTTGGTTAGTTGGTGGTTATTTGACTGATTTCTGTGGCTGAGCTAGTTGAGGACTCCTAGGCTGGATTTGAGAAAGCTCTGAGTTTCAGAGAGCTATTATACATGGAGTGATGTAACTATTTTGATCATCAGTAATACAAGCACGTCCACAAGATTCTTGAGCTATGTTAATGGTGAATTTTCCCTCATTTTTCATTTTTTTTCTTATGTTTTCCATTCTGTTGATATTTCTCTGATAAAAGAATAGAAATTTTAGAGTAGAATATGTTGTCTTGGCACCCTTATTATGTCTGCATTCTTTGTCTTTATGTTTTCTTCTGCAAGGTTTGATTGGAGAATTCTTAATTGCTCTCTAGTTCCATCTAGCTTGTTGTCTTAGAAATGATTCAATAGAGTCAAGCCAAAGAAGTCTATCGTAATCCCTTTCCATTGGTGTAGCTTGAAATATTGTTTTTTAAGGCCTTCCTTTGAAGTATACTTAGTAGAGTCTAAACCAGGGAAGTGTATGGTATGCCCTATCCTCTAGTCTGCATCAAAATGTTGCTTTGAAGGTCTTTGAGTGTTGAGTTAAAGACCATAGCTTTATCTTGCTCTTTAGCTTCTCTCATTGTTATCTTAAATGTTTTCTTTGTCAGAAAGTAGTCCTAGGATTGTTGGATTGTTGTCTTAAAGGTTTTCTTATTAAATTCTAGCCAAAGAAGTCTATGTTATACCTAGTCCTTTGGTTTGCCTCAAATAGTTACCTAAAAGGATTTTCTTGTTTAAGTAGAGATAGAAGATGCTTAACTGACTATAGCTTTCCTGCCTTCACAACTTATTATTGTTTCATATCACAACCTAATCTAAGAGATCCACATGATATAGTTAGCTTTCCCTATGAAAACCTTTCCAGAGTTGATGATCAATTAAATCCTTTTATGACTCCATAGCCCAATGGATTAATGTTCTCTCAAGGTCTATATATTCAGCTAAACATTCCCTCAATTAATCACACCAAAAATCTGTCATACCTATCAATTAATTCAACTAAAACAAATAAGTCCTTAGAACTTCATAACTAGCCTAATATCAAAAACAAAAGAATAAAGATATATCATTTGAAAACACATATATAGAGAGATCCCTCTCTGAATCCAGGAAGGCTAGGTCCTATGATTCCAAATTGGTTTTGATGTGGCCCTCGTAGCTTTTGTTCTTGCCAATATTGCAAATAATAGGGAGCCAACATAGTGGCGATCGTACTCGGGAAACTGAGTAATAAACAACCTCAAAACTCAAAAGTCCTCATTTTTTACTTAGATGAATCAATTTTTAGCCAAGAATGGTTCCTAGTTGATGATGGTGGACAAAAATCAGTCATAAAACAACTGAAAATCCTCCACCTGGTGACTTGACTGGTTTTCATTAGGCTTGCTGACTCCATTGGTTTTCCATAGAATCCACTGGGAAACTCATTTTATCATCAGAACATCAACAATAGCTAGTTAAAAATACTTTGAGGATTAAGTATTTCTTTCATAGTTTGGTTTGTGTCTCAAGACTGTTATACCTCTTAACCTTTCTGATTTATTGGGTCCAGAGCTTTGGCTTCTAGAAGAATTCATACTAGATCCTATCCTGACCCAGATCCTCCTGCTATAGCTGACCATCCTGAAAGTATCCTTAGGAAATCTCTTAGATCCAAGAGTTCAGTTGTTAGTAGACCAATCCAAAAAGAAAGTTCCCTACCTGAAAACCTCAAAGACTTGCAGAACAACCCCTCTAACCCACCCCTGGAACAAAGCTTGTCTAGGACTATATCTTAGAGTTGGATAACCCAGATATTTTTAGACCCATCCACCTTACAACATAATTCTATTATACTAACTTCATCCTGCACTATTCATCTTCCTCCAATTAACCCTGTACTTCCTCTTTTAAACCCTCCACTTGTTAACCCTCCATTGTTTCCCCAACCAGATATCATGGCAGCATGGTCTGCTCCCTTAGTCCTTCCTTCAACTTTAGTTGTTCTACCACAGTATTATCAGTCCAAGATTCCTTTATATGATGCTAGTAGTTCTACTACTACTCAACAACATGTGGACAGAATGAATGACTACTTTGACAAACAAGAAATAGATGATGAAACTATTAAACTTAGAATGTTTGCTCAAAGCTTAGGGGGAGAAGCAAGAAAATGGTTTAAAGGCTTAACCCCTAATAGTATAAATGACCTCCCCGCTTTTCATCAACTATTCTTAAACAAATGGGAAGTCAAGAAAAATCCTCTTCAAATCCTATCACAAAATAATGACCTTAGAAGAAATATTGGGGAAAGTGTCCAAGACTACTGCACTAGGTTCAATAGTGTTTACAATGCACTCACTCCCCACATGAAACCCCCACAAGGTTTATCCCTAGTGAAATTTCCAGAAGGATTTGATCCAGACATGTGTTATCAATTAAGAGAAAGGGATCACCTAACCTTAGAGGACATGCAAAGAGGACCAAAAGTGTAGAAGCTAACCTAAATGCTAGCAGGGCTAGATTGAGAATAGAGAAAAAGGTTACATAAAAAAAGAAGCCAGACCCTCCACATCTATTGCTAAAAGTGATAGCCTAGTCAGGACAATGGAGAGGATGATGGAAAGAATAAAAATGAATGAGAGAGCTTATCTTAGAGAAAACCAAATTGCTTCTCAAAACATAAATCAAAATCAAAACCAAAACCAACACTTCAGAAGAAATCCCCCTCAAATTAGACAAAGAGGCCCTGATCAGCAAATCAGACCTCCTTTCCAAGAAAACTATGGTGATGAAGATGAGGGAGTGATTGAATGAATAGAGGAAAACCACATAAATTTAATGGGAGTAAACAATGAGGATACCGTTTTCCTCACCGAGGAAGAACACGACATATTTACACCTTATGAGGAAGAGAGATTAGAATTTGAAGACTATAAGCTAGGATTTGAAAATTCCATCATGGAATTACATAGACAATAAGACCTCAAAATCAATAAAAACCAAGACACTCCCAAAAGAAAGACCTCTGAAATTTCTGCTAGGAATAATCCTAAGAAAATTTCTAAAAAGAGAACAGAAAACAATAACATAGTGGTTGAAAGTTCTGATAAAAAATAAAATAAAAATAGCCACCCTAATCCCAAACATAGTTGTGACCAAAGCAACACTAGCAACTCAGCTAATGCTCCTAATAAAACTATTTCAACTGTTGTCCATAATAAAAACCAACAAGCTGAATTTGCTGTGAAAACAGTGACTGAAAAGGCTTATTTAAACATTTCAAAAACTTAGATACTTTTCATTATAGAGAATTAAATTTCCAAGATTAAAATCTTTATTCCTCTTACTGAATTAGTCACTCAAGATGGATATAAATCCTAACTTTTGAGAGCTTTAAACATAGGAGAGAATGTTGATTCTGTTAATTTAAATGATGACAAACTTGAACTTCTGTTTGGACCAGAAGTAGAAGGGAAATTTCAAGAAGGAGGTGTTCCTCCATTTTATGTCAATTTAAACATCCATGATAAAATTTTGCAAAATGCCATGTTAGACTCTGGTGCTTCACACAACCTTATGCCAAAAGTAGTGATGGAAAGACTAGGCCTTGAGATAACTAGACCATACAAAGGTTTATACTCTTTTTATTCCAGTAGAGTTAAATTTCTAGGCCTATTCAAAGATTTATGTGTCAAGTTAGCACAAATACCAGCCAAGAGCCTAGTAATGGATAGTGTAGTGGCTGATATTCCTCTTAAATATGGCATGCTCCTTTCAAGATCATGGAGTGCTAAACTCCAAGGTACCCTAAAAATGGACATGACTTATGCTACCATCCCTATTTTTATTCAACCAAGAAGACTATATAGGGAAACACACATGAAATACATGGTTAGCAGTAAAAAAAAACTAGGTAACTCCCCTCTTTATTCTATTCACATAGACCTTGATTCATTTATCCTTTACAATGATGAAAATGTTAATGAACAAGTGATAGTAAATGAAAAAAAAAACAAGCATAGAAGAAGAGGAAAAAGAGGAGGAAAAGTCAAAATATTTTGCCGAAATAGAATATTACAACAAACACAGTGGAAATCATGGGGAAAAAAACCACCAACATAGGAATGACCATGAAGAGAAAATAAAAGACATTCAACATAGTGGAAACCATGATAGACAAAACAATGACAAACATACTGAAGACCCTAAAGAACAACATGGTGAACAACACAATGGTAGCCAATATAAACAACATGATGAGGACCATAATAATCAAGAGATTGAAAAATCTGAAATTGAACCTCTTAAAGTATGAGTTTTGATGGTTCTTGTAGCAAGACTGGTTCAGGAGTAGGTATATGGGTGCATGACATAGAGAAAAACCATGCAGAAGGTCACTCATACAAGCTAAACTTCCAATGTAGTAATAACATAGCTGAGCATGAGGCACTCCTCCTAGGACTGCAATTACTGAAGATATTAGGAACCAAGAGGATAACTTTCCATGGAGATTCAGAATTAGTCATTAGGCAGATAAATGGAGAATACATAGCAAAGCATCCAAGATTAAAATCCTATAGAGATGATGCTATTGACCTCTTGAAAATATTCACCAAATATGATATTTCCTTTGTCCCTAGAAACAAAAAATTTCTTGCCAATGATTTAGGCTTTGCTACTAGCACATGTCAAAAACCTTATCAAAGCAAAAAATACACACTCCAAGTCAAATATAGACCAGCAGTTCCTGATAACATAAAATACTGGCATGTTTTTGAAGGAGATAAACAGATAGAGGATTTCCTGCAGTCTAGAAATGAGTATGAAATGCCAAATTCAGACTCAGAGTATGAAGAAGAATGCTCTACCAAGGAATAATCTTATAAAGAAGAACCTCTTCATACTGTTGATATAAATTTGTTAATAAAAGAAAACATACATAAAACAGAGTTGTACACTAATTTAGAAAAAGAAGACTTTGAAGTGTTGCAGTCTAATACTGTAGCTTGCCAAAAGGATTGGTGCCTCTAGAAGAACTACTTGACTTTAATGATGTTGCCGAGAAACCAAAGATGAAACCAACTGAAATTGAAATAGAAGAATGAAATATAGGCAGTGAACAAAAACCAAAAATGATCAAACTGTCCAAAACACTACCTAATCATATAAAACAGAAATATCTTGAGCTTTTTAGAGAATTTACTGATGTTTTTTCCTAGAGTTATGAAGATCTAAAGTCTTATGATACAAAGATAATTCAGCATAAGATAGCCCTCAAAGAAAAACAGAAGCCCTTTAAACATAAATTATGTAGAATAAACCTTGTAAAACTACCCCTGGTTGAGAAAGAAATTAAGAAAATGTATGGTGCTAGAATCATAGTCCCTCTGAGATACTCGGAATGGGTTTCAAATCTTGTATCAGTAAGGAAGAAAACATGAGAAATTAGGCTATGCATAGACTTCAGAAAGTTAAACAAAGCCTCCTTAAAGGATAGCTACCCTTTACCAAAAATGGATCACATCTTGCAAAGGGTAGTGGGTTCCAAAAGAATTTCTTTGTTAGATGGATTTTCATGATACAATTAGGTGCTGGTACACTGAGATGATCAACACAAGACATCCTTCACTACACCTTGCGGCACTTTCATGTATGTGAAAATTCCTTTTGGGTTAATGAATGCTGGTTCCACCTTCCAAAGAGCCATGGATATTTCTTTCTCAGAAGAAATAGGTTACTTCATTATGATTTACCTTGATGACAGAACTATCTATTCTAAAATAGATGAAGAACACCTAGCTCACTTAAAAAAATTCTTTGAAAAATGTATAAAGTATGGTTTGTCTCTGAATCCCAAGAAAAATTTGTTGGGCCTTCAAGAAGGAAAATTTTTTGGCCACATCATATCTGAAGAAGGGATCAAGATAGACCCAAAAAATAATTGAAGGAATATTGCAAATCAATCATCCTAGAAATATCAAAGAGCTACAATTTTTCATTGGAAAAATAAAATTTTGAGTCACGACAAGGAAAATTATAATTCACAAAAGAGGAACTACCTCACACTTTATAATGCAAAACTAAATGATGGGCCAAACAAATAAAAACAGCATATGTGAGCTATGCAGTCAGAACACATTTGAAGATGTAACATAATATAATAATATACAAACCAAATGCAAGTTAATCAATAACTGTGCAGTTCAATAAATACTTAATAGCACAAAGAGATAAATCAACAAATTAGAAAAATTAATAACAAAAATCATGGATCAGAACAACGAGTTAGAAAAAAATTAATTAGAACTATCTAAGAATCTAATAGACCTACATGGATTTTTGTGGGCTGAAAGAGGAAAATAAATAGTCCTAATCAAGTCTATTACAGATACTCAAAAAATATTGGGATTTTCAAAACCAGAATTTGACATATTTTTCAAGGAGAAAAATGCATGATTCCCAACAAGAAGAAAAGCATTTTTTACTAAAAAATTGCAATGAAGTGCATCAAATCCATTAAAATGAAGAAAACTCAACAAACTGCTAAAATGGAAGCACCATCAGCTTCATGAAGAGCTGCAATTAGGATACAATATGTAACTGCTCTTTAAATGAGGTTCAAAAGAAGTGTTTGTCAAACTCAAAAAAAATAAATCCATACAATACAAAAAGCTTTTAACGCTTTGTGACAAAGGTGCAACAACCCAGAATAGAACAGTCATTATCTTCATTACCATGCAGCAACTGATAGATTTTCTTAACTAGCTGCTAGACTTTTGCTTGGTAGACTATTACACATAGATAGACTACAAGACCTTAACATGGAACAGATAATCACCCCACTTTTGAGATGGAATAGGCCTTCATAGTTTGAATTTGGACACCATCAAATACCTAATTGGATTCTACATCTTGATTGAAACCTTATTTTAAAAATACGATGGGTTATATATCAAGCAATTGCCAACAAGAAAATAGTTTAATGGTGAGATTAGAAGAGTGTTGTGTTGTCCACCAGGATTCGATTTTTTTGTGGTTTAGGTCATCCCCATAGCACGAGTTTCAAAATAAGAAAGCTGGGTCAAGAATAGAAACCCCTCACACTCACCACATAAGCCGAAGGAAGACTTCTCTTCATGATGCAGCCCCTCTGACATGTTTCTTGAGGCACTTCATCTATAACTCTAGAGAGGAAAATACCACATATCAAAATTGGGTTGGGTAGTTGTACAAGCCCTGAACATAGGTAGAGAGATAGAAAATTCTAATCCTTCCTATTTAGCTCAAAATTTATGACTTTATAAGTTCATAATAAATCCTAATCTATCCTTTCTAAAAATCAACCTTTCTGCATTAAGAGTGATAACATAAGTGCTTACAGTGGTAGGGTTCATAGCAGGGCCAGTGAAGTTAGCACCCACAATGCTTAGACTGAGCTTTATGATGCTCATTATCCATGTCCTCAGAAAAAATATTTTGGGTCCTCTTTCTCTTACAATCAATGAAACCATAACAATTACGAATGTGAGAACACCTTCCACAACCATCCTAGTCATTAGATCAACTTTCAGAAGGGGACGTTGGCCTCCAGGTGAGATCACATGATTGACATACTTCACTTCTAGCAATGATCTAAATGCTTACTAAAAGAAAGAGGAGGAAACGTTACTTAAATTTTAAATTAACCAAAAGAAAACAAAAAAGCTGCATGCACCTAAGCAGGGATGCAAGCTGCTAATGTGAAGAGAGGTTAATTTACTAAGCCATGAAAATATGAACATGACTTGCACCATAAGTACCCACTTTAAGAGCTCTTCATTGATTTTCAATTGTAAGAAATGCGAAGCCACAATGGCAGTCACCACGCTGACAAGGGCCCTTGAGAGCACCCATAGAAAGGACACCACTATATTTTCCATAGCCAACTTCAATCCACCCATCAACTGGTTATGACCTTTAAAGCTCTTCCCATTCAAAACCCTCATACTGTTCTTATCTTAGATCAATATATGAATATTTATATGAAGAGAAAGCAAGGCAGTTAGGATGTTTGATTGGTGGGGAAAACATGGGATTAGAATTCCTTCAAACAAAACCATGACAACGTCCAATATCTTATTCCTTTCATCCCCAGGATCCAATGAATTTTTTATTGGGTTCACCCTGGTTCAGAAGTTATATGGTACAAAAGACTCAGAAAGCACAAATTGGGGTATGAGAGACTGGTAAGGGACAAATGACTCGTTGGCTCTACTTGAGCATGTCTGGGACATTGCCTCTAATCTCTATTCTTCTTCTTCTTTCTGGCGTCTCATTTCGAGGAATTTTTTGTGGCTATTGGAGTGAACCTTGCTAAAAAATGTGGGGCTTATTGCAGGGCTGTACTCGGGAACGAGTCTGTCGGATTTGAAACTAACATGAGAAGCATTACAGAGCGTCTTTGGTCCCAAGGGTCCGGCTCTCCACAAAGGGCTTCTGTACAAGGCAATGGCTGCACCTTCGTGGCTTTCTTGCTGTGGGTTTTCTTGTATTTCTTTGTCGGCTAGGATTGGCAAGACTCCGAGCAAGAAGAGTCCAAATACTATGTAAAAACCATGCCGTGGGATTCGAAACTGGGCTTTGGGGGAAGAAGTGGGCTGTTGAAAGACCAAACACAGCCACCGGTGCTAGACCTCTTGCTCTGTGCCTTCATAGGAATCCATTTGTTACATTCTGGAAGAAAGCTTTCTTGGCAGCTCCATGGCTTGGTTTCATCATTATTGTCCGGATTCCTACACAAAAGTTGAGAGCCATTCCAAGTCCACAAGGGTGTCCATCTGTTAAAGGAAAAAGGAAATATAGTCAGAGAAACGAAAAAGCCAAAGAACTAAAGAAACTGCTAAACAAAAATCATTTGCCCCCAAAATTCAAAGACTTACAGGAACGTAGAGCTCGGCAGTAGGAAGCTCCTCTAGAATAGGGGATCTAATGTCGTCATTTGAAAAGTTGAGGAGGTCATCTATGTGAAACGTCTCCCCGATGGTGCCCCAAGTTTCGAAGCTATCTGGGTAGTAGACTCAGAAATCCATAGAAAAGTACCTTCGAGTGGAAAATTAGAACAAGCTGAAGCCAAACCTCTTCTCCCGGGTTTCGAATGCTGGATAGGTGGGGACAGGTGGGTTCAGGATAGGTGGGTGACATCGTTCAAGATTTTGTCAGAAACGACGAATCTGAACAGTGTCCTGAAGAAAAACCCCATAATAGAACACCTTCGGGGTAATTAAGGTGGAATGATTATATCAAAGGTGCAATGAAATATATTACATTATATTAATTTGAGCTGGCATAAGTTGGAAAGGGTATATTATGGTGGAACGATTATATCAAAGGTGCAATGGAAATATATTACATTATAAAGGTCGAATGTAATGGCACATTTCAATTATATTAAACAGAGTTCAAAGTATATGATATGGTGGAATTTTAATTATGGTGGCATATGTTTATTATTCTGACGTAAAAAAGCATCGAACGGGGTTGAGGTCCCAGTTTGAACCCATGACCTCTCCCACACTACAAAGCACCTCCACCATTGGGCCATGGGCCAAGTTCTTTAAACATGTTGCGCCGACCTTATATTTAAGCATGCCTCGACCTCCATTTGTGGAATGGAGGGGCCAGCCCGCGAGCCAGTCTGTCACGATATTATCGCTCCCTTGTGCTCCCTTGTGACCGTGAGGGAGGCTAACGAGCTAAATGCACTTAGGGCTAACCATTGCAATTAATCAACATTTAAGCACACTTATCCATCCGTTAATGGCGTATTTAGTTTGGCGGTAGATTTTGCAGAGTCTGCAAAATCCAACGGAGCTCCATTTTTAGTGGATTTAGCTCGCTAGATTCCAGAATTAGTGGAGAAATTGCACGAAAAAATGGCTTTGCCATAATTGAGGCAATTTTCAGCCAAATTGGATACACGAAGAGTCATTCTTAGCATATCTGTTGTTTTGGAGCCATTGGAACAGGTTGTAGAGGCATAATAGCTCATCTACACATGATTTTGTTGACTTGAATATTTCTGAAGCCTGTGGCCACCACGAGGGAGGGCCATGCCCAGAGCATCTTGTAACCAAATTGAGTATACAAATAGTCATTTCTCATATATTTCTACATTTTAAACTAATTGGAACAGGTTCCAAGAGCATTTGATGCATGTAAACACAATTTTGACCAAATTTGAGCTAATACAAAGGGTCAAGCTATGGAGCTAAAATGAGGAGATTTAGTCGAGGAGGGGTGAACTCCTTAATCAAAACTCTGTTTTAATGGATAAGTTTGTCATGGTTTTATATTATTTATATTTTTGTTGTTCATCCATTTAAATTCATGCTTTATGCTTTAAAAAACACTCATAAAATTCAGTTTTAATTACCTATTTGAGACACATAAGCAACAAGGGAACATACACATCAGTCCTAAGATCAGTAAATAATTTTTATATCTGAAATTGAAATTAGTACAAAAAAAATAACATTCAAATTCACATCACCAGAAAAAACGGATTTTGTAGCATTTTTAGTTAGTGGGAGGGCACATTCCCTACTAAACTTTGAGGCAAGTCCTTAGCGAAAAAGATACTATTTTACACATAAAATGTTGGGGACTTGAGAAAAAGTTTCCAAGTGTCATAAAATTACAGTTTAACTGATGCAATTGGATTTTTTTTAATTTTACATTGATAAGACCTCAATTATATGACCAATGACCATTTAGACCCCCTTAATTTATATACAAAATTTGAAATTTAATGAATTTCATCACCTTATTTCACCCTAATGACTTAGCTTAACTCAAATAAGACAAACCTACACAAACCTACATAAACCTATCTGTTATCAAGGATAACAATAGGCTAAGATAAATTTCAATTTTGTTCCAAGCCATACGTAAAAACCTGTAGGATCTACAAAATAGTTTTGTAGCACTCTCGAAAAAAATGTTTTAAAATTTTTGAAGGTTGAAAGGCGCGTTCCCTTTCAACATGGATTCCTCCATGGTCTAGCTTGACTCCTAACTCAAAGAAGGTTCTCATCATGCCTCCCCTCCTCAAGGATTCCCCTCACTCAAATTAATGGCCATAATTTCAATTCAAGGAAGCCATTGCAAAACTAATTTGAAGGTCATGGTAAAGGGGAACGTAAAAACAACCACTTCTCATAATTGAATGTTAACAAGCATGTATAATTACACAGATAATCATAACAAATTATGAATTATAAAAAAATACACACACAGTTCGAGTGGAACTAGAATGTGAGAAACACACAAAATTATGAATAAGGTAGAGTGCATAAATTCTCTTTCATTCACCTAAACATACATACATAGATGTAGGAGAAGAGGTACTCCTCCTCCCATTAGTTTCATCTTTTATTCACAAATATCACCTAATGGTTAGTTTCCTCTTCTCTCCAAATGAAGGAAGTCTAAAAGACACTTTTTGTGCTAATTATTAAAATGAGAAATAACTTTTAAATTCCTAGACTCTTCAACCTAAAAAATATTCCAATCTTACAGTTAAAGAAAATATTTAAAATTCTAAGAAAAACAACAAATCAATTTTCCACCTCAACATGTGGCGAATCCACCTCATTTTCAAGCTATGCTCCATTTCTTCATCATGTGTTTGGTCTAATGCTCCTACATCAAGTACTATCATCATCATCATCATACCCTAGTATGAGAGAAATCACCAACATTGCTTCTAAAGAAGGCTTTTGGAAGATATAATCTTGGGAAGGAAAGATAATTTCAAGAAGATGAGATCCTTTTGGTAAGTATTCATGAAATAGGTGTTTTCCATGAATTTTTTTTATGTTTTTCAATATTTCCAAGGATTTTCTCTCTCTAAGTGTGCAAGATTGTTAGAAAGTATTGATATGTCAGAAATAGATGTAGTAGTTATAGGAAAAATAATTTGAGAACAATCATTGGACATCATGGCTTGTTTAGAAGAATTGTCAAGTTTGACACAGAGAGACAAATTCTTGGAAATGGTAGGTTGTATAGACAATAGCTTTGGAAGGGCCACAATGCAGGGTAGGAGTTCAATTATAAGCATCCTAAAATTTTCCCAAAGCTACTTGGAAATGATTGTATGGAGTTTCCCTAGTAATGTAGGTTTTGAAAAAAATATTGGTCAAGGTCAATTGGGCCCTAAACTTTAGGATTGTGAGAAATATTTTTAGAAGGAACAACACATTTCATTTCAGGAGCCATAGGGAATACTAGTAACTATACAACTAATTCAAGGGGGGGAATGGGAGTAGTAGAATAAGCATGCGTGAATATTTTAAAACTTTGGATAATTGATAATCCTTGATATTTGGAAAGAAGCACCTAATTTTGGAAGCTTCTATACTTGTAAATTTTAATGGAGCTTGGATGAATGGTGACTTCCTAAATGGTATTTTTAAAATCATGAACTTGAGCTTGCATTGGAAATAATCACTTGAGATCTATACTATCCTCTCATTTAGATAGAGTCGCCATATTTATTTATTGTGTTTCATAATCAATGCTCAACTAGTTAATTTTCCAACTACTCTATAATGATTCCATGCTAACCATCATTGATATATATGAGTAGTTCTTGGAGGCTTGGCCAGTTCTTTTTAGAGCTACCATTCACCCTCATGAATGCATGTGTTGGTTCTACAAGTGCAAGGTTGTCTTATGATTGATTGTGAAACCTTGTTAACATTTCAAATATCTTGCAACTTTTTATTTTCAATGTGTACTTGAAGATGATCATCCTATCATATTTGTTGTTGAATAATCCTTGGATTTACTTCAAACTTGGGAATCAATTTTATTGAGACATTTTCATTAACACTACCAATTATTGATATGATTTTAATGGTCCTTTGGGCTAATATTTACAAATGATGCATAAGATTAAATAATACAAAAATTAATGTGAAGGGAAAATCCTCAAGTTTTTCAACTCAAAATATTTTTCTCAAAGGTGTTCTCAACAATAATTAGATATCTAGGTTAATTAGTAATGTAATTATGAATGCAACTAATATTATTGCATGGAAAGAGTTGAAAATGCTATATGCCATTATAAAAGATAAAACTATATACATCCTTAAAGAAATTAACTACTAAAAATGCATTCTTGTGATAATAATGAATAAGATGATTTTGTTAACATGAATTCCTAGTGAGTTTAAAAAAATAATCACTAAGAAGGTACCGAAACCAAAGTATCCTAGAAAGAAAATTATATTATTATTGATAGTTAGTACTGTGCCTAGATAGCATACTACACATAAAATACACTAGATTTGCCTTGAAGGGTAGTGGAAACCTAGATCCACATTCAATATTATAGTAAATGACCACTAAAAGAATAAAGGTTGACTGCAAGATTACGCTAAAAGATCACTACAAGAGAAGAGCCCCATGATAAAAGTAAAAGTTTTTGAAAGGTCTACAGGCCAATTGCACCAATTTACATACCGAAATAGAGCAATGATTTTGATAATTTTGATACATATATTTATAGCACTACAAATACTATTTTGGTTGTGCATGGGGTTGGTATATACCTATACCTAAATATTAATTTTGATAAATATATCTATAACACTACAAATAATATTTTGATTATGAATGTGAGTTATCCTAATATATTAACCAAATCTACCCAATTACACCAATTTACATATCTAAACAGAGCAAAGATTTTGACAATTTTGATAAATATATTAATAGCATTACAAATACTATTTTATTTGTGCATGTGGTTGATATATACCTATCTCATAACATTAATTTTGATAAATATATCTATAACACTACAAATAATATTTTGATTTTAAATGCCAGTTATCCTAATATATTAACTAAATAGATCTATTAATGTGAAAAGATAAAGTTTCTGTTTTCTTTTTCAAAAAATGAATAACTAGCTTGCCAAATTGTGAGAATAAATCAGAGTCGTTACATCCGTAGATAAGGTAAAAATGTTGCTTCTTTCGCTGAAGAGGAATAACTAGCATGCCTAATTCTGAGACTCGTTACATCTGTAAATAGTGCAAAGAATTTTTTCTTTTGGGGGGTGAATGACAACTCGATTGCCCAATAGCGCGAATAAATTAAAGAACTTTACCTTTTTGGGGTGAAAATGATAACTCGTCTGCCCAATTGCGCGAATAAATACCAGTAGTCACATCTCTCAATACAGCGTCCACCATATCGACGCTAGACTTTGCATTATTGATCATGTCATTCTCGTGACGCTAGACTTTGCATTATTGATCATGTCATTCTCGTGACACTGAAAACGTCAAATGTAGTCAGATGCACTGAAAACCTCAGAATTTGACATAGTTTTCGAATCCGAGTTTGGAGTTCGCCTGCCTCTATATAAGGCAGGCTCTGCCATTGCATTTCTCACCTCTTGCTTATGACTTTGGCCTCCAGTTGTAGGTATGGTTGTATATTTTTTGTGAAATAGTTATTGTTGTATATTACTAATATCTGAGATACCAATGATTTGCTGGTATTCTATGGCCACGTTATGCCCTACTTTGCCCTGGTCCAATGGTCGGTATGGTTGTCACAGTTATCGATGATTTGCTATGTTATGCATTGATGCACAATTAACACTGAATTGCTCATGTTATGTATTGATGCACAGTAGCTTATCAAAGTCCACGTTATGTAACTTTATCAGATTGAGTTGAACTGAACGTTTGAAGGCGTTGAGTTTCAACTTAGTCATACCCCAGCACGAATCTTGACGGCAACAACAGCTGCAACAGCAACACCATGAACAACGTTGGCTGCAAAAACAAGAAGCAGACCACCATCAAGGGCAACAAGGACATCGGCAACACCAACGATTTCTTGGTTGCCCGTAACAACAACATCGAGAACAACGGGAACATCGGCAACACCAACGATTTCTTGGTTGCCCGTAACAACAACCAAGAAATCATGAACAACGTTGTGAACAACGTTGGCAAGAACAACGTTGGCTGCGACAACGAGGGCGACACGAACATCGAGAACAACGGGAACATCGGCAACAAGAACAGGATCGGCGTGTTAATGCATGGCAAGAACATTAACGCGGCGGTCGGCGACAACAACAACACCAGGAAAATCAGGAACAACCGCAACAGCAACAACAGCGGCGACAGCAACAGCATGATCGGTTAGATTGTTAATGCATGGCAGGTATGAGAAAGAATAAATGCAGTCGAAGATTATCTGCTTATCTGAGACTGACTATGTGTTGATAGATAGTTAGTTTAGAGCGAAATCGTCTTTTTATATAGGCATGGCCATGGATGGTTTTGTTATTACGGCCACCTTATCATATGCAAGATTGATGTGCATAATACTCATATTTGAGTTGGATGCCTGTATACTGTAATTCTGATAAACTACCTGCCTGGTTACTCTGTTTAAACTACCTGCCTGCTTTCTCAGTTTAAATTTTTTTAATGGTTTGATGGTCATACTTGGAATAGATTTATTGAATAGATAAATAAATAAACAAATCAGTTAAAAAACTATTAATTGAAATTAAATTTAAAATACATATTCTCTCTTTATATATATATATATATATACAATTCAATGGAATATTTTACTAAACCCGCATTCTCTTATATTCTCAAACATTATTATACAAAAGCCAAGTTTATTTTGTAAATGTTAAATTTTTGGAATAAATTTGGAATATACTATTCTATGATCATCTATGAAAGGAAACCACTTGCTTTGTTTGCACTATTTAGAACATACAAATATATAAAAATAACTTCATAAATATATATTCACCTTCTTAATTTTCTATAAAAACATAGATAACGGAAAGAATAAATAAATAAACTAGTTCAAAAAATTATGAATCAAAACCTATATCAATTACAATAAAATATATATATTCTATCTTTTTATATATATATATATATATATATATATATATATAACTCCACTAAACCATGGTTTTATTACATTCTCTAATATCATTATTTATACGTTAAAAACCAAAATCATTTTTTAAATGTTAGATTTTGATAAATGGATTTAAGTTATAAAGTTATTTCAAAACTTATTGTATTTAAAACTATTAAAAAATTATTTCATTGATTATAATAAAATTTTGTTGATCTCTTCTTTTAATTCTTTATCATTGAAAACGACATTTATAGTTACTAAATTTATTAGACAAACTTTACATGAAACCTTAATTGCCAGTTTATGGTTTATGAGGTCACTTATAAAAATTTGAAAATATGTGTTTTTGTCTACTTACACAAGGTGCGTTTAGAATTAAAAACTCTCAAATTTTCCTCTTTGTCATTTATATTTCCATGCTCAAATTTATTTTTATTTATTAATATTTTATTGTTGAGAATTTTTGTGGTTAAAATATTTGTATTGATAATTATAATAAATTTTTTAATATAATTTTTATGGCCCTAACCCTATTTATTTATAATTATATTTAAACTTATATTGAAAAAATAAATATAATTATAAGTACATAATTTGTTTGATTCGGAAAGGACCTATAATAGTAGGCAATCCATGTTGTGAGATGTACATCATGACCTCATTCATTTACATATTCTCTCAATCTATTCCATGTCCATTAAGACCCTCCTTCCATGTATATTATTCTATGGACTTCAACTCATTATCCAAGGGTTTGATGTAGGAACCAATAGTACCTTCGGGCATACAACCTCAATCACATGCTTCCTCCTAGTTGATAGTGAGTTTACCTCATTGGAACCTAATCTTCAAAGTCCATGAGTGTTCAAGGTCAACACATTTATTCACGCTCTCTTGGTTGTGTTAGGTAACTTGAAGTCCATTTTAATCATTGGTGGGTCCACTCATATCTATTAATGATATCCCTGAATGATTTCTACCATGCTTGACATCATCACATTGATTAACATGTTGTATATTCATACCATTAAGGTTAAGTATAATACCTTGGGATAAATACATCTCACTCTTGTATCACACTCTACCCAATATGCACTGGAGCTATGTAAATTGTATGTCCTTTTAGGGATACTCTACGGGTCTTCTCTTTCATGTGTTCGTAGTCCTGTGAATGTAAACTATGACATCGATCCACATTGGATTTTGATGGCGGCTACGATTTTTTATTTTCTTACATGGATAGAATACGTTTCTCTTTTAGACATGTGTTGGCTTGATGGGGCCTAGACCTAGGTTCAAAGATGGCTATGGAACCAACCACACCCACAATTACTGGCTCTTTCGACAATGATCTGCTACGTAGACCAAAGTCTCACCTTAGGAAATATATGGGGATGCTAGAACCATATTTCTGCATCCAGAGGGATAATGGAATGTGGATTTTAGGGGGTATCTCTCTTTCTTTACTTGGTAGAGCTTCGCAAAATAAATATATCAATTATATAGTTGCGGTTCAACACTCTTATTGAACTAACTTACATACTTCATGATCTTACTTCATAAAGCATAAAAAAATAACCTTAAACGAGACTTCAGTATGCAATTATATATCAAAATACTTACTTAGCATAGATAACATAAAATACAAGTAGAGAAAACACATAAAGATAATGTAATATTCCCAGATGGGGAATGCTGCAATACAATGCACAATGACATAAATATAACGCACATCATCATAGATAAAGCAGGAAGCCAATATGGATACCTTTCATATGTCATTACAGCAGCATAATATATGTAAAAAGTGACCCGTAAGATGCATAACATGAAAAGAAAGACTCCAATGAAAGAAGTCCCTCAAAATGAGGTGGTGCAACCATATATTAAGACTCGAAAAGCCTTACAACGTTATTTTTATTGGCTCTACAATAGCTATAGATTACACATCAGATCTAGAGCAAGTAAGTGCACAAAATGTTAGATCTATACCAGATCCATGCACTATACAAGCTCCTCTAATGAACCCCCTTGGGGTTTTCAGCAAAACACCAACCAGAAGTTGTAGATCTGAGATCTAGAACTGAAAATCTACTGAAAAATACAAATATGGAAACTGTGGCTAATGTGATATAAACAATAAAATAGCCTCCTCCAATAGATCTCCAAAGTGAAGGGAAGATCTGCAACGCTGAGAAAATCACTCTCCAACTGGTGTGTTGAACCACCCTGCAACTGTACCTACAGGAATAATGCAGATTTGGAAGTATATTGTGTTATAGGGATCAAAATGAGGTTGGCCTCATGCCAAGATCTGAAAATGATGCTCAATATCTTCAATACTGTCCTCCCAATGAAGTAGAACACTCCTCCACTGAAAAGAAGCACTAAAATGGATTAGATCTGAAAGATCTAGTCTTCAGTTGCTACAGCTTGCAAAAAAAACCAAACCCTCAACAAGATCTGTGTTGTAGTTGAAAGAATAAGCTTGGCCCTAAGCCAGATAGTGGACAATGCAATAAAAACTCTCCCAAGAGCTACTTAGTGGGAAGAGGTGGGATTCCCAATTAGGAACACCTAATGCTAAACAACATTCAACCTCATCGAAACAACAAGAGCAAGATATCTGTCTAAACAGACCATATATTCAGAAAATATGATAAAACATCAGCAACCTTCTAATGCTTCCATCCCCTTGCTTTTATAAGACAAGAGCTTGCGAACCCTAAACCACTTCCAATGAGATCACTTCTTTCACAGAAGGCATCTCCATCTAAAATTGCGTTATGCCTCATTGATGGCGACCCCTCCATGACAGCGATCAAAAGCACTCTCACTTTGATTCAATAGTGTTTCTCTCATACCATGATAAAATATGGCAGAATCAAATATTATTAAAAATTGTACTAATTAGTTTTGGCTATGAGAGACTAAAGAGGGACTTGGTGTGCAAGTCGCTCCACATTCTCATTAGGTATCAAACCATAAATATGTTACATGCAAATAGAAAAGTTAAAAGAAAACCCAAGAAATAAGAATAAACTCCTAATCTAAAGTTCAAATGAACGAACTCTCAACCATCAATCCAACTAGCGATTTTGAAGGCACAAGTAAATTTCATAAATAAAACTTCATACATTGGAAATTAGAACTTACCCCAATACAAACAAAGAATATCCATCCAAAGATAGTGTTTTAATGGTTCAAGAGAACAATCTCAATGAACCCGCGATATTAAAAGAAAAAATCCATGGTTAGGACAATGAGGTGTACACACCGTTGATCTTGTAGTTATCTTCAAGCTGCATGAGGTGTAACACCATTCACTCCATAAAAAACAAGAAGTTAATTCATTTTCTAATAGAGAAATGATTAAATGCCAGTCAAAATTAAATCTAAACTCTTGAGAACCCACATAATAAAATGGAAGAAACATAATGGAAGCGGTGGGTCCAATTGGGCTGAACAGGTGGCGATGGCTCCAATCATGTCAACAGGTGGCAAAATAAACAATTTTTAAATTCAGTTGGTTATTTTGTTTTTCTTTGAAACTAAAAACGATTCAAAGATTTTTAATTTCATTTCTTAGAATGGTATATCTAAGAATATTTGGTTGACATCAAATCTTCCCCATTAGTTCAATGAAAGGTTAAAATTCTACAAGCCCATTTCAGGCATGGTCTTCTTACAACTCAGGAATTATCATACCTTACATTGTTTGGGAAGTAACTTAATCCTTTGTTTTCTATGTATGTGATAGTAAATGTTATCAAGTCGGTTTACGTTGTTAAAATAATTATGCAACTAAACCCGCATGTGGGTTGATATATTTGGGTTGATATAAAAATATGTTACAATGTAGCCTTTGCACAAATTTGAACCATAACAATTAAACATTCTGAAATTCCAGCAATAATTTACATCACCAGGAAATTAAACTTTAAAGTCCGAAGATGAATAACCTATTTTATATAAGGTATGACCATTTATGTCATCAATACTAAGAAAATCTCCGATTCACTTCTTATTGTAAATAATAAATATAATGTTGATATTCTCGATCCATTAAGTAAAACATAACTTCATATAGGTTGTTACAATAGATAATTCAAAATATTATATTATAGGTTACATAATTGATAAAAGGTTTTAAGTGCTAACATACCATCGTGTCCCTATGGGATGGAGAGGGGAGTGATTAGTAAAGGTTCCTTAACCTTGAACACACCAAAGAAATTAAAAAATACACATGAAATAATAATACAATTATATATCAATTCAAACACGAGTAATTGATAAATTGTTGTATCAATTGTGCACACTTGTAAATTTGACAATTATAAAGTAATCAATAACAAAATTATACAACCTAGGTTAAGTAGCAAAAACATACTATATAAATTGGAAAACGTGATTTAATAATAATTTGTCTCCAAATAGTGTTGAAATCTTATTCTCTTGATTTTAGTTGATTTTCATTGAGTTTAGTTGCAACTTTCTCTAGTTATTTATTGTTGTTTGTTTCCTTATCTTTTAAGTAATTTTATTTAACTTATTTTGAATGATAAGAATGTTGAGAATAATGTTTAAAACTTGCTATGTAATTGCTGACATTAGTCAACAGATTTCATGATTCTTTGTTATTAAAAATTAGTCCAACAAATTATTAGGATGGCCAGTGCTCAGAATAATTGGCACTGCCACTAGATAATTAGTAGTTGATAAATAATAATATTAGTAATAGGCTCATTATATAACATGTATTTACATGTTTCAATATGAGATTTATAGTTGAGTGATTGTGTTTTTATTTTATTGCATTGCTTTTTATATGTGCTCGAGTCATTCCAGATTCTACAATTGGTATCAGAGCATGTAAAATTGTTTTGGATTAAATTTTTATTGTTGGAATTTTGCCAAAGTTAAAAATGTCAGTTCTAACATGTTTGTTCCAGAATTTGATGGGAACGATTATGATTATTGGTGCATTAAGATGCTGACCTTTTTTATTGGAAAATATTTGTGGGAGATTGTTGAATCAGGTTATGATGAGCCACATGATTGGAATGCGCTTACATCCAATGAAATAACAAAAATAAAGGAGGCAAGGAAGAATAATGCTCAAGCTTTGTTTCACATTCAGATAGCTCTTGATAAGAGCTTATTTTCATGAATATCAGGAGCAACAACTGCCAAAGATGCCTGGAAGACTCTACAAGAAGCTTACCGAGGTAGTGGTGAAGTTAAGGTGGTCAAGCTTCAGACATTGAAGCGAGAGCTCGAGAATTTGAAGATGCAAGAAGCTGAAAGTATAAGTGACTACTATATGAGAGTCAAAGATGTGGCCAATAAAATGGCTACACTTGGGGAAACTGTAAGTAATGAAGTTTTAATAAAAAAGGTATTGAGATATTTAACACCTAGATGGAATCATGTTGCCATAATATTAGAAGAAAGCAAGGATTTGACACATTTAAGGTTTGATCAATTGGTTGGATCTCTCATGTCTCATGAAGAATGATTGAAAGACACTTTTAAAGTTGTTGAGAAAGATTTTTCCTCTAAATTACAAATTACAAGGAATGAAGATGAAAAAAACAATAGTGCCAAAACCAATCAAGATTGAGGTAAATGGCAAAGCCAAAAATTTTCTAGAGGTAGAGGCAGAGGTGGCTCAAGAGGAAGACGTAGTTCTAGAGGAAGAGGTAGAGGTAGATTTGATAAGAGAAATGTTCAATGTTACTATTGTAACATGTATGGTCAATTTGAAAGAGAATGCATATTGAAGAAGGTGAAAATGATAACTATGCTGAAGAAAGTAATGAGTATCCTCCAGATAACTTATTTTTATCTTATGCCAAAGGTGAAAATACTAATAAATATGTTTGGTACATAGATTCTGGATGCTCTAATCATATGACAAGGAATGAGAAACTGTTTTCAACCAAGGATGGAAGCTTCAAATCCAAGGTCCAGCTTGTTGATGATAAACCATTGGAGGTTGATACCAAAGGATCTACGGAGGTCCAGAAAAAATAAGGTCTAAAGAGTATTCATGATATTTATTATACTCCACATTTGAAGCACAATTTGTTAAGTGTTGGGCAGCTATGTGAGAAAAATTATAAAGTAGTTTTTGAAAATAAGACATGTATTATCTATGATAATAATAAGGGAAATAGGGTGATCATTGTTGTTCCTATGACAAGAAATATGATGTTTCCCTTAAGTTTTGATGAACATAACAATAACCACTACAAGAAAAAATCACATTGGTGAGGGGCGAAAATGGTCACCATAAGCTCATTGGTGAGGGTTAAAACAACCTTCGTCACCAAAAATTGAACGTCACCAAAGGTGGCGTCACTGAAAGTATAGGTGTTGTGGTTACATTCAAGGTCTGTCACCAATAATAATTTATAGTGATGGATAGGGATCGTCACCATTTCATATGAGCAATGGTGATGGACAATAGCCTCCATCACCAAAAAGTTGAATGTCACCAAAGGTGGCGTCGCCGAAAGTATGTGTTGTGGTGACATTCAAGGTCCGTCATGAATATTAATTATAATGATGGATAGTGACCGTGACCATTTCATATGAACAACAAATATTTTTTGTGATGGACCTTTCATGGCCGTCACTATTGGTGCACATATATGGCGACGTTCATTGACTGTCACCATAAACTCATTGGCGACATCAAGGTCCGTTATGAATAATGACTATAATGACAAAAAGTGACCCTCACCATTTCATATCAACAAAAATGATTTATGGTAACGGGCCTTTAATGGTCGTCACCATTAATGCATATATATGGTGGCGTTCGTTGACCGTCACCATTTCATATTTTGGTGAGGGTCGAAAAATGTCACCATAAGTTCATTGGTGATGGTCAGAAGAGCATTTGTCACCAAAAACTGATCTTCGTCATTCGTTATAAATATCAGGGCACGATGGAATCGAACCACCAACCTCCTGCTTGTGAAGTAGGTGCTCTTCCATTGAGCTAGCACCATTTAAAGAATTATACTTTAAAATAGCGATTTCCCCTAAAGGTGCAAAGATACACCAAAGGAATAAGAACCAAGAAAACTGAAAGAATTCAGGGTCCTCAACTCATTCAAAGTTCAAATTGAAGTAGATTTTAAATGGAAAGCCTAAAACCAGCTAAGTAGTGTACAAGTTAACATTTTGGATATAACTTCTGTTCAATTTATATGACAAGTTATGCCATAACCTTGAAACCAGTTTCTTAGCTAAAAGAATTTCTTATGTCAACAATGACAAAGAAAGATAGTCATGGCAAGAAAAATTATCTTGTTTTTTTCTAATGAGGGTCCTTGTAACTTGATAAAGGTTGTATGAGAGTATCAAACCATAAACAGTTTCACTAAAAAATGGGAATGACAAAGTCTTGTTAAGCAAAAAAATTGCAGTTGAATATATGAAAAGCATTGAGCTAAATGATATAATTAAACTAAAAGTAACTGTAAAAAAAATGAAATTTCCATCATATACCATTTGGTTTGGTTAGTTATTTTTGAAGAGAAAGTGCAATTGCATGATCTAGTTCCTCATATTGATTTTGTAATGGACCATCCTTAAGAAAAATGTCCACATACAACAATCAATGTTATCTTATTGGTAAGAATTTTGATATAATCTATCAAAGCATGTACTATGTAGGATAATAACTGGAAAGAAGAACTAGAAATTTGAATCACAACATAACAATATAAAAGAACATGCAACAGGAAAGGAACAACTCCACAGTTTGACAAATATGAACAATCCATGAACCTACTCTTATATATTGGTATAGATAATGAAATAGAAATCTAGATTTATGAAATTCAAGTATCACACAAAAATGTCTTGAACAAATATCAATATGTAAAATAGTATTTTTTGCATCTGAGTTTACCTTGCAGAACCTAAGGAAAATGTTTCCACAGAAACAACCAATAAACATAACAACATGGACCTCAGAAGCAATTATGCAGGGGATAAAATATGAAGGTAAAGCACTAGAGAAGTATTCAAAGCAAACGATGAAAAGCGTATCTAGAAATAACTAAGAACCCTCTGAAGTAAACCACACATTTATGATCATGACTAGTACACTTGAAAAAAAAAATCGAAATAAATTATGAACAATTCCACCAAAAAACAGTGAATTTTTCCATTAAAATATAGTTTCAAATTAATCACTAGCATGCCGCCAACTTTGTTAGAGCTAACAAATAGAATATTGAAGTTTAAAAGACAGTACATGCTAATGAATTAGAGATTTCTATGGCATTAGAGGCCACATGCCAAATTACATTATCATTTCCAAATGCACCCCTACGTAGTGTCCATCTGACACTTTGTGACTTGAACCTTTAAAAGGCTTTCTCAGCCACTTCATCATTGAAGATTTATTGTGAGTATGATGTTACAATGTGACCTGCATGTCCCAAATAACATGAGACAACAATGAAAACCATAATTAAATTAGTAATGCCTTACTAATGTAATCCTTGAAAAGACGAAAAACATGAATCCAAAAAAGAAAATGATAAGGTTCTCATTAACCAGCTACTATATTTACAGATATGGCAGAATTTTGATTGGTTGCTTCAGAATTTAAAGCATTTTACTTATTCTCTTAAACATATGAAAATACACTAAAATTACCAAGGTCATATTTCAACAAAAATATTGCAGAAAATCAGATTGCAACTATGAAGATATTATTGCAAAAATCTTGCAGAAAATTAGATTGCAACTATGAAGATATTATTACAAAATCTTGCAGAAAATCAGATTGCAGCTATGAAGATATTATTACAAGAATCTTACAGAAAATCAGATTGCAACTATGAAGATATTTTTCTAAATTTTAAAAATTATAGTAATAAAATCCATCTTCAACATGACTTAACATTTTGTATCATATTAGAAAAATTTTGAGTCAGGGAACAAGTACAAGGTTCAGAGTTAAAATATTTGCGTCAAGGACAAGGAGATATCATATACAACTTTCTGATTTGAGATGTATCACTAGAGAACATAGTCTTGAGTCTTAAACCAGTACTTAATGAGGGACATCTAGAAATAAATGGGCACAAAATGTGAATTCATCCCTCATGAGTGATGGCAACGCACAAACAACTCCTGAGGCTTTACAACCACTGCAGCTACACCCATCATACTACCTTTTTAGGTTGAATTGTCCACACCTGAGGCTTTGTAAGTTGCAACCACTACAGCTGCACCCATCACACCACCTTTATAGGTTGAATTTTCCACATGTCCTAATTCACAAAAGATGTAGTTGAATAGTCTACTGTCCTGAATTGTAGAGCTTTTGCCCACAACTGACCTTAAGTCCTTTCATGTGATGAGCCACAAAAGCTGTAAACACAATTATCCATGAAGTTTAGAACAGGGAGGTTGTAACTGGAAAGAAAATTTTTGGGACAAATGCTCCCTTGCAATGAAATTATAGATGTGACTCCTCATGAAAAGTGAGCCATTATTATCCAAATATTCTAAGAGAAACATGTTTTAAAGTGAAATGAATACAATTCATTAACCGCCTTGCCATCCTACCATGTCACATCACCTTGAGCACCCCCCAACACAGTGACTCCCTTGGTAGAAAAGGTGAAATAACTAAATAAGTTTGGTCAAAAATGTAAAAAAAAAATCCATATATGGGAAGAATACACCAATGCCCAATAGGCTTGGGACTAGCAGTTAGTGGTGAGGAGTTTCACACCTTTGGTCAAGATTCCATTCTCACAGGCTTCACCCATGGGGGTTAGGAAGGGATTGAACTTATGGCATTGGGAGGTGATGAACCATGTGCATCTATTGCAAACCCAAGCTTACCCTCATTCTCCTTAAGGGAAACGTTGTTGACCAAGTTCCATTCACATAGCCTTTACCTAGCATGTGGAGGTAATCATTGAACTTACGCCATAAAGAATTGATTACACTTGTGTACATGCTATAAACCCAGGGTTACCCTGTATTCTCCTTAAGGCCTGCCAAAATATGTTTGTCAAGCATGTTGTGATCAAGTGGTAAATCAAATGTGCTATAATTATGGAGACTCAAGTGTAATATCCCCTTAATAAGATGATGTCGTGATTTAATGTTGTCAATTTGTGTTATCGTCTAATATCTAATTGATAACTAAGCCTAGGCAGTTGGTCCTAGGCAATGTCCTACATAATTTTGATGAAATAGATACACCTTGGTCATGGCATTTAGGCCAAAGGTAGGCCCACTTTGTTAACAAAGGATTATTTACTAACCAGAATAAAAGGGGATGAATATGTCAATGAATAAATGAATAAGAGATGGCATAATAACATACGAAGAAGGTTCAAATTTGGCACATATTGCAAATTATATTTTTTAGGCCTAAAATCATGCAATCCATGCATAGAATGGTGTAGAAAATAAAACATTGGAATAGAATGTACATCATACCATGTTTAAACCTAGGCAAGTGCAGAATCCTTCCTGTTCTACTCTAATCATGAGAGTCCACATCTTAAAGAGCTCCCCATTGATTTTTTAGATAATGTTATTCTAATGGGAGTGGATGTGAAGAAACTACCTTGAAAAGCATTCCAATGAGAAGACATACATGTGGCACAGAAAACCATAGAATTTGGTAAAATGAGCACATTTCATGGAAACATTTTTGCTAGGAGGATGACAAAAGGAATAATGCAAAAGCTCTCTCCATTGTAAAGGCATGGATGGATTAATGGGAAATTCGCCTGTGAGCCTAATTGACTATCTACTGGAGAAAGAAAGTTCAAGGATTTCTTTTGTAATATGAGGTTCATGATTGCATCCATATTTTTGTTTGTCTATTGCTGGAAATTCATTAAAATTTTCCCACAAAAGTGTAATAACATAGAAAAATGGAGAAATTGACCATATACATTGGTGCACACCTTGATTGTTTTTTATATAATGATAGTTTTTCTCCTTAACTTCCATTCATCCTCCCCCTTATGGACTATATCATATTCTTTGAGTTTAGCTTAGATCAAATTATTTGTAGACATGTTGTTTAAGGTGATGTCCTTATGAATAATGAGCTTCTGGAATGCAAAGCCATGGCCATATTGTTTAAGGAAATGTCCTTACTAAGGCAATGTACTCTCATCCATTGGTAATCAAGGAAGTAATTTGCAGTCCTCAACACTAATCTCTTTTACAATGTCAAAGGTGACAATCCTCCTCATGGGCATTAATCATTAAAAGACAAGTTCCCAAACCATTAAGTATCCTACCGTGCAATATGTCATCTTTGAGTTTGGCAAAGTCAAACTTGATCACCAATACTGTGCTTGCAGGTCTTTGGAATGGGAAATTTTTCAGGTTAGCGTCTATGATCATTTTTTGTCATGCCATGTTTGAGGGGACACCTAGTGATGTTGCTTACCAACACCATCTACTACCTTGATTTATTCTCCCATGGGCCAAAATATGCTTTCTATAAGACCAACTTTGTTTTCTACCTATTATTTTCACAGTGCCAAAATGTCCACTTACATGAAAAAATGCACACCATGTACATAAATTACAAACATGATGGATGATAAAGAAGAGGGGTTATCTTATATGCCATGAAACATCATATTCCATACATATAATGCACCCCAAAGTGTCAAAATTGCATGCCAGGTGGAAACTTTGCATTCCTCACATTAAAATTTGTGTTACAGCCTGACCTGATTGTGCACAACCTCCTGCAGATGTACCTAAGGAGAAGCCAGAAAATATAGTACTATATTATTTCTCCTTTTGCATCTTCCTACACTTCCATAATTCTAATTTACACCTTCAAGTGAGGGTACTAAGTCTACCAAAATGATTTCACTGTCTTATGCTAAGTGCAAGTTGTACTTAGTAACATGCATGTACAGGGCTTAGTAAAGATAAAAATTACGATTTTCAATTTTTTGTGTGGTTCTTAGAAAATTATTGATATTTTTACATCATTAGAGTTTCACTTCCAATCCAAGAAGCCACTACTATGCAAAAATATTGTGAAACTACCAAATTACACAACATGACAAATCAGGCTAGGGTGCCTTCATAATTATATATGTTAGAAGATACATGAGCACATATGGTGAAATATAGAGGTTGATAGATAGAGTATTCCATGGTATTCAACCCTACACAATCGAATTCCCAAGAACAATCTCCAGTTGTTAGTTGTTAAGCATCAGCCATAGCAATTTGTTTGTTCTACTGCTTTTCTCCAAGTCTAGAATCACATGCAGTCTTAAAATAAATTTCATAGCATGTTCTCATTATAAATCCAAATGCCAATTCTTGAAGTCTATGGTCTACTAAAGAAACTAAACAAAAATAAAAGAGACAACTTTACATGGAATCAAAGGTCTAAGAATTAATTATCTTATTTTCAACCATGGCATTACCTTAACAATAAAGCGAGCTCAAATCTTGTCACTGTGAGCTTCCATGGCTTCCTTTAAAATCATAAGCCCCAAGCCTCGAATGATGTCAGCTATTTCAAGGAAGAGCCCCCGCTCCTCATAAAGCATCTACAATATTGGTGAAAGCCGACACAAGATAATGTTAAACCATGTCTCAAAATAACAAAAATAAGTTACTGAGAGGATATAAAAAACCTATTAATCTAAGAATTTCATTGGCCTCTATAAGCAATTTAATTTACCTCTATGGTTGACTTATGTGAAACTGAAATCTATACATACATACATACATACACACACACACACACACACACACACACACACACACACACACACACACACACACACACATATATATATATCAACTAACATATACAATTATATGTGTGTGTGCACTGTGTATGTCAACTAATATATAAAATCAGAATAATATAGTCTTCTATTAGATGCAATATATGTATTTATATTTTTTTAAATTATACATCTAAGCCATATAGTAATAGAGATAAAGTATCCCATTAATATCCACTTAATACAATTCTAACTTCTGCTAAGGCCCTTTGTTGATGAAGTGAAGCCAACTCTGGGAGGTCAAACAACTTCCCTCACACATGCACATAAGGGTTCTACACTTGTCAAGGTTTGAACCTGGGTTGTTTTCATGTTGCCCTCCCATCCTTCACACTAAACCACATCCTGTTGCAAGTATTAGGATTATGTTAATTTGTATTAATATGTTTTTTTATATAGTATAAATCTATCTCAGTTGGCTAATGTATGCTATAGAATATCAATAACTAAAGCATATGTTGATAAGCATCAATTTACTACATAACACCATCATGACAAGCACCATTCAATGGAACTTCAACAAGAGTGGGGCAATGATCCACATGCATGGGAGGTGATGGGCAGACCAAATTCCAAAATTAACTTTTATGTTTGATAGTGCTGACAGAGTTGAACATGTAATAAGACTCCAACTGCCAAACCTTACGAAATTAAAATAAATGGAAAACATGAATGGTAATATATAAAAAATAATAATTATTCTTCCCTTGTCTTGGAAGGATTTTGTGTGATGTAGAGTATGCACAGACAGCTTGGAATTGTTGCCGACAATGATTTTCTCCATCTTTTTTAAGAGATATTTGCACAGAGTAATGGATGCCAACATCCTGGAAACAAAAGTAAGTATAGACAGTTGAGGGTGGATGGGGTAAAAGATAAAATAGAACACCTTGCATTGCACTGGATTTTTTGCATCATCTTCCTACACTTCATCAGAGTTGATCTCTACTCTTGCAGGAAAATTGCATCATGTGCATCAGATCTTCACAATGTTTAAATGTGCATTGATGTGGATGAGCTTGAGAATTATATGTGGAAGGATCGCATCCGGCTTAGGCGCATTAAGGAGCAATGGAAGGGAAAATATCACAGCAACATAGAAAAACAAAGACAGTCACAAGAACAAGCCCAAAGGAAAAATATGTCTCAGGCAAAGTATGGTATACTGAAGTACATGTTGAAAATGATGGAAGTTTGCAAAGCACAAGGTTTTGTATATGGCATCATTCCTAAAAAATGGAAGCCTGTAAGTGGAGTCTCTGACAATATTAGAGCATGGTGGAAGGAGAAGGTCAGATTTGACAGAAATGGCCTTGCTGCAATCACCAAATATCAAGCAGAATATGCAGCACCTGGAGCAAATGAGAGTAACATGGTTATGGCTCCTACCCCTCATACTCTTCAGGAAATTTAGGGCGCGACTTTTGGTTTTCTTCTTTCTGCCCTTATGCAGCACTATGATCTACCTCAGACGAGGTATCCTTAAGAAAAGGGTATTTTTCCTCCTTGGTGGCCTACTACTAATGAGGATTGGTGGCCACAATTAGGCTTGCCAAAAGGACAAGGGGCTCTGCCTTATAAAAATCATCATGATCTGAAAAAGGCTTGGAAGGTGGGGGTTCTTACTGTTGTTATCACATGTCACCTGATATAGCCAAAATTCGCAAACTTGTTAGGCAGTCAAAGTGCTTGCGGGAGAAGATGACAACTAATTAAAGTGCAACTTGGCTAGCAATTTTTAACCAAGAGGAAGCATTGGCTCGCCAGAAAAACCCTAATGCTTATCTATTGACTAGTACTACAGTGACTACACATGTTGGGTCTCTGACATTAAGCAGCGACAACGAGTATGATGTTGAAGGCTTTGAAGATGATCCAAACTCTATTTATACAAATACTGATGTGCAGGATTGCAAACCAAAAGACTTGGATATCTTAAGTTCCAAGGTACAGGAATGCAAACCACAAGACTTTGACCATTTCAATGTAGGTATTTCAAATGAGGGAGTTTCAACTTTTCAGTTAGGAGATAATGCAAATTTTATCAGAAAAAGAAAGTTACCACAGGAATCTCCATTGGAAGATCAAAATTTCTATACATGTCCACATGAACAGTGCCCATATCATGAGCGCCAACTTGAATTTTGATATCAAATCTTAAGAAATGCCCATCAGTCTACTTGTGCATATAGAACAGATTTGCAAGGCATGGGATATCAGAGACCAGAAACTCAAGAGATTAAATCCTTATTTTTTATATCTATAGGGCAGCCTAACCAACTAGCTACAAGTTCAAGGAAAGGTGGGTATTTTTCCATCTGAGAAGGAAGGACAGATGACACCCAATGGTAATGTGAATCTTAATCCTCTTGGCACTACAAGTTCAGCAATTCCAACTGGTAATCAACAGTCTATCAATGAATTACTTTCTTATATGATGGGTTGCATCAAAATAAGACATCAATGCTAGGGAACCTTAAGATGATGAATTATCACAATCGGCTTGAAGTGAAAATACACCTTGCTTCATAGGGTGGGAAAATTTTCAAAATTACGCCTGATGATAACTTCTTTGGGCAAGGAGTCATTTCTGGAAACAATGATTACAATTTTCATTCAAACATCCATCTGGCAATGAGAGAGGGATTAAACCTTGATCAAAGCAGGGTCTACGATCAACATTTTATACATTATTGCCAGGAAATGAATGGAGACATGAAATTTGTCTCTGCATATAACAATATTCCAATTGACTATGCAGTCCCAGAGACAGTTTCTAAATATGATAATTCAATATGGTATTTTGGAGCATGACAAGAGTTATTATGAGCATCTCATCATGGTACTTCTGAAACTATATTCTACAAGGACTTCTAATCCTATTATAGTTCCCGAATCATAGCATTATAGGATCACTCTTACAAACAACTACCCAAAGTCATTTTTATTAGATAGAAACCTATAGAGGGCAATCGTCATCTGTGTGGGCACTTTCATGTAGAGAAATGGCAATTCAAGAGGATGACGATCCATCATCTGTATGATTTGTGCATGATGATTTAGGTTTTTTTTGTGTATTTGGTTTGGAACTTGTGAAAGAATCCTTAATTTATTATGTATGTTACTGTGTAGTTGGTCACAAGTTTGTCTTCTATAGTCAGAGAATGTAGACACATGGAGGTGAATCAAATGGAATTATGGTTGATTGTTTATTTATTCTATGTGCATGAATTTATTTCATTATGATATGACACTTGATTATCTAAATTGATGTGCTAGATAAAATTTTTGGTTTGCTGAATCTACTTCTTTTGGAAAGCAGCCAAAGAAAACCAAAAAATTTTCTCTCCTTTTGGGCTGTGCAGGCTAAGGGAGATTTAATTCAAGCTCAATTGTCTAGTGCATACCTTTAATAAACATGTTTATTGGAGGACCCTTAATACTCTTCTAAAACTTATTTGAAGTAGCTACTATAATTTATATGTAGGTAAAATTTATAATTGTTAGTACCCGTGTCATATAAAAATGTATTCAAATTATAATACAAGAATTGACCTTGTACATTGATAAATTTTCTTAATGGTGATGTTAAATTTTTATAATTGACTTGTCTATCTACTTTCACTGTCTATTCAACAATAGGGTCTTTACTGTAATGTATTTTAAATTTATTGGTTTCTTTCCCTGTCTTTTCAACAATAGGGTCTTTACTAATGAACACACATAAAATAACACCAGCACAAGATGATATTCCATTGCTGCCAAAGGATGCATACTTCTGTATATGTATATGATATTCATGATAGTGTTTGCAACCATAAGAAGCGTTCTTGATGATTTGTTAGAATCTGCTAGCATATTTTGACATTTATGCAGATATTTGGCTCAGATTCATACACCATATACACATTGGTGAGAGCAGACATAATCAACCCTCGATCCATCAAAGCACCACTTCTATGATCCCATATTGATGGCCATCATCTGTCCCTAGGGTTGCAGAAAATACAAATGAAAAACAAGGTACTCATTTCTAGGGAAAACAGACTCCACAGTCTACCCGCTAACATCAGTGAAATTTACTGGAACCATAGTATCTAAAGATAAGGAGTTAATAGTAGCAGTGGTCAAATGAACTAGAGAAGTAAAAGCAACAGGTTTTCTTCTGTGATTCTTGAAAGAAAGTAGTTTAGCAATTTGCAACTTAGTACTCATGATAATCTCAGTCTGTCTAAGATCTAATTCTGCTCACTTTTCCTCAGATTCAACACACAACCTTTCATCATCTATATAAATATCCATCTTTGTGTGTTGCGGCTTTAAGATGGAGTATGCAAATGATTTAATACTTGAAGTAACAAAATCACGACTCTATTTCCAAATTTTCCCTTATTTGGATGAGTTTCTTTTGGTCTAAGGTTGGGTCCAGGACAATGATTAGGGATACGGCTAGCTACAAGTCTGCATCCAGGGGCACTGGTATCACTTTTAGGAAGTATAATAGGAAAATTCTCATTTGTTTGCAATAACTGGTTTGAGACGTCCTTCTCACGCTAGCAGAAAAGCATGCTAGCAGATGGATACAGGGCATCAATCTAGTCAGTGGTGTAATTGGAAACATCAATGCAGCTCTAGTTACTCCAAAATCAATCAAATTGCATCTGCATCCACCGAATCTGCATACATATTGATCACTCGGTAGGTACAGGGTTTAATCTTAAATCCATTGTACATTCCAATTTCCCTAAATTGTATCCTATCATGGTATTCTTGGGTCAGCCCTAGATATTTCCTTTAGCTTAAAGTGGTGGTGGAATTGGAACTGCAATGGCGGGCCAAACATCAAAGCAACTCTGGGTACTCTATCATCAATAGTATCACATTCGCCAGAATTACAGAGCCGTCGATAACCCCCTCTACTGGACACACACCATTACAATCTAGGCAGGTAGCACGTGTGATCAAATTCTCTCAGCTTTAGTGTTTCTTAAGGCCTATGAAAGGAAAGGGAAGGGAGCCACAAAAGTGGGGAGCGGAGTAAAAGGAGTAGCGGCCTGCAAAATAGATTTGAGTTTTCTCTTTGACTGTAAGGTTTGATTCTTGGTCACTCATATCTTTCACCAATGCTTCTTTGTCTCTCGAAACAGTGAATAATCGACGTAGCAGAGAAGGTATTTAGTTTGACTCTACAGAGATCTGTCTACAATTTGCCACTCATTCATGCAATTAGAGATTGTCCGTCGGCTGTCAATCATTCACGCATGGAATATTGTTGTGAAAGCACGTGGACGAGAGTTGTGGGTTTGCAGGTAAAGTTTTTGTCATAAATCCTCAGTGAGTATTGATTATCAGGTCTGCTTTGGGCCCTAGCCTGTGTTGTTGGCACTAGTGCGTCTCTCTGATCTGTTTTCTCCTTGACAATGAGAGATTCTTCAAGAGTTCTTGTGGAAGTGTAGGGATCGTTCTTCAGCAATGTTATTCAGCTTTCAAGATGCAGATCTTCGTTAATGATGTCAACACCATGATGTTTGGATCCTTGAGCACCCAACCACAGCAACAGGATCAACTGCAGGTGACTATGCCGTCACAACCTCCTACCGACATAGACATAGGTGTCGACGACTTCTTTCAAATCTTGTCGGAACCATCACCTTTGCCTGATTATGGATTCGATGCGACAATAGGGCTTTTCAAGAACTATTTAGGAGATTGAAAACCCTTGAATCCTCTAACCAAGCACTAAAAAGAGAGGTCAATGAACTCAGGATCAAAGTAGTTTTAATGGATGGCGATAATGGTTCACTGAAGTAGTTGTTGATGGACAACAAGGAGCAAGAAGTTCACCACCACCCCTCTAATGACACTCTACACGCTAAACTTCTCAATTTGAAAAGCAAATAGGAGGATATCAAAGCATAGCAAGAGGTTTTTAAACAAGAAATAGAAACACACATCAACTCATGGGCACAGGTTGCTAGAGGAAGGGATACCCCCCTCGCTCCCCCTTTAGCTGCAGTTGAGGAGGTGGTACAATCTAAACTCATGGAATAATGCACTAGACAAGCGCAAGGATTGATCCTCAAAGTGAGAGGGCTTCCTTTGTGTCTCACATTCTCAAACCCCATGGTGGTTGGGACCCTGTTCCTCAATGAAAAGCTAGATCTCCAGGATGTGACCCTTGATAGGGCTTGGCTTGGGTATGATTCCACTCTCTTTATCTGATTTAGGTTGGCAGCTAATCACCTTCAGGCTCTTAGAGCTAAGTGAAAACTATTCTCACTTCCTAGTAAGATCTTCCTTGATGAAGATCTCACTAAAACACAGGTTGTTGAGCTCAAACGCTCGAGGGAGCTGGTTACAGCAACACGCTAGGCAGGGAAATGGGCAGTTATGAGGAACCTCAAAGTAGTGATTCGGGACACTTTTCCACCTGGGTGGAAGCCTCGTTTCAGGTCCTCCAAATAATAGGCTCGTTAAGGGAGGAAACAAGGGGCATCCATTTCCATCAGTTGTTGGAATGGGAATGGGTCTTTTTGGGCATCGCCAGGTCTATTATATGATGCCCTTCGATTGACAGGTATTTTATTCATCATCGAGACACATGAAAGCCCTATTCAACCTCTCCCAAACATTACAGGTTACCATAAGTTCTCATCTTGTAGGCAGGAGATGAGGAGTTCCAATGGTATCAAAGGTTCTAGGGGAGTTTCTTGCTTCATCAGAGATTCCTTTTAGAGCAAGATTTCTTTGGTGGTTGCAGATGAGTTTGCGAGGTTTATTTGGGTTCTGGTTTGAGGGGTCTCTCCTCTCCCCAGGGACACTTACATTTTTGTTTGTTACTTCCCTTCTTCTCCATCATATGCCATTCACAATGAGCCTGGCAAGAACTGCTTTTTCAATTTGTATGTTAGCATAGCCTAGTATTCAGCATTTGGGGAGGTTATTCTTCTAGGTGACTTCAACTCCCACACTAGAGCCCTCCAGATCCCTCTTCAAAATCGGTTTGAGGATGTTTATTGCATCTAGGAGATTGACCTAGAGTCAGTGGGATTTCACAGGATTTTTGATGATGCATTAGGGCCCCTTAATGCCTATGGTCAACATCTTTTACACTTGGGCGAATCTCAGGAGCTATTGATTCTTAATGGCCTCCCACATTTTCCAAACTCCCGCTTTTTCACATGTTGACCTCATGGTGGAGGAGCAAGCATTGCTAATTATGTCCTCTCTAGCCAAAACCTCCTCCCCTTCATTCATCACTTTTTTGTTTCCCCCATCCCCTTAGCTGACCATGATCTTCTTTCTTTCTCTCTTCGTGTTGACAACCCCACCTCCCCCCAAGGGCTCACCACATACTACTTTTCATTTTGATGAGGGTGACCCAGACATCTTCTCTTCCCACCTGCACCATATGCTACCATCCATAGAAAAATTCTCACTTTTGACTCTGCATCGACCAAGTACAGCTATCTCTCATCCATCATTTTGGATGTTGCCCTTAAGTCATACCCCCACTCTCGTCGTCCCACTTCCACCTCTCATAAACCCTATTTCCATATGAATCGATGGTATGATGAGGAATGAAAAGCTCTCCACCACTAGCTTTGACATGCATTCATCCATAGTCACCCCTCCTACCCCAATATCAAAGCCTCATATCGTCGCCTCCTCCATCGCAAGAAACATCTGTTTGTCTCCCACAGAAGACGTGACTTGTGTACCTCTCTTGCTCACTCCCCTAAAAACTTATGGTGTACTGTCCTCCCTCGCCACTCTCCCCTCCCCTCCAACCTTAACCCCCAGCCCATGTTCTCCCATGTGCACACCCTCTATGACATCCTAGGGCAACCCCAGATTCAAGTGACCTCTCCGCCCTCTTCAGGTTTCATATTCTATGATAGTGACATCAAATAGGCCATTTGGGTGATGAATAGAAAAAAAACAGCAAATTAGGATGGTTTCCAGGTAGATTTCCTTAAACACGGTCTTCGTGCTCTGGCTCCCTACTTGGTTTATCTTTTCAACCATGTGTTCTGTACAGGTTTCCCATCAACATGGTCTCAACACATCATTCACCTGATACAAAAATCAAGGCCCAGCTCATATCCCAACAGTTATAGGACTCTCATGGTGGGCCACACATTCTCCAAACTATATGCTACATCCCTCCACCTCCAAATCTCCAAGGATCTTGAGAGGAAACAACTTAGAGCTAGAGGACAGGTTGGATTTCAACCTGAGCACCAAACTATTGAACACATCCTGACACTTAGGGCCATCATCGAGGAGGCACAACATTGCTCTTTGTGATCCAGGAGGATCTCCACCAACAAAGAAGTTTACTTATGCACCATGAAGACACTTTATGATGGGTGACAAAGTAATGAGTAAATTAATTCATTATTTCATTTAAAAATTATGAAGTGGATAATGTTCTAAGTGAGTGGAAAATGACTTACCAAAATATTCACTTATTATTCATTTTGAGAAAATAGTTTTATGTGAGAATTGACCTCACAACTAATTTGCTATTTCTCATTAAGAGGTTGAGCTTTCTTGGCATGGTTAAGATCCTTGAAGTTGGGTTTGCCATTTTTGCCTTGAGTAAGTTTTAAAGTCCTAGAATCATGGAGTTTGTCTTTCCTTAAAATGTCTTGAGATCCTACTATTGTGGATTGGGGAGTTATGGGGAAAAACTATATAAACTCATGATGTGAGCCTTTCAAAGGAGAGGAGAAAGGATAGGAAACTTAGCCTTTGAAAGCCATAGTACTTGGCTAATGCTTAGCCATAGAACTGGAATGTATGAAAGCTTAATTTGAAGATGAAATATAAAGGATCTGCCTTCCAATTGAAGCAGGTCCGGAGATGTAACCCCAGTGAGTTGGAGGGGTGAACTCCGTTACCAATTTGATTGTCTTTCGCTCATGTGTTATGTGCTTCCTGATTATGTTTAATTCATGTTAATATGTGTATGCGAACTAACATGCTCATTTAAACCTGTATAAGCCATAGTCGTTTTAAAGGATCTTAGTACCGTACGCGTGATGGTTGGGTAGTACTCGACCCGTGATCGGATCAAGTGGTATCGGAGCAGGTGACTGCTTTGCAGGATGGGCAAAGGAACGAAGCACGCTGAAAGACTGCAAGAGTTGCAAGAGATAAACGAAAGCCTTCAAGCTGAAAATGCAGAATTGCGAAGATTATTGCTCGATAAGCAGGAGCTTCAAGAGATGCTACGAGCTAAAGAGGAGATATTGTCTAAATTGCAGAAAGTTGAGACGACAGAGACTGCATGTCAAACCGAGGTATATGATGTCACTTCAAGTTTTGTTCTCTCTCAATATGAAACTAATGTTGGCATGAAAATCCTCACAAAGATGGGGTATAGCGGAGGTGGACTTGGCATAAATGGCCAAGGAATCACCCAGCCATTGGAGGTTGTACCAAGACAACCATTTGCAGGTTTGGGTTATCGACAGGAAGAAGGAGAATGCTCAAAGGTAGCCGAAGCAAAATCCATCTCTTCATCACCTGATTCCAAGAAAGGAATCAAGCCACCTAGTCTCCATCAGTTTAAGTACAAGCAAAGAAGGTATGACAATCATTCAAATTCTACTTTTGCATATAAGAGAAGTGATTTCTTTCATAGATCTGCTAACCGTGATGTAGTTAAGCATCATACAAAGAAACAGTGGGTTAAGAAGACAGATGTGCCCACAAGAAGAGAGACTAAGAAGAATGAGAACCTTCTGAATCCTCCTATCATGAAGACACAATTGAATGGAAAACGACGTAATTTTTGCAATTTCTGCAAAATCAGTGGCCATTGGGAGAAGAAGTGCTGGAAGTTGCACCCCAAAATTCGCCAAGAGTCAAGCAAACATATGGTGAAAGAGCTCGTGAAGAAAGCTCCATTCACCATTCAAAAAACATGCTTACAAGAAGGAAATGCTTGGTTCGAGTTGGGTAAGCAGTTCATGATGTTTCTGCAGGTTATGTTTATGATATTTTGCAAAATTTCGAGTTTTATGGGGGCAGGTATCCGTCTTTTGATGAAAAGTGCTCAAAATTCGTCTGACTCGGAATCAACAAATAATGACACCATCACAAAGAGCTCAACAAGAGGAATCCGACGACGCTTGAATCGCGTCAAACAACCTCTGGATCGAAAAGTTATTGCAACTTGAAATTTTGTCAAATCAAGGCAAAGGCGGGAGATGGAGCACTGCAGCTTGAGCAATCAAGGACAACACAAATTGAATATCAGAACAAGTCGAAGCTCAGCGAGAAGACAACATTTGGAGAAATGTTTATGTCTCACACATTGATCAGCATTGATCAGTAGAAAGTTCTCCGCTCTGGGCTCACGTTCTACAAGATCTGGAGCACAACAAAATCCATATTGCGTACTCGAGAGTTCTTTTGAGGTCGTGATTGCTGGAGGCTGTTGTTCGTTGCTGCCGCAGGGAGAAGTCTGTTGAAGGCCATGCCTGCGTGGACCCTGCATTCTTGCAACGCTGCATCCATAACCAGGAACGTTTCCATTCGGGCTGTCATTGCTGACTGCCCTCTGCATCGACCGTGAACAACAGGAGGACTGCCACCGCTGCCAAGAGGTGCGCAGCGGAAGCGTGGACTATGCTGGGTTGTGGACTCTGCACAGACAGAGGTTCAGTAGAAGACCTCTTCCACTTAATTTTTGCGTGATCCATGACTACCCATTTACCCGCACCGGTCATCAGCATAGTCAGGGAAGGCAATTCATTTCCCACGATAAATTTGGGCCGGTGGGGAATTCATGGATTGGTTTTCCGTGATAGAAGTGAATTTCTGGATTTTGTGCCACAAAATCAGCATTCTGGATAATGAAAAGGAGTTTGTTGTGAATAAAGTAGGCGAAGATGGCATGTGGAACAAACTCAGAGACGTGGAAACTGGCAGGCAGCTAACCATGGAGGAGTTTGAGAGAGCTGTTGGGCATTCTCCTATTGTCCAGGAACTCAGGCGGCGAGAAGTTAGAAATCGAACACCGCATCGATTATGACCTGGAGCAGAGTCGCTATGGGCGTTTTCTTCGTGTTCCTTCTTTGATGATGATGTTCTAAAAGATATAAACGTGAATCAAATTTTGTGTGTTGATGTGGATCCTCCTCCTCGTCTGCGTATAACTGCAGGTCGGCCATTCTCAATTCCAACAGTGTTTTTCTTTATTTTTTTGAAATAGTGGAGTTTTAATGTCTCTGTGGAATTATCAATCCAGTCGTAGCTCAAATCTCTGTTGTCAAGGGCTTTCACCAGAGCTGCAATGCCTGTTGCATGAGAAGAATTTTTAGTGGAGATATTGGAGTTGGTCTTAATGTGAGGAGACGACGATCATCTTTTCTGTGGACTTTCACTGTGGTTTACTCAATGAGACCATTAACTTCTGGCACTGTTTTCAGATGCTATCCCAGAATGTGGATGAAGGTTCCCAAGAGGATTTCTAGCAACTAGCAAGGCATTACTTGGAGACATTAAGAGAGGACACAGGAGTTCAGAAACTGAAAGCCATTTTCCCAGATGCTGGAGCTACTGCTCTTTTGAAGCATTGGTGGAAAGATGCAAATTTCAGCTTTGCCAGCTTGAGTGATAGAAAACTAGTTCAAGATGAGGATGAAATTGTCGTCATGATTGCCCCAGATTACCAGATGCTTGAAAGTGTTGAGTGAATTGCATCTCTTTTATCTGACAATTTTCCAAGGCCACTTATCATGTGGAACCCCACCTGTTTAGTGCTGATGTTGGTCATAGTCGCTATGTGAAATTGTGTGCAGCAGATTTTAGTGCAAGTAGAGGATCGATTTCCGCTTACTGGAAAGGCTTTTCAGCCTGCATTTGGGAAAAGCAGTTTATTTGTGTCATCCTTTCAACAGGTATATGATGAAATTGTTTCAATCTATTGGAATTCGACACCACCAAGTGCAATCAATGTGCAGAAAATGCATTTTCTCTTGGCAACTGTTCATGAGTCTGCTCGACTGTTACCTGCTGGACCATGTCTATAGCGATGTTCCTTAAAGCATGACATGAAATTGAAGCAAGACATTACTGTGCCAGCTGGAGCTATTGTAGCTGTTCCAATACAGCTGGGGCAAATGGATGCTTGTAACTGGGGGCATGATGCTAATATTTTTAACCCAGAATGCTTCTTGAAACACAAACATTTGAGTTCAGCTTAAGCATGAAATCAACTATCCAATTTCAGCTTCCTAGATTTTGGAAGCTTTGACTACGGTGTTATCGATGACGATGGATCTCTTTGTAGCTCGTACTATGATAACCAAGGGCTGGGTTACAAGGATAGCCAGCTCAGAGATTCGTTGAGGAGGCCCGATGATCATCTACCAGCAGATGCGTCCAACACCCTCTTTGTTGAGGACCTCCCACCTAAGTGCACTCGCAGAGAAGCAGTTCACATATTTCGCCCTTTTGTTGGTTTCAAGGAAGTTAGGCTTGTAAACAAGGAGGCCAGAAATCCTGGAGGAGAGCCTCTTGTTCTATGCTTTGTGGACTTTTCTAATCCAAATTGTGCGGCAACTGCAATGGAAGCCCTCCAAGGCACAGGAAAATTATAGATGGTTTTGCTGTGTTATTGAAACACTGAGAAAGCAGTGAATGAAAGGAGCGCTACCAGCAGAATGAGCGGACAAAGACACACACGGTGAGTTGGTATTGTTTAGGAGTTTGAGCCCGTGCATGTTAAAAGGGGTTTTTTTTTTTGAACCGTTTGTATATTGTCCCTTTGAGCACATATTTGTCACATTACATTACTTGGTAATTTCCATGTAAGAGGCCATAGTTGGCATTAAAAATTTTGCATGTAAATTGTTGAATGTCATGTAAAAGGCCAAAGTGGCCAACGATGAAAGAGATGATGTAAAATATGCTTATGAAGCATTGGAAAAGGCTTGTTTTTAGCCACTCTTATGTAAGGGAGAGTGAGAGTGAGAGCCGTATTTTTACGCATTAAGCCTTGTTGGCATATTTGTAAGCAAATGGGATCAGGAAATTTTCCTAAAGCCATTTTGGCATGTAAACTTGACCAATGAACCCTTGGCAAGTGTTGTAAACAGGTATGATCAGCTACAGGTTGCAAATTTATGCAGATGTGGGCTTTTGCATTCCGATTCTGAAGGACTGAGGTGAAGGGATCTTGAAGGGATGTTCCTTTTCAGACATTTGTGTTGCAGCTTTATGCAGATGTGGGCTTTTGCATTCCGATTCTGAAGTACGCCAGGTGAAGGAATCTTGAAGGGATGTGCCTTTTCAGACATTTGTGTTGCAGCTTTATGCAGATGTGGGCTTTTGCATTGCGATTCTGAAGAACCGAGGTGAAGGGATCTTGAAGGGATGTGCCTTTTCAGACATTTGTGTTGCAGCTTTATGCAGATGTGGGATTTTTCATTCCGATTCTGAAGGACTGAGGTGAAGGGATCTTGAAGGGATGTTCCTTTTCAGACATTTGTGTTGCAGCTTTATGCAGATGTGGGCTTTTGCATTCTGATTCTGAAGTACGCCAGGTGAAGGAGTCTTGAAGGGATGTGCCTTTTCGAGACATCCGCATTGCAGCCGATTGCAGGTGTTGGCATTATCTTCCGATTCTGAAGAACGGTAGGTGAAGGAGTCATGATGGAATTTGCCTTTCAGAGACATTTGCATACAATTGAGTTGATTGAAGCTAATACTTTTGGAGACCAAAAGTTTTCTTTTCGGGAAGGTTTGATCCAGGAGGATCTCCACCAACAAAGAAGTTTACTTATGCACCATGAAGACACTTTATGATGGGTGACAAAGTAATGAGTAAGTTAATTCATTATTTCATTTTAAAATTATGAAGTGGATAATGTTCTAAGTGAGTGGAAAATGACTCACCAAAATATTCACTTATTTTCCATTTGAGAAATTAGTTTTATGTGATAATTGACCTTAGAACTAATTTGATATTTCTCATTAAGAGGTTGAGCTTTCTTGGCATGGTTAAGATCCTTGAAGTTGGGTTTGCCATTTTTGCCTTGAGTAAGTTTTAAAGTCCTAGAATCATGGAGTTTGTCTTTCCTTTAAATGTCTTGAGATCCTACTATTGTGGATTGGGGAGTTATGGGGAAAAACTATATAAACTCATGATGTGAGCCTTTGAAGAAGAGGAGAAAGGATAGGAAACTTAGCCTTTGAAAGCCATAGTGCTTGGCTAATGCTCAGCCATGGAATTGGAATGTATGAAAGCTTAATTTGAAGATGAAATATAAAGGATCTGCCTTCCAATTGAAGCAGGTCCGGAGATGTAACTCCAGTGAGTTGGAGGGGTGAACTCCATTACCAATTTGGTTGTCTTTCGCTTATGTGTTATGTGCTTCCTGATTATGTTTAATTCATGTTAATATGTGTATGCGAACTAACATGCTCATTTAAACCTGTATAAGCCATAGTCGTTTTAAAGGATATTAGTACCGTACGTGTGATGGTTGGGTAGTACTCGACCCGTGATCGGATCACTTTGAAAGTCTATTTTTGTTTTGTAGACTTTCGAAAAGCTTTTGACTCAGTGTCTAGAGAAGCATTATTCCAGAGACTCAGAGATATTGGCATCTTAGATACCCTCTTTTCAACCATTATGCGCTTATATGAGTCGGTCCTTGGTCTTCTACGCATAGTACATGGGCTATCAGATTTTATCTAGAGAACTATTGGAGTAAAAGAAGGTTGTCCCTTGTCCCCCACACTATTTGGGATCTATATTGACGAGCTGGAGTCCTTCTTGCGTGAACACATCTAGGACGGTGATGGTTTCCTTCTACATCATGTCTTAATTTCTATCTTCTTGTTTGCAGATGACGTGGTCCTTCTAGCCCCATCCCCTGATGGATTGCAATGGCAGTTGGATGCCCTGGCCCTTTTCAGTGATCTTCGATAGTTGATGGTTAACTTAGGTAAAACCAAGGTTATTATCTTCAACATGTCAAAGAAGTTCCTCTGTGACCTCCATTTCTTTTTCAGAGTATAGGAGATTGAGATCACCATCTCATACACCTATCTGGGGGTACTATTCACAGGACCTCGCTTTAGCTTGCGATCTACACTCTAGCCTCAAATCAACAAGGGCTATGGATCCTTGGCCCTTCTCTAGAGACAATGATTTTAGAATAATTTTTAGGACATATCAGCCAAGATGTCACTGATGGACAGTCTTGTTTAACCCACAGTTCTATATGGTTTGGAGGTTTGGGGTCCTAGCTCACTAGAGTCTGATCACCCTTCTTCATCGCATCATTCAGTGTAAGAAGATAGTGCCTCAACCCATCATTCTTGCAAACTTTGGAGCTCACCCCTTTTTCCTTGAGACAGTGTTTGGTATCATCTCTCTTCTTCACCATGTTCAAGGTTTTGTGGATACAGTGAAGGGGTGCGATCGATATCCATACTTGGCCTACCTTTCATCAGAGTCCATTCCAGTAGCAAGTCCTTTGGCTCAATCCTAATGTTGGTATGTTGGAGTCTCAGATCTCCTTGCTTCAGTTCATATCAAGATAAACCAACTCCCTCCATTCAAGTATTCTTTGTGTGCACCAAGCCACCTCCTACCAACCAAACAAGAGATGAATAAAATTATTCGAGAGGATATTTACAGGAAATATGTACAGGTTATTTGGATAAACCCTTAGGATGGGTTACATCCGAAGATGGCTTTCTATGTTGAGAAATTCATGATGTTAAGAGATGGACTCATTATTCGACCCCATTACACGCTTCGCCATTAGATGCACGCACTTTGGATTCCCTTGGGTCTGATCAAAGTAGGTTCTCATAAACTGCGGATTGAGGCTGACCATCAGATTGCATAGTTAGACATGATTTTCTAGTTGTGCTGCCTCTGAGAGACTAAGTCGGAGGAGCACTTCATCTTCCACTGCCCCATTTACTATGATTTTTGGGAGATTCCATTGTTTATTCAGAGGGATACAGACCTTATCTGGCTTCTTTCGATACATGGACCAAAGATGTCTAGCCTTCTACATACAGGAGGCCACAAGACTTCACACAAAAATTCTCCAGCCTCCTAGAGCAGATCCCGTACAACTGATTACGTCATTTTTTACAGTGCTCTCATTAGCAAGAGGCACGAAGCAACTAGTTAGTAATGTTGTTTCCTCAGACTCTAGATAAGTGCAGGCTAGAGGGGCCATCCCCCTGTTATAGCATCATTTTTCACCCTCATGTGATTCATGATTGTCTTTTTGGCCTTGGGCACCCATTCCTACAGACTTGAATCAAAGTTCATTAAAAAACAATGTTTAAAATCCCATACGTGGGTATTCCCAGACTTTTCTGCATGTATACGTGAGTCCAGAGATAATTTTCCACGTATGCCATTAAAATCATTAAATATATATATAAAATTCCCTATTTTCGAGGTTGGGTTGATGGTTATTCCCATAATTCAACCACCCTAGCTCGGGCCAACTGTTTCCAACTGATTGAAACTACTTTGAGGAAGTATAAAAGCCCCTCATGTGCATGGCCTAAGGGAGAGAGAGAATTATAGATATTATACTCTGTTGGAGCTCCATTCAAGTCTGATTTCCCGTGCCTCCTGCACTTCCTAGATTTATACAGGAAACCCTTGTTTCCTGGAGATGTTCATCAACTTATATGTCATCTCGTGTGCACAAGTCTTGAAGGAATCTTAGCGAGGCAAGGGCGGGACGGATCCAGAGGATGGTTTGTTCGAAGATCGTGGAAGGATTCAGGTGATCTCTCCACTTTTCTATTACTGTACATGCTGTTTGTAATGAAGAAGAACCATCTTGTTCCCGAATTCACGTGTTAATATCTATTTATATATGTGCAAATATTGTTAATTAAACATTTATTATTGTTTATATGATGTTTCACATGGATTAGGAAATATATATGCTATACAACTAGATTTCCGTGCAGGTTTCTTCTTGATTTTCAGGTTGAAGAGGAAGAAGGGTTGCTGGGGGTTTGGACCCCGTGGGATGTACATCAAACGTAGGACTTACGGGTGAGTTCTACAATCGGTGTTATCTAGTTTTTAGCATACAGGTGTGGTTGTGTGAGTCCTTCTTGAATAGCATGCCCTGATCTATGGAGGTTTAGACCCAACGAACCTCTAGGGAGTTATTTCCTGAAACAGAACTGGCGACCATACTGGGGATCACATTCTTGTGATTCCCCTGTTGGGTGGTTTCAGCTGTTTTAAAGGTTTCCAACAGTTTTAATCATTATTTCCAGTCCAGTTAGTTTTTTCTCAGTCAGACTAAAGACTTGGTCCTTTATCCAGGCTTGATCTTTTTTTATTTTTCATTATTTACTCTTTCATACGTGAGTTTGTCTACACATAGTCACGTATACATGCATGTTTATGTAAAGGAAGCCGCATATACGCAGGTTTCCTTTATCACAATCGTGTATGCATGCCTGTTGCAAAACTGATAAGTAGCGTATCCCTGGGAAAATTTTGAAATTTTTGATTTCTGAGCTTTTTGGTCTTGTCTGCCTATGGTGACCTGTTCCTGCAGTGTCCTTTTAGTCTCTAGATTGTGTTGAAAGTGGTTATTAGTATTTTTCTCTCTTGTTTGGTTGAATACTGGCTCATTTGGCAAATCTTGTTTATAGTGCTTGCATTTCTGGTTCGAGTACCAAGATCTCTTTTTAGGGATTCTTGGCTGTTCTGTTTAATCAGGATAGAGAACTTCTGCTCATAGGCTCTTTTTTAACTTTATGTTTTGCTTTGCACTTGGATTTTTGCCTGCTTTTTGGTTAGTTTTCTTGAGTTCATCTGACTAGGTATTGTTGCAATTTTTGAAGAGTCATTTTTGGTTCTTTGAAGTTTTAGTTTGCTGCAAGATTGTGCTATTCTTCTGGGCTGAGTGGCTGAGTTTCTTGTCTTCCTTTTGCTCATATAAATCTTTCTACTAAGTGGCACTATATGATTTAGAGCATTTTTGTTGAAGTTTTGCTTGAAATTCGGACATTGCTTGGTTTGGTAATTGGATAGTTTTCTTGGTCTCTTTGAGCTCTTCTTTTTATAAAATTCAAAAGCTCAAAAAACATTTTGCTTTTTCCATTGCTTTTGTTTTGCATTTTTGTTTGGTTTTCTTTTCATCTTTTGAAGCTTTGTTGAGATTTCTCACCTTCAGTTTCTGACATGATTTGGGAAGGGAATCTTCATTGGTTTCTTTCTCTTGTTTCGAGCATATTTTGGTGTCTTTGTACTGAGAGTTTCTGATTTGGGGAACTAGCTTCGTGGACAGCCGGAAAAGTATTAGAACTAAAGGATTCTTGGAAATTTCTCTTTGCTTTGCTAGATTTTGCATCTTAGAATTGGCATGCTCTTAGTAATTTGCATTAGGTGCACTTAAACATTTGTAGTCTTTTTCATAAATTTTGCGAGTGTGAGGTTTGATATCTGAAAAGAAAAATATAGTCTCGTAGAAACCGTGTAGAAATTTCTTTTCATCGAAAGGAAAATATTGCATCTGCATGTAGTTTGGTTTTCATTAATTTCTTTTCTGCGTCATAAAACTTCATGAGTTTCATTTCCATATTCCCTTGACTTAATATAACAGCCAACTAAAATAAGCGTGATAATTTAAAAACAACTAGCAAGTTTTTTATTAAGTTTCATACACCAACTAGCTAGGTTGTAGGGCCTTGGATTAGGTGAGTGGAGAGTTAAATCTCCAAGGCCGCTCAAACTAAAACATAGAAGTTTATTAATTGAGAGAAATCCAACACCATTAGGTGGACCGAGAAAGCTCCCCTCCAGAGAGTCAAGCGCGAGGGGAAGTGAAGGCCAAGAAGAGAGATACCCCCTCTCTGATTTGCTAGATCTTGCCTTAAGACCGTTCCACCCGGCTGCTGACATGGATTGGTGCACATAGTTTCCATTCCTAGGTTCCACACAGGTGACTACGGGGGGGAATACTCGTGGTACCTGAGGCAGACATCGTATCACTTCCAGCAGTACTTCTGGAGGGTGCCCCGTCAAGCTTGGGTACTTGCACTGGCAAAGGCTGTTGTTACGAGGTCAACGTAACTGTTTCTGTTACCTTCGCTAGTAGGCCTGGGCTGTAATTATCCCAGACTACTTTCGGGAGGTCCTATTTTTTGCTTTCTCATATTTTGGTGTCCGGTCCTAATCACTCGGAGCAGAAATACCTGAAGGCTGCTTGCTTGGTTGCATCTTAGGGATTTTTGTAGTGAGTGCTCTTTGCTCCTAGCTTGCCTAGCTTCATACTTTTTTTACTTTAATTAATCTGTTAAAGTGGCTGATCAAGCGCCTCGTCGATCGAGGAGAATCTAGGGGTTATCTCCTGAGAGTACTGAGCCTTCTTCGAGAAGGCGTAGGAGTAATATAGTAGGTGAATATCACCCTGTGGTATTTGACGCAACGGAGAGAGATCCTCCGTTAGGACCTGAAGTTCCTGTAGTTGGTTCTAGTGTTGGTTCTGAGAGGACCACTCCGCTCACCTTGAGAGTCTTATTTCCAAGAAGAGTAGAAGAATAAATAGAAGTAGAGGAAGTACCTCAGTCTCCTGAGTCACTTCCATCTCCTCTTCCTTCTGATTCTCCGTTTGTTGTTGAGTACATCGGACCTGAGTTTGCAAGACCAAAAAGTCCTTATCCATCTCATTCATACCTTTCGATGGCCACGATTGGGAACGTGGCTTCGACTGTGAGTGCTGTAAGCATTCAGACTCTTGCTTCAGTAGAGGGAGGAGGCACAATTGTTATATCTTCGATTGCTTCTAGTACTGTTGTGTTTGGCTCTGGCTTCACCCAAGCACAAGCTTCTCAATCTGGTCCCTTTTGTTTTGGAATACCGATTAGTGGGATTCCTTCATTTTCCTTTTATGTTGCTGCAACTTCGTCTACACCCATGTCTTCCATGGCTAGTGGGTCAGCTTATTTTCAAGGGTTCCCCTTTGTGACTGGGCATATTCCTAGTTCAAATCCTTCCTTAGGGTATTTTCCTTTTACTTCTCAGACTCAGAGTTTTAACCCTTGGTCTGGAGGTCAGAGTTCGACTACCTTTATAGGTTGGAACCTTGTGTTTACAGCAGTGGGGGCAGGGAATCAGTTTCTCGCTGGTCAACAAAGGAATGTTTCTTTCCCTTCGTCGAGTGCTTATCATAATTTTTCCCCTCTTTCTAACACTTGGAACCCCTATCAGGGGGTTTCCTCTTTATCCACTACTTCAATGGGAGAAACTAGTCTGGTCTATGGTAACTCTACGTTGGGAGGGGGATCTTCTCAAAATGTTGGGTCACAAGGATTCTCCTTTCGACCAACGTCTTCTACGAGTTTTTTCTAGAAACCTGGTGCCTCATCAAATCTAGGTTATTCTTTTTAGAGTGTTGGTTCTCAGGCACCTCCTTGCTTCCCTTTTTTGGCAACTTTAAACTTGCCATATTTGTCGAAATTGACGAATGATCCAATCTGATATAGTCCAGGGTGGCCTCCGGTTCCTACCAAACTTCCTTCAGACATTCCAAAATTTGAAGGTAAGAATGGAGAGGACTCGTTTGATCACATCACCACTTTCCATATATGGTGTTCATCTAACTCCCTGATAGAGGATTCGATTAGGTTGAGATTGTTTCAACGCACCTTGACTGGAAATGCTACCAAGTGGTATATTGAGTTAACTGGGGGCAGTTTTTCTACTTTTGGAGATCTGGCTACTACATTTCTAAACCATTTCCTGTTGCCTGTCCGTTATGATGCCGGGACTGAGCTCCTAGCTAATTTTAAACAGGACGATGCAACCCACATTTCTGATCATATTTAGGAATGGAGGAGAAGGAAGAGGCTTATTAAAGCTCATATTCTAGGAGAATTTCTTTTGGAATGGTTTTTGAAATCTTTACAGGCAGATATTTCTAAGGATGTATCCATGTCAAGGGTATTTTCCGAGGAGCAGGCCATTTTTAGGGCCCAACAGCTTGAATTGATATATTCTTAGTCTGGTGTCCTTCATAAATACTTGCCTAATGCTCCTCGCTCCAAATTAGACATATCTAAGACTAAACCTGGTCCTCATGGTGATGGACTTATTGGGTCGATCAATGATGGTGCAGCCAACCTGCTTAGTCAATTGCAATAGTTGTCTTTACAATCTGCTCCTTCCAGTCAGGCTGTGCCTGCTAAGTCATCACCTTCTCAATCTTTGTCGGTAAATTCCGTTCAAACTTCTAACCCTAAAGAAAATCAACAATCTGAAGGGAAGAAGAAGGGACATAATAATAGGAAAAAGGGAAAGAATGGGAAGGGTAATGCAAATAAATCCAACAAGAATGTTGGTGAGGGTCCAAAGGATAAAAAGAAAGTGAAGTTTCCATGCAAGTTATGTGTTGGAGACCATCTTACTCACCTTTTCCCTAAAATTTAGGATGCGCAGTGCTTGTTAGCTCAGCAGGGTTCTTCTAGTTCCTAGGCTGTGTTGAAAAAACCTTTTCCCCAAGGGCAACAGCTAGTTGTTGGTGCAAATCAAAATACTGGGGCTTCCTTTGGGGGCACCCAGTAAGGGGAAAAACTATCAAACATATACATGATGAGCACTCATGTAGATGTCACCATGAGATCCTGTGATTATGGCGAAACTGAGTCTTCGAAAGCTAAGGGTGCTCCCGATGGTACTGAGCCGCTTCATATTACAAGACCTACTATTGAGCCTATACCTCGAATGCCAAAAGCATCTACTAAGCATACGACGATTAATCCAAATGCCAAGGCTTCCCATAACTACTCTATTGTGGAAGATTTGGCGCAGAGCCCTTGTGCCATGTCTGTTCTTGAGGTGCTCCAGTCTTGTCCAGCTCAGCACAGTGCTCTCCTCATTACTATTGGGGCTGTCGATCTAAAGAACTCTATTATGATTACATTCAATATGTCTAACTTTAAAAAGAGACTCCCCCATCATATGGCTTTCCATATCAGATTGTCATTTCGGAAATTCAATATCTTTCGAACGGTCGTTGATGAGGGTGCTTCCACATGTGTCATGTCTCTCACATGTTGGAAGGGAATCAGATCTCCCACAGCTGTTCCATCTGCTACTGTTCTGAGTAAGTTTGACGGTCATTCTCACAGACCACATGGTATTGTCCCAGCTTTGCCCATCTGTGTTGGGGGAAAAACTGTAAATATAGAGGTTGAGATAATTGATGCAAGCTTGGACTACAACCTTCTGTTGGGGTGAAACTGGATTTATGAGATGGATGCCATTGCATCCTCATTACTTTGGGTTATTTTTTTCCCTCACGAAGGGAGGATTGTTACAGTGGATCAACTGGACGGTTCTCCTATAGACCCGAATGCATCTACTAACTCAACTATTCCAAAAGTGGATAATACCAAGCCACCTGTTGAGAATTTGGGGGTTGGAATGTATTCTTCTTTGTTGGGTACTTTCGATATTCCACCTCCTACTGTTCATATAAATGCGATTTCATCCTCCAGGGCTCCTATTTGAAGAGAGTTCTTCCGAACTCATTATTTTTTGGACCCTTGGACCTTGCCTTCCCCTACCTCCACATTAGCGGAAGGTCAAGTGGGTGGAATGGAATTTCTGATGTCTGCAGCTGAGATTGCTTATCAATCTATTGTTGACTCTACAAAGTCCATTCCAACTTCTCTTTCTCCGGAGGAGTTGGATGGCGATGTGGCTCCGGCTTGGACACTTAATTCTTCTTCTACCGAGGATTTCCTTGATACCACTCTTCCATCTGAAGAGGCCATCCTGGAAGCTATGAATGGTATAGATAGACCGTGGGATGATTTTCATCATTAGTCTTACTTTTTACCTGATTTGAGTGAAGTTGAATCTAGTTTTCCAAGTCCTTTGTCTCTTGGTCCTATTCACCCAGTCCTGAACCCTTTAGCACCAACACAAGTATATGCTGAAGGGAACATGGTTGTGATTTCTCCAACTATCCCGGTGAACATCTCCAGGGATCCTAATGTTATAGAGAATGTCTTCATCGGAGCTGAATGTTCCCCTGAAGAGATTCAGATTTACACCGATCTCTTTAAAGAGTTTAGAGATGTATTCGCTTGGTCTTATGAGGAAATGCCTAGTATAGATCCATCTATTGTCCAGCATGAGATCAAGACTTACGAAAATGCTAAGCCTGTAAGGCAAAAGCTTCATCCAGTCAACCCTAGGAAGGCTGCAGCTATCAAAGCTGAGGTGGAGAAGTTGCTTAAGGCAGGATTTATTTATCCTATTCCTTTGATGGAGTGGGTTTCGAATCCTGTTCCCGTGGATAAAAAACAAGGGACAATTCGAGTTTGCATTGACTTTAGAGACCTTAATAAAGCATGTCCAAAAGATAATTACCCGACACCATTTATAGATCAAATTATTGACAAGTGTGTTGGTAATGAGATTTTCTCCTTCATGGACGGTTTCTCCAGATATAATCAGATTACTATCCGTCCTGAAGATTAGCATAAGACTGCCTTTATTTGTCCCTGGCGTACTTTTGCTTACAAGAAGATGCCTTTTGGTCTTAAAAATGCTAGGGATACTTTTCAGTGGGCCATGTCATATGCCTTCCACGACATCAAACACATTATCGAGGTGTATTCGTATGATTTAGCTGCTCGTTCTCGAAAGAGAATTGATCATCCCGCTCACCTCCGTCAAGTATTTGAACGGTGTCGTTTCTACAAGATTAGGTTGAATCCGAACAAGTGTGTTTTCGCGGTTACATCTGGTCGGTTATTGGGATTCATTGTGTCTTCAGAAGGGATAAGGGTAGATCCCTTCAAGGTTAAGGCAATACTTCAGTTGCCTCCCCCATCGTCTATTTGTCAACTTAAAAGTCTACAAGGAAAAGTTAATTTTCTTTCGGAGATTTATCGTAAATTATGCTGAAGTTACCAAAGGGTTTATGAGACTGTTGAAGAAGGGAGTTCCATTCTTTTGGGATGACTTCACTCAGCGCTCATTCGATGCTTTGAAAAAGGAATTGACCTCTGCTCCTTTATTGAGTCCACCTGATTATAGCAGGGATTTCCTTTTGTAACTCGCAGCAACAGAGTCTACCATTGGTATGGTTCTGGTTCAGGAGGATGATGCTCTTGTAGAGCATGTTATATACTATCTTATTTGAGGCTTGGTAGGACCTGAACTCTGGTATACTTCAATAGAGAAGCTGGCTTTAGCAGCTATTCATGCTGTACAGTGACTCAGACATTATATTCTTCTATGAAAAACTTATGTTTTGGCAGCAGCCAATCCATTTCAGTTTGTTCTTAGTAGGTGAGTGATTAGGGGCAAATACAATAGATGGATTGTGATTTTGCAAGAATTTGATCTTGATTTTATGTCTACCAAGTCCAAGAAATCATTGGTTTTCGTGGAATTAATCTTTGAGTTGCCCTGTGGAGAAGAGATAACTTATGATGAATCCTTTCCGAATGAACATTTATTTCTCATCTCTGCACATGATCCTTGGTATGGAGATATCATTGTGTATCTTCAGACTTCAAAGTTTCCCTCTACTTTTTTGAAAGATGAGCGTCATAAGTTGCATCACTTGGCTAAAAATTACTTGATTATCGGTGATGCTTTATACCGTCGAGGGGTTGATTCAATCCTGAGATGTTGCTTAACTCTCGAAGAAGCTGAGGCTGTGCTGAATGATTGCCATAGTGGAGCTGGTGGTGGTCATTTATTTGGGCTTGCTACAGCCCAAATTTTTTTGCATGTTGGATATTTTTGGCCCTCCATTTTCAAATATTGTATTGAGGTGGTCAAAAAGTGTCATCGGTGTCAAGTCTATACTCGAAAAATGCGCACTCACCCAGCTCCGCTTTTTCCAGTCATCACTGTCGATCCCTTTACAAAGTGGGGTATTGATTATACTACATGTAACCCGCCTTCAGCTAAAGGTCACAAGTACATTATTGTAGCAGTAAACTACTTTACGAAGTGGGCTAAGGCTATGCCTACTTTTGGGAATGATGGTGAGACAACAACTCTTTTTCTTTTCAACCAGGTTATCGCTTGTTTTGGTATTCCTAGAGAGATTGTCACTGATCATGGCAGTCATTTTCAGAACAACATGATGGCTGAGTTGGCTTTGAAATTAGGTTTCCGGCAGGAGCATTCATCTCCTTATTATCCTCAGGCCAATGGGAAAGTCGAAGCCATGAAAAAATCCTTGAAGACTATTCTTCAAAGGACGATTAATAAAGCTCGATCCAACTGGCATATCATGCTGTATCCTACACTTTGGGCATATCGGACTGTTGGGAAAAATACTGAGACGAGGGGGGTGGGGTGAATCAATATTTAGGACTTACTCAAAACTTTTACTTTTCCTTACTCTAAAACCCATACACTACTTTGCTGAACCCAACTCGCGTATACATGCGGATATCTTGAATAAACAATGCATATGCATGGAGATCTTATTATGTAGATAATTCTTAACTTAGATCTTTGCGACATTCATTCATCTGATGTTTAGTTAACAGTAAGCATGTGTAGTAATAACATAATAAACCATCACACATAAGCATCACACATGAACACCAGGATTTAAGGTGGAAACCCAAGTTGGGAGAAAACCACCATTGCCATCGTCTCAGTCTTCAATATTTATTATATAAAGAAAACATGTTACAACCATGTATTGGCGCAGACTCATACCAGCACGCAGGCACCCACCTGCAGAAGGCTACAACCTTCTCTCGTTTACCAGCCTCTCCTGGAAGGGAGCCACTACCCACTGTTCTTGTTTACCAGCCTCTCCTGGAAGGGAGCTATGACCCCTTGCTCTCGTTTACCACCCTCTCCTAGAAGGGAGCTACGACCCCCTGCTCTCATTTACCAGCCTCTTCTGGAAGGGAGCTACTACCCCCTGACTGAAGGCTACGACCCTCAGCACCTCTATGGACCACGTTTCATCAATTTTCACACTGGATCCAATATCTCCAACACAGTACAACTTGTAGGCCTCTTTTCATCATATTTTCAGACTGGACCCACTCCACACATTTAAGCTCATCATACATCAAACTGAAACTCCATTAATTCATTCATTGAATCATCAACTAATCAATCAACAACTTGATCTTTCATCAATATCATTAGCAGCATAATCATCATTCAAACAACCCAGATCTGTATGAATACATCATTGACAAATAGCAGTAAAATAGCAGAACAGATCAGACATTTCATTCCACACACTTCTGCAAAACCCTAGACTTCATACGCGCTTTTACTTCACTAAACCTGCGTATATACGCGCTTTATCAGAAACAAACCTGCGTATACTTCTGCACACATTTTAGAACTGATTTCACATTCCATACGTGCTTTCGCTGAAGCCAACCCGCGTATATACGCGCTTTCGCTGCTAAAAACATGCATATAGATCTTCAGACATTTTAGGGCAGCACAATTCTTTAGAACAGATACATAGCTCAGATTTTACCCTTCACTTCAGAATCATGTTCGCCTCATCTCAGATCTAAACATTTCATAAATAGATCTAGTAAATACATATGCATTTCAGATCTAGAGATCCCTCTTCATCAATTTCTTCATAGGTGCATTATGAATTCAGATCAATCAACAAACTGTTACCCTATCCATGAAGATATCCTTCAGAGTGAAGTATTCATTAAAACCCAGACTCATGCACACATTTGCATGATGATCTTCTTCTTCTTATATAGGATTACCCTTTATCAATACCATGAGTCAAAACCACACAACCACTAATGGTATTCCTGGACGGGATCAATTAGATAATCTAGTGCTCAATACAATGGGTCAATACCATGGTAAATTCCCCTGGTTTTACAAATTTAGAGCGCAATTAGGAATATGCGACTTGGCATGTACTTTTTCGCGTGCATACACTACTTCTCCTAAACAAACCCATGTATGCTTTGTGACACACACTTTTCATCATTGTTCTGGCCCTTACTGAAATTTCTTTCTCTAGTACTTCTGAGCTACTTGTAGAACATTAGATTTACATCATTAATAAACTCATCAAGCATCAAGGACAAATTCATGAAGTAGGTTGCCATCAAAGACAACACTCTGCATCATATTGCCAACACAGACGTCAGTGAAAACTGCAACTGGCTTTACTCCATTTCATCTAGTTTATGGGCTGGAATCCATATTTCCCATTGAATGTAAGATTCCTTCCCTTAAGTTAGCTGTTGAACTTCTTCCTAACACTTCTAGTCTTGAAGAACTTCTCCTTCATTTGGAACATCTTGATGAGCAGCGTTGGGATGCTGCCACAATGAATGAGGCACATAAGAAACGAGTTAAAGTTCAGTATGATAAGGCGGTCAAACCTAGGGTTTTCTCGGAAGGTGACCTCGTTTTGGTCTATGCCCAAGAGAAGGATGCCCTAGGGGTAGGAAATTTTAAGTCTATGTGGTATGGCCCCTTTATCGTTAAAAAATTCCTTAAAAAAGGACCATATACCTTGGTTGATTTTGAAGGAAATGAGTTGGCGGAGCCCAAAAATGGGCTCTATTTGAAGAAGTATTATGCCTAGGCTTCGGCCTGGCATTTTGCTTTTGTACATAGCACTTTGTTTGTACATATCTATTTTTTGGTTTTTGGTGTGATCGTGATGTCTTTGATCTGCTTTGGCAGGTTGTGTCGAATGTCATGAGTCATTACGGTTTCACCGATGGTGCTAGTAGACACACCCGGAACTTGGCTTCTGTGGCTTGGGTGCTTCATCATCCATTCGGTCAGATGTTAGTATCAAGAGGAGTCTGCATTGGTCCTGCTTCCAGAATACAATGTAATTATTTATCTACTCTCAAAGGCAATATCTTTGGGTGTTGATTCATTGGTAGTTTTCTTGGACTCCCAGTTGGTGGTGTTGCAGTTGAACAATACTTATCGGGTTCGAGATCCATTTTTATTCCGGTTGTTTTTTAGGGTACATTTGTTACAAAGATCATTCCAATTTTTAACATTCATTCATATTCCTTGAGCAAACAATTGGATGGCTGACTCATTAGCTAATCAATAAATTGATTGGCACATTAATCATTCCATACATTAAAATTTAATCATTAGAAACATCATACATTTTTACACATTTGTCACATCACATCATAAATCCCTGTATATATATCATCAAAGTGTTCAAAAAACTTCACAAAATTTGGATCCAAAAAGTCATACAAAATTAGGGCTTATGCCCGATCATGTTCAAAAAATATACAGTCATATGGTAATCATATCTATCTACTCTTGTGGTCCCTGCCCAAGATTCGTGTTCCTATAGAACATGATCGTAGTAGCGACTCGGCGGAATAATATCACCTAGTCATGTGGTACCCCCACTACCCGTCTCTAGATAGCCTCAGGCAGGTCTTCCACTGCAGCCATAGGTACTTGGCGAGTCAATCCCTCCAAGTTCCTCTGAACAGCGTGGAGGGTCCTGTCTGAGTCTGCTGTATCCGCCTCGCCTCTGTGGCGCTTATGTCGTGGGTAACCCTTAGGATGGACTGGTCCAATATCTGCATCATGATCATCATAATATTGTCAGTCATTTTGAATCCAATCAAAAACATGTTTCTTTCTTTCACATTTTTCACATATATTGAAAAAATCATAAAAATTATATAATCAAAAAAAATTTGCAAACTTACCAATGGTGCCCCATGCCACGCTAGGTGGAAGGAAGAGGTTTGGATCACCCCGGAAATCCATCCCGGCATAGGGGTAGTCCTCCACTGCAATGATTTGTTCCGCCCACCATTGGAAGAACTCGTCATCTCAAGTGGTTCGGGGAACTTCACTTCCCCCCAATCTCTTCATCAGATCTGCCCATCGGGAAATTATCGGGTCTCTTGAGCTGTTGATTGAAGAGATGACTTTGGGTCGAAGCCCAGGAATCTTCTCAAAGAAGAATGTCATCAAAATCGTACCATACCCGAAATGTTTTGTCTTTGCTTTACGAATAGAGGTCAGTTGTTGCTTCATGTTCATTAGTAGAGCTGTGCACCAATCATATAAATGAGTTAAGCATTCTACAGCTATGCTCATTTGAGTCCTGGATGCCTGGGGCAAGGAATCTAATCCTGCTACCCTGCCAATTGTAAAAAGGATAATTTTCATGTGAAAGTCTCTTAAATCTCTTATAGAAATTTGAGTCCCAAATTTCTTAGACCCATCTACGCAGTAGATGTGGACATAGTCATCCATGGTAAGCCCTCCCAAAGGCTTGCCATGCAAATCCACTGGGTCTCCCCTCCGGGAGATTCTAGTGATGAAGTAGATGTTTTCTACCTCTATGCGTATTGGCATTTGATCTATCATGAAACAATCTTCCTCTGGTTCCCAATAATTCACAAGCATTTCAAGTAACCGGACATTACTCTTCATATTTGGCATTTTGAAAAATTTGAGCAATCCACAAATTTGGAGGATATTGAGTGATGCTTGATCTTGCATCACTTCATTATCTATGGCATTATGCTCACGTTCCCTCCATGATATAGTCATCCTACAAAAATTCATTAATTTGTCCGTTAGAAATGCATTTTTTCATTTTGGGTTGCGTATACGCGACTTACCCTGTACAAAGTTACGTATATACGCGGCTTGCTCCATATAAACCCACATATGCGTAGACCTGTAATTTAAAACAAACATTTCTATGGTGAAATTTCAAAATTTTAAACCTATTTATGGACAAAATTGATGACAATGATGGATTAAGACCTTACCTGACTAATTCGGTGAAGTTTGACGAACAATTGCTCCTGTATTGACGAAAGAGGCTTTTTCTCCAGAGCTCTTTTTCCCAAATTAGCAAGTAACAATGAACCAAATATGAGGTAACATGTGTATTTATGCCCAAAAATTGAAAATTTTTGCAAAAATTTGTTATGCTTATTTTTTCAATCTATCTTAAGCTGCATAACCCGGATGCTTGTAAGTGCCGAGATTGGTATATTTTCAGGTATATTTTGCTGAAATTGAGATTTTTCTTGTTTTTTATCGATGAATGCTAACCTGTCATGGCAGGTATATGATCTTCACTGGCATATGGGTTAGGGAATCCATTCTCCGTTGCATTTTGCATAATAGCCTCCATTCTGATCACTTTCCATAGGGTCGATCCCATCAGGTCATGAGTATTTTACCCATTTCACTCACTGATTATTTAACCATGACTTGGTGGTAGAGCCTTCCTTTACATGGGCTTCCTAGTTAGCACCTCACTAGCATTTGTTTCCCATGCTGCATTTTATGTAGGCTCAGGAGTCCTCTTTAGTCCCACCATGACTTATGTGTTGAAGCTTCATTCTTCTTCTTCTTCACTATCTTTTTTCTAGCTATTACCCTAGAGGCTCCATGGTGTCGTTGAGTTGTATTACTACATTGCATATTGGCTACTTGTTTATCCTGGCCTTTAGCCAGCATCATTTGGACTCGATGTTTAAGCCATCTTTTGACCTTGACTCTCTGTACAAGTTAACCATTGCATGCACTTAGCTATCGCAACTTGACACCCTTTAACCCATGGATGGAACATTCCTTTGAGTATCGCTGACCAGTTTCCGCCACCTTGTATTAAGCATAGGATCGTTCCTATCCCAAGAACTAGTGCGTCTGTTTCTTGATAATCGTTCCATCCATTGTACTATAGCATTATTTTATTATTTTTAGGCTTATTATATGAAAAAGACAAAAAATTCAAATATACAAAAAACGAGAGGGAATAGGATGTTACTTCATAATTTTATGGCAGTACAGTATTAGTTTGTCACCCTTGAACAAAGCACATATAGTTATATATTTCATTCATTTGGGATGGTTTTAGTTTTGACCTAGGTTCAGCCTTTACCTTGTTTCACTAGTCAGTCCTCCCCCGGTTGGTTATCTCTATCAATCATATGGAGAGTTTGTTTTTGCCTCCTGCATAACAGACTTATACAGTGTCAATTTTTACTGCCATGGTCATCACGAGTCATGCTTTTGTTCAAGGGAAGTTTAACCAGAGTCGGCCATTCTGCGGTGTCTCTTGACTCATTATTCAGTCGGCCTTCCCGGTCTTGTCAGTATCTTGTTCTATCACATCAGAAGCTTTGGTCTTCTGCTCATGCTGGTTTGAGAAGGTCTCCATTGACTTCTTGTCGGTGGGCTTGTCTCTTATCGACTACGACACATTGCTCTAAGAGCAAACCTAGAGCCGCACCCTGGCCCTATTTCCATCATTGATAGGTGACCTTGTGCTCAGCATTTGATCATCATTATGGGTCTTTGACTGAGTGGTTTTCCTTGTGTTCGACGTCAGCATACATTATCACACTTGGGATTCGTGCAATACCTTGATTTCCATTTGACCCTATCAGTGGATCTCTCACCTCTGTGTCAGCTTTCATTACTGGTTGGCTCAGAGGGTTTCTTCCATGCGCTAGCTTCATCTTGTGGATGTTGGAAACGTACTTCGGTTTGGTTCCATCACTCTGCTTCATCTAATTCCTTCCAAATCTTGGCCTGCGGGTTACACTCGCGCTAGATTGATGTGGGATGCCTTAATGCCTTCCTTCCAGCAGATCTTTTCCCATCAAATCTGACTCATTGCTCTGGGAATAAGGTCTAGAGTCTTTTGTCAATACCTTAGGGTTTGCAGTCATCAGTGGCAGACTCTTCGCTATTGACAGTGGGGATTCATCATTGCCTCCTGATTGGTAGATTCTTCCAAGTGTTCGAATTCAACTCATTTATTCGCACTTGTTAGATAGTACTGGGGAACCTTGACACTCATTTTCATTATCGGTGGGTTGTCTCACATTGGTTAACGATATACATTATTGACTGGTAATCCAACGATTTCTCACATGGTCGACTTCAGCTCATTTATTCCCATTGTGTAGAATTGTGCCATCGAGATCGGTGAAGACCTCGGGTTGCATCAGCATCTTTCGATTCACTTTTGACAGTCCATTTAGTTTCTGCCAGTGATGCCATCCACCCTTATATGTTGCAGTGTTAGTACAGTAGCATTCTATATGTTGGCTCCTGAGTTGCGTGATTGTACCATGAGTTCCACCCCTTATGATTTGGTACTTGGAGATTCAGTTACTTTCATGATCAGACATCTATTTTCAACATCATTGATCATCTTTCTATATGTGATACTTGGACATTGATTCCGACTTGTACTTCCGGGCCGTGGTCAGATGATTCATTGTGTACTTTTAGTTCAGCTATACTTGTATACATTCTGGATCTATTATGTACTCTCTATATGCATATATTTTTGATTGAGCATGGGTATGCCTGCCTCAGACATGAGTTGACTCTCTATTTTCTTTCATTGGTTTTTGGCAGGTTGAAATCTGGTGAAGTCCTCTCTTGTCCTTGTGAATTTCTTTCTATGCACATAATACATTTCAGCCATCATGTACCCCTTCTGACCTCATATATTAGGGGGCATCTATTATAGCATCAATTTTCACCCTCATGTGATACATGATTGTCTTTTTGGCCTTGGGCACCCATTCCTACAGACTTGAATCAAATTTCATTGAAAAACAGTGTCTAAAATCCCATACGCAGGTATGCCCAGACTTTTCTACGTGTAAACGCGAGTCCAGAGATACTTTTCCGCATATGCCATTAAAATCATTAAAAATATATATATAATTCCCTATTTTCGAGGTTGGGTTGATGGTTATTCCCGTAATTCAACCACCCCAGCCTGTGGCCAACTATTTCCAACTGATTGAAACTACTTTGAGGAAGTATAAAAGCCCCTCATGTGCATGGCCTAAGGGAGAGAGATAATTATAGATATTATACTTTGTTGGAGCCCCATTCAAGTTTGATTTCCCGTGCCTCCTACACTTCCTATATGTATACAGGAAACCCTTGTTTCCTGGAGATGTTCATCAGCTTATATGTCATCTCATGTGCACAAGTCTTGAAGGAATATTAGCGAGGCAAGGGCGGGACGGATTCGTAGGATGGTCTGTTCGAAGATCATGGAAGGATTCAGTTGATCTCTCCACAAAATAGCGCTTAAATCGATGTTAGGGTGCTTTTTTTGTGTTTTGCGTATGACTATCAGGCATCCACAAAATAGCGCTTAAATTGATGTTAGGGTGCTTTTTTTATTTTTTATTAAGGTGCCATTTTTTTTTAATGTTGGACTGTGGTCTTATTCCTTTAGCGTCATCACAACAAGCTTAACATGTTATCATAGGGAATCAAACATAGGTGGTGAGGGAATTAATAGCCTGCCTCAACCATCCAGTCTACTCTTATTTGAGGTTGACATTATGGTGCTTTTACATGAATGTTAGATTGTTTTTCCAAGTGCACTCAAATTATCATTAATGGGCTCTTCCTTTGTTCAAAATTTGTGGATGTTTTTGTATTTAATTTTGTTATAATGTAAGGGATAACCCTTCCAATTTAATTTGCATTGGATTTTCAAAGCTTTTTCATCAATGAACCTTTCGTCGATTTAAACTAAGTATGACATTAATTATTTCTAATAGTTATTTGTAATTTTTTATCATCGATATCCACAATATTTACACTACTAAAAGGCTAGATAAATGATATTCAACCTTGTTAAAATCTTTTGGAAATAAATTGTGTAGATGTTTACCCTATTCAGCATTCTGGGTGAACGCTACCCATTGTAAGGAACTAGAAAGTAAACATATGATACTTTATCTTGTCCATACTTTAATGATTTTAATTCATGGCATGCTTCCTTTTTGTATGTCCATTTGAGGAATGAATATTGAATGACAATAGCTTATTAAATATTTACCTTCACATTTTTACTAGGCATAAATCATGTTATTGGCCAAAAAAATTAACATTTTCAAGGGAATGATTAATTCTCAATGGTTTTTCAATCACCTGAGTTCTCTCCCTCATCACCCCCTACCTTATTAAAAATAATGATTCAATCGAGTGCCAACCTAATATTCATAGAAGCAACAACTATCAATGAGGCATTGAGACTCTAAATCATGCCCATGAGATTCAACATATAATAGAGTAGTTTCTTAGTTTTGAAAACTCATATTTTTTTTAAGTGTTTCATTTAAATTTCTTGTTTTCTTTAAGGAAGAGGGATTTATTTTGGGAGAGGTCTATTTCACATGTGTTCATGAGGTGGGTCAATCCATGTCAAATTCCTCTCCAAAGGCATGTTAAACACCTTACCTTCTAAATAAGTCTCATCTCATGTGCCCTTAAAAGAATTTCAAGAGGCCTCTCCCTATCTCCTTCTTTCCACTTTAAAGTGAATAAGTCCATTGAAGCTCCTTAATTATCTCTCATTATAGCATAACACAAAAATTCAAATAATTCAATTGGGTTTATCTCAGGTGGTTGGGAAGAAAGGTTTTTATCTCCCACACCCAAATTCAATTCCTTGCAAGTGACATGATGATGAGAAATATTGATGTAATGGCTAGGTGCCTATGAATATTGTTGTATTGAACCTCACACTCACCCTCAGACTAAGAAAGAGGATAATTTCCCTTGAAAAATAAATAAGTCAAATGAAAGGAAAGAAGCATGGAAAATTTGGTTGATGGGTAGGAATGAATGAAGTTTTGTTTATTGTGAGAGAGATATTTGGTGGACCAAAGAGAGAAGACACAATTCTATTCTCTTGACTGACCATGTCAAGAGGGGGTAGGAACCATCTCTATGTTTCAACTTCATGAATTGGTGTGCACTTTTCTTTCTTTTTGGATGATGGTCGTTCTCTAGTAATTATGTGCATTGGGATAATTAGAGTATCAAAATATCATAAATAAATAAAATAAATCATTCAATTTATGTTTTCCTTTTTTCAATAACACTTGACTTGTTCATTACCACACTAACACATTAATGCAAAAAATAAAAGAAGAGAATGACCAAAAGAGTAAAAAGTAGCTTTATTGCGAATGTGAATCAAAACCAAGCATAAAAGGCATGCAATAAAGTAAGCCATCTCTTTCTTCAAAGGTTAGTTATCTTTTCTCGTGCCTTTGGAATGGAAAATAAGGCTTCATTACTTATTTTTTCATTTGAGAGAGATACTTTACCTCTACATGAAAATGAACATAAGTTGAGTTGGTGAGGTTAGATTAACTAATATCCTTATAAAGGTTAATGGGTGTTGATCCCATATTTTTTCTACATGGCTATGAAAATTTTGGAGTCGTTATCGAGGATATTACATGAAATCATGATTACATATATAAATACCATATCAGTCACTAACAAACCTTGAGGTAAACGAGTTGTTTGTCCAAGCCTTTACAAGTATTCTGACTAAGTAATGGCATTACCTTACTTAGAAGGTAAGGTTCTCCTTATTTCTTCACACACGAAACCCCTTCCCCACACTTAATGTTAGACGAAATAAGAAAGCATCGACACCCTTATTCTTGTGAAAATGAGAAGAATGTAGACTTGACTTGATTGACCTCCCCAAATCCTTACTTCTTGAAGCATTCACTCACCTTAGTGAAATGGTTAGATGATAGTTTAGTTTCACCTTTCATCATACTCGCACTCTCGTGAGGGTGGAGAGGACCTCCATATTTGTTTCATCATACTCACCTTTGTTGCTACTGTTGTTGTTTTTGTTGCTGGTGCTGTTGTTGTTGTTGGTGTTGCTGTTGTCGCTGTTGGTGTTGTTTCTATTGTTGTTGTTGCTTCTACTTGTTGTTGTTTTATGTTGAATTTTCTGGGAAGCATTGAATTTTCTGGGGTTGACTTTGAGTTGAACGTGTGGATGTTTTGAGGGTTGTTGTGACACATGCTAGGTTGGGTGACGAAGGAGATTTTGCTGGTTGAAGCATCCTGTTGACCGCCGTAACGCACCAACACATTTATCTTTTTCTGGTTTGTCTTATGTTGGTCTACTGGTATGTTCTATAATCACTTTACTTGATTGTGTGATTGTTTTTTTTAAAGTAAAGTTGCATCAAGCATACAACATTTACATAAATTTACAAGTTCAAATATGAAGATGGCTTGAAGTCCTCAAGGAAGAAGTTGATCTACTGAAGATGAATTCATGAAATTCTCTCTGTGTTGATGATGTATTTCTCACAAAGGATAAGAACCTCTTTAGTGTAAGAGGGATTTGATTGAAAGTGTTACATGAAATTGATAAAATACTTGTTGAGAATGTGGCATGATGGATTGTGAGCCCATGACTACTTCCTTGATGAAGAAAAAGTTTCAAGAATATGTTGTTGAGCAAAGAAATAACATTGATAGGTTGTTGGTGTTCGCTTTTGTTCAAAGCTTTGGTTAAAGCTGGACAAATAGCTAGATGTTACTAATAAAAAAAATATTGAAATCCGCCGTGGCTACCTTTCTTCTTTTGAGTAGGTTGAAGATTATGTAAGAATCCTAGAATGGCTAAGGATCCCTTTGAGAGGAAGCAATGGTTTGATAGCATCATTGGGTTACCATAAGACCCATGTGGTCAGGGAATTTGGTTCTGAGGCTTGCAATCATGAGGTAAAAATTTCATCTCTCCTTGAGAGGATATTGACGATGTACAAATTTCATCTCTCCCTAAGAAGAGATTAATGGTGTACAAATTTCATCTCTCCCTAAGAGGAGATTGATGGTGTACTATTTTCATATCTTTTCAGATGAGATTGATGGTGCACTATGTTAATCTCTTTTGAGAGGAGATTGATGGTGCATTGTTTTCATCTCTTCTGAGAGTAGATTGATGGTGTATTATTTTTTTTTCATCTTTCCTCTTGTGAGCCCTATGGTGTATGGTGTAATGGTGTAATGGAGATGGTGCATCGAGAGCTCCTCATCTACTACCTTTATATGCTTCAGACATATTGGTTCTATTGGAAATATTATATCAGACATTTTCTCATCGAGTGATAGGTACTCTTAAGAGGGAAATGTGGTCCATATGGCCTAAGTTTCCTATCAAGATCAGATACTATGTGTTTGATCGCACCAGCCAAGCCATGAAAGAGGCTAGTGAGATTGAATCATATAATTTTGGAGAGATAAGATTCAGGAAACATGATCCTAAAGCTTTTGTTCTTAGTCATTGTGTTGCTGTCAACCAGATGTGGTCTTATACCCATGAGAGGGATGCTAATGAGGAAATTTTCAAGAGACTTATTTATCCATTGAGGTTAAAGAAAAGCTAAATCAAGGACCTCAGAAGAAGGCTGAATAAACCCATGCTTCAGCTATTGTCAACCTCTAGGAAGAAGTTGAAAAGCTCCAGAGAGTGTTGGAATAGGTGAAGGAGATGAAGGAAGCATTGTAGAAAGAAGAAAACCAAATCAAGAGGAGGATTGAATAAGAGCAGGCAACGAAGGAGTTAGAAGAATCGAGAAGGAAAGAAAAAAAAGATGACCTGGTGAAATAATTGGCTTTGGAAAATGAATAAAGAATCAAGCAGTAGGAAAAACAAAGGAAAAGAGATGAAGAGCTTTGGAGGGAAATAGATGAGGAACTCCGAAAGAATAAGGAATAAACTATGTGGAAGGATAAAAGGATTGAACACCTTGGCATTCCATCATCTCCAAAGATAAACCCCACTCCTTAGTCTCTATTTGAACCATGTAAGATTGAAGAAATGGAGAAGGAGCAATTTTTCCCCATGACCATGGTTGACCCAGTAGTAGTATTGAAAAAATTCAATTATGAATACAAGAAGAACAAAGTCAACAGGAGAGTTTCCAAAATGATAAGGTTGGGGGAGAAATTGTCACTGAGGAGGTTCAAATTCATGAAACAACAGCTGATTCAGAGATGACTGCAGCTACCAATATTACCATGGCCCAAACAACAGGTGATAATGTTGCCATGCTGAAGAGAAAGGTCTATGTTTCTCAGTTGGAACTTAGTGCTGCTAAGCAAAGAATTACAGAGCTAGAATTCCAACAGCAAGGTGAACTATACTCAGTTAAAGAGTTCAAAGTGAAATCACTTGAGATCGAAGAGGAATTGAGTATGGTTCAGAAATAATTCTACAGGAGCATTCAAGGTATCAAAGATAAAACTCCTAAGTTGGATGCTTATATAATGAGGATGGTGCCTATCAAGGAAGAATTGGAGAATATTATAAATATGCTAGATGGCATCATTCAATGGCAAATACAGTATCCTGATGAGGGGGTAGACATTCCTCAACTCCATGACTTGGAGAAAATAATTTTGTTTCTAAAGCTTGTAAATGTCTCGACATGCCTAGAGACTTAGAGGAAAAGGCTGAGGAAGCTTTCAAAATTTGCTTCAATTTTGGAGGAGAGGTGGATGCAATGTTAAATAACTTCAAGTTTCTGAGGTTCCGGTAATCCTTTGGTCCTGTACCTGTGGAGCAGTGCATAGGAGAAAAGGAGAGAGTGATAGATAGCTGCAAGTAGGAGATCCAGGCATTAAAAGTAATCACCAGGGACAACACAATTTATATGAAGATTTGGAGAATACAATGCTAATCCAAATCAAAAGGAAGGTATCTCTATTTCTAGCAAGGATTGCATAGGTACAAGGCTATGGTAGTAAGTGAAGAATTTTGAGTAGTTAATCTAGGACCTGGGTTAATCTAACAAATTTTTTTCCCTTTATCTCATATAATTTTATAAAAAAAATTTCCAGATGAGAAGTTTCTATTTCACTCAAAGCCTAAAAGATATTAAATCTTTGGCACTGTGGTCAAATGGGTTTAAAATTCATAAGGTCACAACTCTAGTAATATTTACTAGCAATCTCATCACATAAATAAGCAAAGAGAGACAAAATCAAAGAAAACCATCATATACATACTTAAGTGTCTTGTCCCAGCTTCTAGTTGCAAGCAAGTTCATTGTTGGAATCTATGCAATTTCCTTAATAGGTGCATCATGCATAGCCACAGTCACTGGCTGGACCCTAGTTAGCAATGGCCATATTTTATCTTGTTTATCATAGCCAACATAGAAAATAGCAGTGCCATCGTCCTTCCATGTCGAGCTTCCGTGTCGAGCAGAGAACCTGCATACGAAGTATTACATGATAAAAAAAACTTAGAAGAACACTCCAAAACTTTAGTAATGGTTCTTGCCATACATAATACAACCTTGGTTCCTGCAAGCATATTACAACTTCTAGATAAAATTCACAAGAAAAAAGAATAGGTACTAGAATTCCAACCACAATTTGAAGCACCTCACCGATTGGTCATGTGACATTGCTTCTTGTGGCATGCTAGCCCCAGTTTGAAGGACCTTCTAGCATCTAACATGGAAATATACATTCCAAAATATAACAGAAGATCAAAACAAAACACCAGTCAAAATCATTACAATAATATCACTATCCCCAAAATATCAGATGAACGAGTGCGCATTTCAGTAAATGGAGATAGTTGAGAACACGATGAAGCACAACAGAATGCCTAAATTCACACTTATTGCGGCCTAAAATCCCTCCTTTATGCCTGTTTAAAGGTCCCCGAAAATCATCACTGCATAGAATCTCTGAAAGCTTTGTTTTCGCAAAAATGTTTAACAGCCAACACTACTGAACCCTCAAATCTCCAGTAACCTTGTGCTCATGCCTTAGCTTTCCCTCCAATTGATAAGCCACCAAAGTTCAAATGGTTAACACACTTGCCAAGTTCAAATGTTATAATTTTTTGACATATGTTTTGTCCTATTAAAAATAAATAAAACAAGTTCTAAAATTTTATTACTTAAAAATGTGAGCGCATTACTCTATATTTTTTTAACATATGTTTTTTTTTCATAAAAAATATACCTATAAAGGTTAATATATGGTAAATAGAGCTAATTTTTGTAATATAGTAGTAATAATATATTTTTAAGATCTTAGTGAGACCTTATTGTGATCTCATTGTTAGTAGGACAAAGGACTTGAGTCCGCTAAAATCTACAAAGGTGTACATAATCTATCCCTTTAGAATTGAACCTATTACATCTTATGATGAAGCACATGTTCTTAACCATTATAAAAATATAAAAAAGTTGACTTTTTGCTCCAATATTCAAATATTATGACCCATGGTCATCCAGAGGTAGAAGCTTCTACTAAAAAAATAATCCATAGGTAGACTTGAGGTTTGAAGGGTATTTTATTATGAAAAAACATAAATGGAAACATAGAAAAGATATTGCAAAGAGTACAATAGTAGAAAAAAATCCAAATTCTATTAATGGATGAAATAGAAAATAACTATAAATTGCAAAGTGATACAAACTAAGTGAAATGAAGGTAGCTTCTTTATGAAGAGAGATGTGTCAACTACTCTTAATCACAAGAAAATATTACAAGATGTCAAAACTACATTTGAACATAAAGTATGATGTCCTAAGATCCAAAAACTCTAAAATCCAAAATCCTAGCCCTAGGAAATGGCATGCCAAAAATAACGTCGGCCCAAAGAGGCTAATCGATATATCAACTTCCTGGGGCTACAATGTTTGCATGCAAACTCCATTTAGGAAATTTCTTGGACCAATACAATCCATACTATGTGTCTTTAGCCTATGAAAAATGCCAAAAATGCAAGGGAAATGCCCAAAAAAGGCACCAGAAGTTTGAGACCTAAAACACTCTAATATAACTACCAAGATGTGGAATAATGTTGAATCAATGTAACAAGTGGGTGGCCACTAGTATTCCATTGAATCAATTGTACCCCCTTATGAAAAAGTGGTCCATTTTGTGTCAAGTTCCTTTGTCGAGTGGGGAAAGTTTTGTTGAATATGGCTCCTAGCGAGACATGTGCACCAAAGCAGGAACATGAGGTGCCTATGAGAGGTGGAAAATATGATTGAAGTAGCTCCACATTAAGTATAAGGTTCAATCCAAAGAAAAGGGAATTTTTTATTTAGAAGCATCTTCACCCACAACCTTTGTGTTGGTGTAAGGCCTATATTGGAATGGAGAGTCGGGGCGAACTTCCAATGGGATCTTAAGAGGTGTTATTTATACAGATGCAACCATACCTTATCTCCCACCATAAAATTTTGTGGCACTCTAATCCAGGTGGATATTTGGTGGCCACCCACATCTTCCACTAACTCAATGGTTCTTTATCTTCTTATCAATTTTTCTATGGTTCTTTGGGTCTTGAACTTCTATGATCATTTGTAGGCTCTAAATGATGTTTTTTGGCCATTTATTTCCAGAGGTTTTTATTTCATTCCCTAGGGTTAAAAAAAATATCTAATCCTAAATATAGTTCTTTCAAATGGACTAATTGTGTTCCCCATACAGAGATTTTATGTAAAATTTGCACCACTAGGAAGTTGATTCTAGGGTTATGGTTTTAAACTTTTGGGGTTCTTTCTTTTATGTTAAAACATATGATGAAACGAACATAAAAAATGAACAAAATATGCATTCATGACCTACAAGCATCTTCATCACAACATGGTTGTAAAACTGAACAACCTGTATTGGGAAAGCTTGAGGAAGAGTAGAGCTTAGAAACAAAGCATGAAGAATGAGGAACCATGTTTTCATCTTTAGGGAAAATGTAGATGCGGGTAGGGAGGGAACCCTTGCTCTCTTCGCGAGAAATGGTAAATGTTAGTGTTGGATTTTTGTTAAAGCAATCTTATCCTTTGCCTCTAGTTTTATGGAAGGGACTCTACTATTTCAAGTGTATAATTTTTATTAATATTGTATCACCATATTTTATGGAAAGTTATTTGAAAAAGGTCAATTTTTAGTAATCATTTTTATTTTATTCTATAATCAAAATAGAGTGAGAGCTAATTCATTAATTTTATTTAAGTAAAATTAAATTATTTGAAATGATTCATTCGGAGGCCATTGAGGGGTGGACTTTCACTATTGAAAGATATTTTTTTTTTAATTGCTTAGTTAATTTATTTCCTTGTGTGTAAGGAAAAAAAGCTTTTAGTCAATTAGAAACAATTCTAAATCTTATTATATGACCAAATTCAACTCTTTATTGCCAAAACATGTTGTCGATGAGGTTTCAATATGGTTATGCTTAATGTCAATTCAATTTATCTGTTTTTGATGACAACCCACACTATCACCAAATTTAATTCTTTAATGCCAAAACATGTTCTCGATGAGGTTTCAATATGGTTATGCTTAATGTCAATTCAATTTATCTATTTTGAAGACAACCCACGCTATCCAAATTTAAATGGAGCTCGAGGTATAAGTTTTTATAAATAGAAAAAAAATATTCATTTCAATTTCATATATATGAAGCATTAGAAATGGATAAAAAGGAAATTAGGAAGTCAATTAGGTTTAACTTGGGTGGTTAAGAAGAGTTTTTATCATCATTGTCTAAGCTCAATATTACTTGTGATGTGTTTATTCCTTATGTAGGGTTTGCATTATCTTTTGAATTTCCAACTCAACCTTTTGAATTCATCCATTCTACCATGACTCATTTCCATTTAGTTTGCATTCAAATCATTCTTATGTTATTATAATTTTTAACTTAAGCAAAGTATGGAATGTGTTGGTTGCATCTTGGTGCTACAAAAGATGGTCTTATGGGTGTATTTATTATATGGTGAACAATAGATTATATGTTTTGTGTATGGAAATAATTTTGTTTCTTACAGTTCTTAGTATGTTGAACTATGTTTGGTTGTTCTTAGGTGTGATAAAAATTAATTTAGACACCACCTCTATTTTAGAATATGAGTTTTATAATATGCAAAATCCCTTGATTCTCCAACATGGTATTAAAGATAATGGTTTGAGATGTAGCATGTTGCCTAAAAGTCTCATGCAAGTTGTAGATGCTCTTAAAAAGTCAGATTTTTTAGTGGATTGGCTCAACATTTCTAATTGCAAACTAAATCTAGGATCAAATCAGTGGGTCAAAATAATGAGTTTCAAGATAGATCTTATAAATTTTAATGGAAAAAATTATGGAATTTTGGCACAAGATATGGGAACATTGTTGAAGAGTGAAGAGTTATAGGAATTTACAAAAATGGTGGTTCTTATCGAAGGGATCACTAATAAAAGTTTTTCATCAACAGGAAAAAGGATGAGGCTCTAGGAGTCATACTGTGGAAGAATGTAACTAGGTTCGGTCTTCATTATTAATGTATTTGTCAAAATAAATTATTATTATTTGAATTATTAAAGCATGGGTTTCATGCTTCGGTCGTATTTAGATTAAGGTCCCAATTGTGGATGTCTAGGTTAGTTGTTACAAATTTAAATTGATCCAATTTTTGGGCTTTTAAATCATGTAACATTAGGTTGTCAAAAGGATCCTCCATCAAGTCATCTTCTTCAAGGTCATCATCCTCTAAATCTACTTCAAAGACAACCCTCATGTCAAGTGATACAAGTAATCAAAGTTGCATCCTTAAGTCGACTTCAATCAGTCTTCAAGTCGGCTCAAATCAAGACACAACACTTCACACTGTCATGTCGGCTCAATAACTATAGAAAAAAACTATATATACAGGAGTATAGTTTTCATTTCTACCACAGAATTTTGGAAATATCTGAAGTTTCAGACCATAGATACAGTTCAGATCATGATCACAGGTTCGGTGTTGGAAGATAAGGTCTCGAACATATTATAGAATTTTGGTAACCGTTTATGCTATGAATCATGTAACTTCCATGATATGATGTTGCAGCAAAAAGTGTCTTGGTTTCAACATAGATCTACCACAGAATCAGTGCTATGTTATGATACTCAATTCAATGAATATGCTCAATTATCTCAGTTATGGTTCTCAATGCTATGATGTTGCTCGGTGATCTCAGTAATGATGCTCGATGCTATGTTATTATCTCAAACTCGATCAAGGTAATGAGGATGGAGTTTAGGTGCAAGAAAAGGATATCTCGGTGTCATGGAGATCTCGGTGCTAACACATTGAAGAGATGACTTGATGGAGGAATTCTATAGTCTAAGGTCTTGGTCATCTCATCTTAAATCTAATGAAGGAAGAATTTTGACTGGGTTTTCCCCAAAAGGTGGGGGTTTTCCCTAACATGTGCCTAGATCTTGTGTCTTCTTCTATTTTTTCATTGGAATTACTCTTGATGATAAGAAAAGATAAATTGAAAGAAGAAATAATAATAACAAAACATCATAAGATAATTTCATGATAAGAGAAATTGTTTAACTGCCATCTCCTTAATTTCTCTAACACATAACAACCTCCATCTCAAGGTTGATTCAATGTCATATAAACCATCTAAAATACTCATATAATTTGTACTCGTTAGTATATCAAAGATCTAGAATTTGATGCTTATTTTCCCCTAACACCCTGCAAACACTAGTGGAGATCATGTAGGCTCAGAGGGAGTTCTGAATTTTTGAATTATATGGTTTGATTTTCACAAGAAGATTCTAGGTGGGCACGATGTTAATAAGCCATGTGAAAACTTGTCAAACCCATGTGGATGCCCAAATGAAGCCCTTATGTTGCGTATAAATATAAGGTGAGGTTGAAGGCTAAGATAACATCCAAGCGAAAAAATTTAGGACTAAAACACCTTCTGATGTAAGCTACAACTTGAAGAAGAGAAGGTTGAAGCCTGAAATGAATGTTTTGCGGTTAGATTAGGAGATATAACAAGGTCGAGGAGTAGCTGCGTAAATAATTTGGTAAGAGGGTTTTTTTGGTACCAAAATGAGTGGCATATTTGTTTTTTAAGAGAGTCTCAGGCACTGTAGTTATTACAGGAATAACATATGTCTGTATTAGGTTTGTTGGAGGGGTCGTAAGGCCTGATTCCTACAACATAACTAAGGGACAATCAATGTACGATAGAAACTCTATGTTGAAGGCAAGCCACATTGATAGAGGGAATTGTTGGCAAGTGTTGAGAGGGATGACATGGACTGTGGATAAGCCCTAACCAGATTACAGAATAAAACAGGGTACCAACACATTAGAAGGTATGTTTTTGTGTTAAAATATTGGTCCTATTTTGGACAGTTGGATCATTTTAGTACAGCCTGCGGAAACAAAGAAGGGAGGGCTAATGTGTTGGTTAGAAGCCCTAACCAGTGTAATGATTGGTGATTGGATCAAATTCATGTGAAACCTATGGAAGCTATGTGTTTGGGTTCTCTTGGGTGTTAAGAAACCCCAACTAGGAGCAGAACTCGCAATGAAGTAAGGGGTGTCCTAGGACAGGGCTGTTAGAAAAGTATCTTGGTAGCCAAGATGAGGGTTTACTAAGTGTAAGGATGCCCTAGCTAGAGGTATATGCTACAAGAATTATTTGTCACTCGAGGTCTACTGGAGGGTAGCGTGAGAGTGGGCCAAGTGTGAACATGGATTGTGCATTTATGGTCTATTAGAGGATAGTGTGATAGTACCCATGTTGGGGCCCGGTGTGCATCATCTTCATGGACCTCGATGGTTGCCAGAGGTCAAGGGTATAGTCAACCAAGAGAAATTTTGTGTAGCCCTAGACTTGTGTGTGGAGAAGGAATTCTACAAAAAATGATGGGAAGTCCTCCTAGCCCATGTTCATTGTGGGATATAGAAATAGAGGAATTTTTCTTGCTACATCCAGTGGCAGAGAAAGAAGCAGTGGAGATTTCAACACTGCACATGGAGGATGAAACCTCCATTTGGTGGTTCAAACCCTTGGTCGATTCAAGGGTGAATTATTTTTCAAAATTTTCTCAAAGGTTGATCCAAACCTTTGATGGAGAGAGGAAAAGGAAGGAGGAAGACATTCCACCATGGGAGGACAATTGCACCAACATTGTCACAGCTTTGAGAGGGCAGCCTTTTACATCTATGGAGGAGGCAACCATTACATTGGAGGAGACAACTAATGTAGCCATACAAGAAGAAAACCCCAAGTTCCACCAAGGTATGAATGATTTTCCACTTTTCATTTTAGCAAATAATTTAAGGGAATGTGGAAACTCACATGTAGAGGTCCAAGAATCTACATACTTTTCTATTCTAGAGTACCTTGATTGCACTATGTTGTGCAAAGGGTTCAAGGAGGATATGAACCCTCATCCTTATACATCTTGGTTGAGTTGAATTCAGCCATTGAGGTTGGAGTGTGAACTTTTGGAGGATGGAACAAACCATGGCACCTTCATGATAAACAAGGAAACATATTTTGAACCAGAGGTTGAAAAAATTGCTACACCATTGGAGGAATTAGCAACGCTGTTAAACATGGGTGGAGAGGAGATATTGCCTCCATCACATTTGGGTCCTCATGGATCCAACATAGTCATGGGTGTGAGATCTTTTCTAAGAGGTCTCCAAGGAGCTGCATTTCAAACTCTCATGGAATGCAAAGAGAGAGATTTGGTTCGGGAGGATGGTAGCCCTCATGGGGGGAGTACCAAAGGAGGAAGAAGGAGAAAACATCCACAAGGAGCTTAGTGGGTGTGCATGGGGAGAAAGGGGCTGATTTTCCACTTGCAAATATATGATACCGGGCAACAGGAGGCTTGGCTGCGTTGGCTCCTCTTGAAGGAGTTTGGCCATCACTTAGTGCATCCTTCTTTTCAGGAGGATGGGAATGAAGAAGAGGTGGCAGGATGGTTACATAATTGAGTAGCAGGGAGTAGGGATACATGGAGCTGATATGGTATATATATCAGTCATGATACCTTCATCACATGAGTTACATGATGTGAACATGAGGAGGCAGCAAACCCTTGGATTATTGAAACTATCTTGGAGAGAGCACAAGCAGATTTTCTCTCATATGATGTATGGTGTTGCACGAGTAGAGGAGGTAACTCTCATAGTGCAAAGGGGTTACTCCTTAGCTTGGACTGATCGAGAGGCATTTACATCTTGGGAAAAGCTTCACAATTGCAGCAGCATCACCAGAGGTGTTCTTAACAAGGAGCATGTCAAGGAACAAAGATTGTCATGGGCAAGAGCCTTTTTGCATGAGCTCACAGCGCTAACACTGGGGAGCAGGCCCATATACATGGATCCATATATCATATTACCTTCAGCCTATGGTAAGAGAATTTTGTTTACATTTTCTGATTTACATACTCTTATCATTATGTTGCAGTGCATGGCTCCTCAAAGGGGCAGATTTTTCATGTTGCTCCATGAGCAAAGTTGGGTCAAACCATATGATAGAGATAGCCATATTTTATGTGGCCTTGGGCAAAGGTTTTCTCACTGCATGTATGTTAAGCCAAATCATATACTTGACCATGTATTACGGAACATTTTTCCATGTAAAATTATGAAGCAGTAGTTTGAAAAACTGCGCTGTTACTGTTTGGGAGACTACTGGTGCCATCAAGCATCATGTAAAACCATCAGTACTTCCTCTATTTTTATGATGAGCATGTTTCCATTTGCTGATATTTTCCATATTATTATTGGAAGCATGATGGGTGAATTGACACATGATTTGAATGTGTCTATGAGGGGAGATGATTCGCACAGTTTATGCATGGCATGTTCTAATGGGAACATGAGGTGAGACATGGTCACCACATCCACTTATTTGCTTCCTTTGGAGGTGGACTATGAGTCTGATGATGATATCCATCCATTGTATGTATATGGGCATGTATTTTATTTTGTATTTCTTATTCACTCGTCTATTTACTATTCAGTAGTAGAGGCGATATTTTCTGTACAATGCTTGCCGTGTTATTTTCTGCAGCTGCAGTGGATGAAGTTGCATTCTTGCCCTATGAGAAATTGTTTGTACCTTGTTGCACATGGCATAACATACATCAAAAATTTCATTGGGATATTCTATGATGATCATGTCCTACTCATCATGGATGAAATGTCTTGGGTCAGCCAGATTATCATTGATGGAGAAGAGATCCTTGGAGGATTTCTCTTCATTTTGCTACTTGAGGGTAATACTTTTGCAGCCCATGATCAGCACACACTCTACACTTATCATAATTGGAGAGAAGGATAGCATGGGGCAAGCTATGAGGCTTTCTATATTCATATTTGTAGCCCACCTTCATTTCTAGAGCTCAAGGTGGAGGGAGATTTCTGTGAGTTGCCATGTTGGGAGGCAACTTATGTTTTATGGATGATTGCTTGGGGATGGGAGATTCATATGGGGATGATGAGTCCCATTATATATCAGATATCATGCCTCAAGGAGGCCCTTATACAGCCCATTGTTTCCTTCATGGATATTTGTTTCTACATGAAAGCTATTTTGGGATGTTCACCAAAAGTTGGATTGCATATGTTGGAGGGACAACTTGGACACTTGATTAATGATATGGCATCCTTTTCTCAGAGGAGTTCATCATGCATGGATTCTATAGGGAGAGTAAGGGAAAATGTATCAGTCTATCCTTGCACTTGCTTGTGGATAAGCAATCTTTGAGACGGTAGGATTGTAATGTTCCCAATTTTTATGGAACATTAATTTTTTCTATTTTCACTTAGGAGATGAATAAAATGGGTAGTATACCCATTAATTTTACCTATAGGGAATAAAAATCCTCTTAGCATGAAGGGGATCACTTATAGAGCTATATTTTTTACCTCCATGTGTGAAAAGGGGCTTTTGCAGGATGACTAGGTCAAGTTTGACCAAGTCAAACAATGGAGTGGCATGAGTTGGAGAGCACAATTGTGGGCCAACGCAGTGGGATAAGGAGGGAAGCTTCTATAGGAAGGAAGCCCTAATGAGTGGGGTCCATTGAGAGGGAGCTCAAATTTTTTAAAAATAGGGCAAGGTAGCCATTGCAAATCATCTTGAGTATTATTCATCTTTGGTCCTTTGGACTTGCTGTATGCTCTTGCTGTTTAGCAAGAATTTCTGGGGGGAATTCCTGTTTAGGATATCCTCTCCTTCTTGAGTAGCTCTTGGAGGATTACACTCCATTCCCCATATTTAGACATTGAGGTCAAGCCTCATCCTTCATCATCAGTGTAGTTTCAGCTGGAGATTGTGCAGTGTTGCTGGGTGTTGCTAGGGAGGTTTTCTACAACACCATCCTTGGCTAGTTTTTCAGAGGAGGGAGATTCCATCTCTTTGAGAGATCATAAAAGGAGGTTTAGGAGATTATTCCATCATCTTTGGCTCTAGCCTAACCACTTACCATCATATGCAACACAATCCCTCTCTTAGACATCATTATTCTTGGAGAGAATTTGCTGTGAGGGATTAGCAGACACATTGGAGGGTGAGATCTTTGGTGAAGGGATCAAACTTTCACTTTAGATTACCATTGGAAGAGGGTTATTCATTTGATGCATCCATTTCAGCCTTATCCATATATTTCCAGTTCTTGAGATTCTGCTGCTACCTAGCAACTCCGAAATTTCTGCAGGAATGCCATTTTGTATGTATTTCAGCCAATCCTTCTAAGGATTGTCTATTGTATGTTTTCAGAGGTTGAGATATTGCTCCCCCTTCTTATTTGATATTTATATTGCCATATATAAATGTTATTGACATTTTTCAGTAATTCTCCTTCAAGGATTTCAAATTCATAACCTAGGGCTTCATTCATGTAGCAGTGTTCTTCATTTTCTCATGTACATTTATCTTGAGGATTATAGTGCCTTGCTTGAGTGATCGTTTTCTCAAAGGTTTGTCTATATTATGCTGATATGATATAATATGATGGCTATTTGGACTCTCCAGAATTTTATGTGTTAATGTATTCATTGCTGCTCCATAGGAGGTGTTTTACATATTGCTGGAGCTCTAACTTTAGAATATCTTGAGATATTCTCATGGTTGTAGAAATTTCCTAGAAAAGGAATATTACATGCTAACTCTAATTTGTGCTCTAGTATTTGACATCTGTCACTTTGATTTATGTCTTTCTGACATCTGACTACTTCAATCTAACAAATCCTTCCTATTACTATTGTACTGTGGGCTCCTTGTAGCCAGGTTTGATCCATGAGACATGCCATCTCAATGGACCTTGCCCAAATTTCTTATCTTGGGATTATGTCTACACATCACCCCACCTTATACCTCGAGGTATGGCTTCTCCCTCTTCCCATCTGGCTTGAAATTTCCCTCTCATGGAGGTCTTTGATTTATTGGACGCTTCCACTCAGTCTCCTCTCTGCTTCTCCAATTGTGGCAGCTACTCCACAACCTTCTGAGACTGCTTCTCATGAGGATGCATGTTGAGAGGTAATTTATGCTCCCTCTAAACCACCAAGTATCTAACTTCTTCCTTTCTCCTCAAAGCTTTGCATGCATTTGTTACCTCCAGTGCATATAGGTTCTTGACTCGCTCATAGTGTAATTGTCTCGATGTTACAAAAATTTTCTAAAAAAGAGTTGATTTTAAATCAATAATACCTCCCTCATCTGAGCTCCAATTCAACTGATTTTTTTTTTCCATTAGGTAAATTTTTGAAGGAATCAAAATATTCTATTGTTTCTTGAAAATTTTACACCAAAATCTTTAGATATTCTCTGCAAACTCATCGCCCAAAAAATTCCTGCTCTAATACCATGTAGAAAATCTAACCAATGAGATTCAATCTGATCTTGTAATCTACTAAAACAAGATACTGAATCCTTCCTACAATTTTTGGAAACAAAACACGGTCGCACAATAACATATAAGTAAGAGAAATAAATTATCAATTGCACAAAAACATGATGTATTTGGGGAAATAAACTGCTCAAAACCCCTCTATCTCTATTGTGTATTAAGTTAAGGAATCATGAAACAATACAATGCTTAATCTCTCATGAGATTCTCCATCACTCTGTCAATTGGCTCTCGTTGATCTAAAAAAACTCGGTCTAGTACTTAGCCAATGCTCATCCTTACTTCAGCCTGCCTTGCTCATGCAATTCCTAGGGAATTAACTCCTTATTAATTAGGAAAATCGGTCTTCCTTGATTGTGTAATCCATCATGGCATCACAATGACTTTATAATTGCACATGGGAAATTTTCTCTGAATGCAAATGATAGTTATGTTCCCATTAACCTCTGTCTCAACTAGGTATTACTTGAAACTGACATTCATGTGACTGTTAATAGTGAATTATCAGTTATCTGATTGATCACTCATTGTGAATTATGTTAGGGTCCCGTGATTTGGCCGATTGGCTAGCCAAATGACGATGTAACATCAAACCAAGCTTTGGAGCCCAAGGACCTAGCCTTCCTGGACTCAGAGAGGGATCTCTCTATATGTGTAGAAGATGTCGGTGTGTTTACTTGCGATGTTCTAATATTAGGCTAGTTATGAAGTGTGTTTTTGGTTTTTTAGTTTTTAGTTTGTGAGGGATGAAACTGATCAAATACATAAACTGGATGACAAGATGTAGATAAATTGGGCTATGGGGTCAAACAGGTCAAGGAAGCTTATGAGGTGATGATGTAAAGCTGCTGTAGGGCCGATTTGATTCACAATAGAAGGGATCTCCGGGCAAAATGGATTAAATGAACAATAAGTTGGTGAAAGACAAGGGATTTCAAGTGAAAACTAGTTAATAGCAGACATAAACATGTAATAGCAAGCCATTAATCATGCTAGGAATAACTATAAGCTAATCAATACATAGAAAATCAAACATTCCAGCCATACATAGAGGTATAAGACCCTCTAACTTCGGGAAATAGCTATTAGACTTTGGGGAAAACACATGAGACAAACTAACAACTCATAAACTATGTCGGAACGCCTAAACATAGTCTCTAAGTCATTGGGCACTTGGACAAATAAGTTTTCATAGTTTTAGGCAAAGGGCTAGATCGGGACTAAGCCTCCTTGGTTCAACAAAATGATCAACAAATCAGTCAAAGAGAAAGTTTTACGGACAGAACTATGGGCAGCTGATAGGTAGGTAGGGCAAACCATACATCCTACTCAACATACATGGAACTGATGAATAAAACTTAGCAACAACACCTTAGGTTACCAAAGAGCAGCTAAGAATTCTTTAGCATAACTAAGGGAGAAGAAAACATCAAGCTATGAAGATTCAGGGATTTTGAGGTGCCTCCATGGGCATATCTCAAAATCAATCTTTACTGATCTATAGCAGCAAGAAATATGAATTATGAGTGAAAACTAGAAGATAAAACACATTAAGAAGCACTATACCATTCTACCATGTCAAGGAATCCATCAACAATCCTTCATCATTCTTCAAAAGCATCCAAGAGGCAGTCCTAAAATCATAACTCAAGTGTATTATTCAAAGCTCATATGACCAATGTATTAATTCTTCTCTCAAGTTCAGCCTCTGATTTACAATGAGAACCATGGAATAAATAGGCTTGAGGGAGGAAAACCTCATGGAGCAACTAGCTATTCCATTGGCCAAGTCAAAATATCTAAATTTGTCCTTGAGGCTTTGCAAAGCCCAAGGCACAAAATATCCCATAAAATATCTAAAAAACTGCTAAAAATGGAAATTATATTGACTTTATATGATTTCCCAATGATAAAAATAGCTTAACGCACATTTGGGAAAAGCAGATTTTTGGAGTTCAAAAATTACAAAAATACTTCATATTTATGCCTGAAAAAGGTCCCCTGACTTACTGGATGCAAATGGAAGCCTTCCCAATGTCGAAATGAGGCTCATGATGGCTCGTTGGAAAGCTATCTGTGTCTTCTTTCTAGCGCAAGTGGAATCATCTCAATCTGATCTCTGAAAGTTCCTCAAAACTGTACCTGTGCGCAAAAACCCAGACAATAGCAGACTGCTGATATGGCGGGCATAATGTGCAAAATGAGGCTGTTTTTCGCCAATTTGAGGAGGCGAATGATCTTCAAATGCCCTGAAAATCGCTGGAGACCTGCTCATGGAATTATGGCATCCATTGGGATAATCCTCCTCCCTTGAAAACTCATCAAACTGAAATGGCGAATTTATGAGTTTTTGGCGAAAAACCCAAAAATGCCAAAAAACAAAAAGTTTCCGAAACAGGCCCAAAATTGGCATGCATGACCCTCAAGGGTCCATAGAAACATGCTCCGAAGCGGAAGCCATAATATCAAGGGCTGATATGCTTTTTTCTTCTTTCCGTGCTAGGCGCCTCTCCTTCAATTTCTTCAATTTCTCTTGTGCCACCTTTAATTTTCGCCTGGCAAATTGATTTAGCTTATGAAAGTGAAGAGTCCTTTTTCTCTGTAGCTCAAGATCCCTGTTTTCCTTCTCAAGCTTTGTTTCCAAATGCTGGTTAGCCCTCTCAAGCCATGCTTCCTTGTTTTCCTCAATTTCCTGCTCAAGGAGGGTAGTGAGAGGAAAGGCTTCGAATTGAGCTTGTTCTTCTGCTCTCTGTTTCTCCAAGGCTCTTCTAAGCCCGATGGTCCTAGGCCTCTTTCGCCTAGGCTGGTCTCCCTCTTCTTCATCATCAAACTCGCCAATGAGCTCTTCAATTCTTACTTGCGCCTTTTCTGCCTCCTTTTTATACTTGATCGCCCTTGCCTCATGAATGGCTGCATGATACTTCATTTGTTTGTTTTCAACCTCCAAGAAGTGGTTGAAATTCCTCGCCCTTTGAAGGTCTTCTTGTAACACTTCAATTTGCCCTTCTTTGTGAATGAGGAGGTTTTTAAGGATGCGGGCCTCGTTATCACTGTCATCGCTTGGGATAGGGATGACAGCTGATTTACCTCCATGCTTGGCACTTTCTCCAACGATGCTTTTTCCTTTGAATGCCAATCTAGCGCTTTTTCTCCTTGGCAAGCTAGAAGTTGTCCTTTTGGGAAATTTCCTCTTTTTAGGAAAAGTTTTGGTCACTGTTTGGATGGCAGCCTTAGCTTGCTGTTCTTCATCAATGTTTTGTCCAATTTGTGTTTCAAAAGGCGCTTCATTTGTTTGCCCAACTTGCTGCTCCTCAACTGTTGTATGCTGCTGTTCCTCCTCCTGTACCTGCTGCTGCTCATCAACCCCCAACTGCTGCTGTTCCTCTTCTTGTATCTGCTGCTGATCTTCAAACTCTGGCTGTTGCTGCTCACTAATCTCCAACTGCTGCTATCCCTCAAAATCTGGCTGCTGCTGCTCACTGCCTTCTTTTTCTCCCTGTGGTTCGCTGCCCTCTCCTTCTCCCTGTGGTTCGCTGCCCTCTCCTTCTCCCTGTTCACTTTGCTGCCCAATGGTCATCTTGAGTTTTTTAGGGGTAGGCCTACTAGATAAAGGCACTGGGCGATGGACAGGCTGAGTAGGAGACACATGAACAGGAGGGACAATGGCGAAATCTGCATGGCTAATGAATGAATCCCATGAAACCCCTTTCTTCTCCAGCTGGTGTAAGAAGATAATCTTGATCAAGGAATGATGAAGGAGAGAAGGGATTTGCTGAGGTGGAGCCTTCTTTTGGACAGTAGCTGCCATTTTCTCTATGCTTTTGGACAAAAAGTATGGAAGGTTTAATTGCCTGCTTCTGGTAAAATGCATCAACAAGCGGACATGATAGGAAAAAATTTGGCTAAACCTCCCTTCACAAGTGAAATATCTCATTATGGCTTTCATCAGCGGAGCATAACTGTCAAGAAGATAGGAGAAAGGAAAAATAGCAGTGATGGTTTCCCTATGTTCAGGTTTGATGAAAGGTTTATAATCCTCTAGATCAAGATGCGCTTGTTTAAACCACTTTTCACCATGATACGGGATCTTGGTAGCCTTGGATACATACCTTGGGGAGATTTTGAAATCAAGATCCGCCAACTGGAAGTTTTTGTCCTTGAATCTCAAAGCGCACAGATGTGTAAGTGGCGAAAAACTCTTGACTTCTTCTATTCTCTGGCAGAAATCAAGACAGCCTACTTCATGGAAATTGAAAAGTACTGATGGGTGAGCATTGATTTCTTCTATGGAGATAGGCTCATATCTCTTATGTGGACCGCTCTTGTGATCTCGCTTTGGAGGCATTCTGACCTTGACCAAACTTTGGAAGAGGCAAACTGCCTTTACTGTATGAACAATGCTCTGCTAGATTGAAACTGGCCACTAGACTGTTTGGAAAAATATGGACACTGTGGTTTTGAATAAAATGTAACAATGTTTCCTTTGAATAAACCACCTCTGTACTTCTTAAAAAACAGCCCTCCAACTCTGGATATACTTCAGCTAGGCAAACTTTTTAACAATGGTACCATGTGTAAAAGATGGGGTAACTGCTTTGTAGATTCCCTGTGCACAGTTTTGAACAATCACCCCTCTTGTGAATTTGTTAGAGGCCAACCTACACTGGTATTTCTGTTTTCAAAACAAAACTCAAATATAAAAACCCTGCTCTTCAGGTCATTCACCTTGAAAAATACCTCTGTCAACAGATTTCTATAGAGACCATACAGTGGAAAGAAAGGAGTCCTTTTGGTTAGGTGAAATATTAGCCCTCTGTGTTTAGGAAAACACCTTTCACTTGTGAATTTTGAGAAATCAATCACCACCTTTGTACCTCTGGCTTCAATGTTTAAAGTTTCAACAATCAACAACTCTGCCCTTTAGAAAGTGGCTCTGTTCACCTTCAGAAAAACCCTGTTAACAAATCTTCAACATGATACAATATGGTTTCGGTAAAGGCAGACCCAAGTTAGATGTATAACCAATGCACAGTGGTTTAAGAAACACACTCTCTGCTTGTGAGTTTAAAAAATCCACCAACACCTCTATACCCCTGCCTCCAATGTTTAACTTCTCATCAACAAACTCTGCCTTTTTAATGTGCTGTCACCTTGGGAAACTCTCTGTCAACAAATCTTCAGAATAATACAATATAGTGCAAGGGAAAAAGGCAGACCTAGTTTAGGTGTAAAATCAATGCATAGTGTTTTTAGGAAAACCACCTTTTTTCTTGTGAATTTCAAAGGTCAACACTACACCTGTACCTCTGTCTCCAATGTTTAGAATTCAACTATTAACAACCTCTGCCCTTCTTTTGTCCTGTAGAGAGTGGCCCTGCACCTTTGGAAAATCTTTGTTTAATAACTCTTCACAGTAGTGACAAAAAACAGTGAAAAAGGGGTAGTTTGCTAAAAGGTGTGCCTGTGAGAGAATGCCAACAATCACTCTGTTTTTGACAACTTTGATGTCAACCAACACCTAGCTCGGAGGAGGCTTTCAAACATTCAGCAATTCTGTCCTGTGCAAGTGTGCCTTCTTTGCACTGTTTGCATATCAAGCAAAACACCACACATATGCTAAGAATGCCAATACACAGGTTTGGGGTGATAATGACAGAGTTTTTTAAGAAGACCACAAGCCTTTAGGTTGAAACTGTGTGAGTTTTCCTTTTTAAAGAAAATATGTCACAATTCCTTCCACTGGTCGCATTTCACTGCTTTGACAATGTGGCAAGGTCTGGAGGACTGTGAGGACAGTTTTCTCTTTTAAGACCAAACCCTGTCTTTTCACAACAAATTTTTCTTCTAATCAAAGCACAAATCTTTACAAGACAACTTCAAAACCCCGTATCTCTATATGTGCTCTTTGAATGACAAATTCGGCCTTTTATCATATTGCAATAGTTCAGCTCACTGTGTAGAAAGACTGCTTTTGTTTTTAACAATAATGGCAAGGTATGGGGTTTTTAAACATTCTTGTCATTTATCAACACCTTGCAATCGATGGGGAATTCATAAAAATACCTCAAACTTTGATGGACGCCCTCTTTGAAAGCTGGAGTAATGCTGGAGGTCTTTGACACCTGCGCTGCATCCTTTGGAGAAAACCCGTCGCGCAGAAAGTGCTTGTCGGGTCGGCCTGTCGTGTGGTCGGGCGGCCTTGTACAGGCACGTCACGCCAACGTACAGGCACGTCGCGCCGACAAAGGGCCCTGTGCAAAATTCCACCCAGGCACGTCGCGCTGCCTCTGCACAGTGTTAACTTCTGCCTGATGACCCGAAAATTATTTCTTTGGTGATAGGGAGGCCAAAACGTCTTCAGCTTTTGAAAATGACATTCCTACTCTCACACTTAATCCTTTATGTCATTTCAAACCTTTTTTCAACGGTTACCTTGCTTGGAAATGTAACGTAGCCTTTTTCAAATCTGTTTTGTTTTTCAAACTGTGGGTTTGTTATTTGAATATATACACCCGCACAATGACTCTCATCCCGAGTTTTTAAACCTTGGCAAACATTCAACAAACTTCATCACCTCTGCCATTGTTTTTAACAATGTTGGGGCTATTTCTGATGTAAGGAAAATCACCTTACCACTGTAAAGATGATGCTAAAAAAAAACCTGTTATGTTCCTGAAAGACAGGGCTTGCCTTGTTAATGTATTTTGACTGGTGCCTTGGTCTTTTGTAAGAGAGACATTCCAAAACCTCAACTCTGTTCCAGGAGATTGCATGTGCCCTTCCAACTTGTTTAATCATCTCTACTCTTAGGTGACTTATAAGCTTTTTCCCTGGACTGTAGTGCCTTCTTTAGGTTGCACTCTTTCACAATATAATTCACTGTTTACTTAAAAGGATCTCCTTCAGATTTTTGGGCAAGGGATAGTGGAGTACTGTTTTAACCATTTCCTTTAAAGAAACTGCTCCTTGTGGTGTAAATGCATGCATATGTTCAACATTTTCTCCTTTCCACTACAGGTACTGTCTGACAGACAGTTCTTTGAAAAGGGAAAACAGTACCTTTGCCTCATAAACAGTAACACTTACCTGTGCAATGACTTTTATTCAATTTCTTTGTATCCTTCCATTATATTTTACATCAATCAGCTTCAGCAACTTGCAATGGCTTTGGCCATCTACTCATGCATGGAGGAGGCTCTTCATCAGGTAAGGTATCCGAAAGCTTTTTAACAACTCTGTTTGACACAGCCTTTCTCTGAGTGTGATGGTAAGTGAACTACTTGAACAACATCAATATAAGCATCTCTTTTTGCAAACATCACTGTATTTCAGAAGAAACCCCAATCACAGTGACATTGTCTCCCACACTGTTCTAAGGGTGACTGAGATATTTATCATTTGGCTTGTTCATCTCATGACCTGTTACTTGACAAAAACTCTTTGTGACTATGAAGGTCAGTGCTTTTTGAAAAACCAAGGGCTTTCTTTCTGCCTATGTAATGGCATTGGTTAACAGCATCTATTCCATTTGATCTTGGACAAAACAGGCTTCTTATGATTGGGATGTTTACTGATGACAGGCCTTTCTAAAGTTCAACAATTTTTCATGATTTGAAAGCTTCAGATGACCTTCTTTATCAAACCAGACTTTCCTTTCCTTTGAGCTAGCATATTTCAACTATATTCCTGTTATGATCATCAATTACATCCATAAAACCTGGAGATATTGTTTCATTGTTTCAGTAAAGGCAAACCTGGACTTTTTGCAATCATCTAAGTCAATATTGGCCCGCGCCCTCTTCTTATGGATGAAGGAGGTGCCTTAACCCTCTGCTTGTAAATGAAGGAGGTTCTGGGCCTTGACAATTTACCAGTTTGCTGAGACAGTGGTATCCCTTTTTCCTGTGATTTTCATGCTGGAAAGAGCTGTAAAGTCCAGATGAGTAGCTTTCTGTTTTGCAGACATATCTAAAGGCTCAAGTTACATTTAGAAGCAGCTGTTCCTCTAACTGTAAACTCAAACATTTTACTCCATGAGATGAAATATATTTCCTGCCTTTGTAGAACCATAGAACACTGTGACAAACCTAATAGTCAGCTTGAGGTTGGGTTTTATGCAGTGCTGAGATCTAGGGGATATAAGTGGCGCGACTTAGGGCTGCTTGTCAATTTCACTTGCAAAGTAAGAGGTCAGTCATGGTAGGCCTGTTGCAGATGGAGGCTTTTTGGCTTTTTGATGATTACCAAGTGTGAAATGTCTTAAAGCGCCACTTCCTAACATAGGGGAGACTTTCGAAACAGATGTAGATTTTCCTTTTAAAGCTGATGGGCAGACTAATAAGGCTGAAGCTAGATAGGATTGTGATAATGAGGTTCTGATTTCTACATGGGTGAACTGAATAGATATAAGGGCAAAAAAGTTTTTTGGGAGGGTTTTCTGGATGACATATTGACATAAGGAAATCAGTTTCTAGAAAACTCAGCTGTAGATATAGTCATCACTAACATGTAAAAAATATTGATGGCTAACAAATTAAATCTAATTTAATTCACTGGACCTCTCACTAGCTCATCACTTACTTAGAACTAGTTAAATTGATTTTAACTCATTTAATTGAGTTAATTACACTTGCACCCCACTAATGCATCAACTTCAACTAGACTGCAAAAATATTAGAATCCCTCTAGATGCCTCATCTTAGACCCTCAACTCTAATTTCTTGAGCTAACTCGGTCATCATGACTTAATTAACTGACACAAGTTGTTATGAGATTAAATTACAATTTATTGTCCAATTATTTAAGGGAAAAATAAATTAGACACCCCACATTCGTCACTCCTGATGCATCAAAATTCCTCCCCAGTGTGGGTGCATTTTTTTTTTGTCCTTTATGGTTTCCAATCTCACTGTTTCTTGTTGCAAATATTAAACATTTCATAATTTGATGCAGCCTTCATACAAAGACACAATTGAAATCACATGCCCAGATTCTCATGAGAAACCTCTCTTAAGCTTGATCTCCTAGAAAAGAACCAACAATATGCCATCCTACTTCCTAGCGCGAACTGACCATTAAGGTATGCAACATTCTTCTGAACCCCCACATGATGATCTTGCTCTTGGAGGATGATCATGACCTCCCTTTAGCAACCCTTACTTGGCCCTTGTACTCGACCTACTTTAGGACTACATCTCTCTTCACCCCCTTGATGTGCCAGATAGTGGGAATACATGTCAAACATGCTAAGATCTACCAAGTGGTAGGGAATTCCAAGATGTGAAAGGGTGTGTCAATGCATAGGGTGTGTCAATGCATATCAGGGACTGTCAAGACAAAAAAAAGGAGAAAAAAGTTAAAATACAAGGAAATGAACACATAAGAGGGTTAATAAGTCATCAATTTACCTTTTCCAAGAGGGGCATGCTAGGCACACCAACACTAGGCAGAAATAGGTGCCAAGTGCAAAGTCTTAGTGCATTCTAAGTGCCAAGTATTCCTTTGTTGCTTCTCATCTACTTTCCAACAATTGATCATCATAAATAAATTTAATATTAAACCATTCCAAATCATACCAAGGCATCTCAACGTATTCCATACATGCTAAGACTTTCCAAGTGCCAATACGTGCCAAGCGCCAATATGTGTTAGGGACTAGTGTTATGCATGTTATGAAGTGGGAGGGAATGTTGAAGGGTGCTAAGGTGTGCTAGAGAGTGATAATGCATGTTGATGAGTGTTAAGGAGTATTAGGAAAAAACATTAAGGGAGCACTAGGTTAAAATTCATGGAAGTTAATGAATATGAGGAACATATGCCAGAGACTAGTGTTAATGAGTGTTAGTTGTTATGCCAAGGAGGGAGTGACAAGGTATGCTAATCATTGGTAAGGCATGTTATGGAATATCAAGGCATTTCAATAATTCCCAAAGTGTGCTTGGGAGTTCCAAGGTGTGCTAATTATATCATGTGCCAATTAATAGTGCTAAGATATGCCAATACATGCTAGGTGCTAAGGATGTGGCGTAGGGTGCCAGGTCTTAATCAAGGTTGTCATTGATGTCAATGTGACATTGACCGAGATGTCAATATTCTTGAGAATCTTGGTTCTAGATGATGAAGCCATGACTCTTGGTTGATTAGGATACTATCAATGAAGATGTCAAGTCAGGAAGAAGTCAAACCACTAATGAAGGAAGCCCTAAGTAATTGATCTAATGTTGAATACACATGATGATGATGAAATGGTTGGAATATTAGATGATGACATGGAAGATCTCATTTGATGGTTGGAAGGCTATCTTGCTATCTTGGGACTTTCCTAATGATGAAGTTGCCTATGTCATATCATTACACTATGACATGAATACATGATGACACTATGATGAATCACTTGGTGACATAAGATGATATGGAGGACCTCATGATGATGTGGAAATAATATAAAGACATAGTTGGAATCATACCAATGAAGAAGGCCTAATGACCTCTTGCTGTCCCAATCACTTTCTGCACATAAAAATTCAAGGACAGTTATAAAGAAAAATAAATTTTGTCATCTTGGAGGTAGCCTATCCCAATGAGTCCTATACCATCTGAAAGAAGACTTTTTCCTCTCTCTAACGAGCCTTTACTTGCCCTGAAACTCCCAACGGTTGATGAGATATGGAATTTTTAAGTCAAGGAAAATTAACCATAACAGTGAGCCGACCTATCCTTGTCCTTCATGTCGGCCTATTTGCAGAGACGTGTCCTTTCATTTTGGTTGTGCAAAAATCACTATTTATTAGAGTTTAGAGCTCATTCTTTACCCATCATTTCAGCCAACACCACAGGAACTCAGTTATCATCACAGGAATAGAAGAGCACTGTTCACAACTTGTGAACACAAGGGAGAAAGGATTATAATGAATTAAGGTTGGGTTTGAAATAGTTTCATCATGAGATAATTGACCTTGGCCTGCATACTTGAAATAGTAAATGACTCATATGGTGAACCTTTGAGATTCGGTTTCTTTATACACTCTTGTAGCTCGAAATTGTGGACAAACAATAAGACTCTTGGATGTCTTACTGCGGTGCTTGGACTATCATAGAACCTCGGACATGTGATCATCATATAACCTTGGGTCAACTTCAAAACGGTGAACTAAGGTATGCATAAGTGTATGATAGGGATACTTATGTGATAACGCTAAATCATTGAGAATGAGAAGGGTTAACATTTGAGGAAGGCTTTTATTGAAAGCTGTCCTAATTGAAGAACTACAGTGAAGCAGTCTCTATTTTATTTGAAGCAATCTCAGGCCTTACTGAAGCAGTCTTCGGGAGTAGATTGGGATCACTGTCTGAAGCAATCTTAGACCCTGTACCATGAATAGAGAAGATCTTGGAGCATAGGACAGAGAGGAGCTTGAAGATTTGGACAAAGAAAGATCACTCTGACATGGACCTTTGACAAAAGACTTGTTTTGGTGCTCTTGGAGATTGTCTCTATGAATAATATAAATTCTAAGACTAAAATCGACCATAAGGAAGAATTCAGATTTTGTAGCAGACTTTTCTCAACTATATTTTCAGTCATTGAGTAGAACTTTCTAAATAGTATACTTAGCCTTTTTTTGGAGCAGTTTCTTACCTTTACCTGGAACAGGACCTTCAGATTTATGAAAAAGAGAACCCATCCTATTTCTCATCATTGTTGAAGTCTTGATGAACCTTTCGAAGAAATATTTGAGTAGCTTGAAGACATCTTGAAGATTGTGGAGAAATACCTTGTTGGGCCCTTATGAGAAGATCTTGAGAAGTCCCTTGAAGAGGCTTAGAGCAGGTGCAAAACTAGGACTGCTCATTGTAGAGACACATAATATTTGTGGAGATCATTGGAGACAATAATGCATTGATGAAGCCATCATGAGGCAACACGGAGGAGTTTATTGGGTATCATGAAGAGCAATGATGATACCTTCTAAGAGATCAAGGTTGTCATTGATAATGTAATGTGGAGACTACAATGAAGACTAAGTGAAGATTGTCAAGGCTCATTGCAGAAGGTATTGGGAGCCGTGAAGAATCATTAAATCTATCTTAACGAATTGAAGTTAGAGGTTCGAGCCTCATAGAGACAAGTTTGGTGCCTTGGAAGATAGGGTTGGAGCCCTAGAGGATAGGAGTCCTCAAGAGACCAGGTTGGAGCCTGTACCAGATATAGAGTTGGAGCCCTTGAGGTTGGTGCCTCAGAATTGACAAGGTTGGAGCCTTGAAAGTCCAAGTCAGTGCTTGGAAAATACAGGTTGGAGCCTGGGAGATTGAAGATTGGTGTCTTCATCTAGGATTGGAGCCCTACATATATTGTACTTGATTTATTGTAAAGAAGGAATTAATAAAAGCATTTATTCTTATTGCTCATTTTGTGTTCTAAATATAAGTGATATAACTGGTAAAAATAACAATTGAAAAGAAATACTGATTCACCCCCCTCTTAGTATTTCCCATAATTGGTATCAGATCCAGTACCTTCACTCAAAGCCTAACATCTTCAAGGTTGATCATTAGAGCACAAATAACAAAGCCAAGAAAGAAAGTCTCCAATCCTCCTAAAGATATGTCTTCCTCAACTATTGAAATTGAAGTAAATCAATTTTCGAAGGCTCCATTGTTCAACGGAAACTTTGATATATGGGTGGAAAGAATGAGGAATTTCTTGAAGACTCAAGGAATTGACGTTTGGAAATCATTGATTACTGATAGCATGCTAGAAGGAGAACAAGAGCAATGAAATAAATCTTGAATGGGCTACCTGATTCTATGAAAGCCAATTTGGTAAAATGTTCGTCAACAAAAGGAATATGGGACAAATTTCATGATATTCACTCAAAAGGAGCATTGACGATGACCTCTATTCAATAAGATGATGGAAAACAAGAAGGAAATCCAAAACCCATCAAGGAAGTTGAAGATAAGAGAGATGGAAAAAAGGCTAAATAAGACCTAGAAGATGAAGAGAACAAAGAAGACTTTGAAGAAGATCTCCTGAATAAACTTATGTCTTCCATGGAAGAGATTAATGGTTTGAAAAAGGAAAATGAGGAACTTAAGAAGAAAGTGCAAGATGGTTACCAAGACAAGACAATGAAGGAAGTTGACTTTGTCAAGCTTCAAGTACAAGAAAGAGATGAGGAGCTTGCCAAACTTAAAGAGGAATTTCATAAAAAAAAAAAAAGCATCATGAAGAAGTCATATCTTTGACAAATCGATTGGATAAGGCAAAGAAAAGGGAAGAAACTTTGTCAAGCTAGCTTGAACAAAGACTTAAGAGTTTGAACAATCTAGAAGCAGAGATTGGTCAATAAAAGGAAGAGGTATCTTCTCTTAGATCTCAACTAGAAGAATCAAGGAAACAAGTGCAAGGATATGACAAGGTGATGGAAAATTTGGCATTCATAGAAGGACAAGTTAATGAAGAAGAAAAGGAGAGAAACACCATGATATGCCAACTATAAGAAAAGGATGAAGAAATCTTGAAACTAAGATCAGACATCAATCTTCTCAAGGCTGAAACATGTGAAGCTACAAGAATAAAAGAAGAAATGGAGAGAAGTCTAGCAAAGGAGAATGAATAATTCTTCATAATGAAATCAAATGTCATCTCCCTTAAAATCGAAGCACATGAAGCAACAAGAATGATGGAAGAAATGAAGAAGAAACTAGTTATGAAAGATGAAGATTGTGAAAAGTTGAAAGGAGAAATTATCTTTCTTAAAAAGGAAGTTGACTTGCTGAATGAGAACTTGAAAGGCTCTCAAACCCTAGATGAAATACTAAGTCATCAAAGGTCTCCCCTTGATAAATCAGGTCTTGGCTATGCAGGTGAATCCTCAAGCAAGAATGATAATGCTTCAAACAACAAAGATGTGAGGAACCTAGAAAGAAATGTTGATGCTCCCAGTTCCAGCAAAGGCAAGGAGAAGAATCAAGACAACAACAGAAGAAATTATACTCCAAGGAAACTTGCATATGGTGTCAAGAATACAAAAGGAAATGAATATCATCAAAGAATCCCGAGGCAAAAAGACTTCAAAAGTACTTCAAGGAACTCTTCATCTCCCAGGTACCAAAGTATATTTCTTGGATATTGCTATTCTTGTACAAACTTTGGGCACGTGGAAAAATATTGTAGGGCATATCACAAAGACAAATATAATGGTCCCTGTCAATCTCCTCGAAGCAATTTTGCAAGAAGAAGTCGTGATTTCTTATTCATTAACAAGATAGAGTGCTTCAATTGCCATAACATTAGACATATGGCACGTGATTGTAATTTGACTTGGGCCCCTGCACAAGCTAGAACCATGCCAGAGAAGAAATTTACACAAGTATGGAGAAGGAAACAAGTTGAATCCGAAAGTTGGCTGAACACTGAAGTCATCAACTCATTTTGTTGATTTGATGAAGACATCTTTGGTAGATGTGATACTCCAATTATTCGATGATGAAACCCTGCCAAAAAGAGACAATGCATACAGTTAGGGGGATTTTTTGATTCTTGTGTATTCTTGTAGAAAGTGATCTATGAGTGGGCCCTATGAAATCCTTGATGAGTTACACAGGGACAATCTTGATAAATCATCTCTCGGAAGTAACTCCATTGAAGAAAAACATGATTTTGTGATGATGCCTTCTACTTGATCACACAAGGCAAGCAATCCTTCATGAGCTAAACGAATTTTTCCAGACAATGGGAGATGGTACAACACATGAAGAAATACAAAAAAATCTATAATGGAACATATTTCCAGAAGAAAAAGCACTATGGCAGGGGGAGTAACACACCTATGAAGGACTACAATTCATGAAGAAAACAAGCAGCTTGAGAGGGGGAGTATTTGGGCACCCAATTTGCCATTGATGTCAAAGGGGGAGAGAGATTAGAAGGGAAAGAATATTGCCATCAATGAAAAATGAGGAGATTGTTAATCAAGGTTGTCATTGATTTCAATGTGGCATTGACCGAGACGTCAATATTATTGAGAAGCCTGGTTCTAGATGATGACGCCATGACTCTTGGTTGACTAGGATACTATCAATGAAGATGTCAAGTAACGAAGAAGTCAAACCAATAATGAAGGAAGCCCTAAGTACTTGATCTAATGTTGAATACACGTGATTATTATGAAATGGTTGGAAGATTAGATGATGACATGGAAGATCTCATTTGATGGTTGGAAGACTATCTTTCTATCTTGGGACTTTCCTAATGATGAAGTTGCCTATGTCATATCACTGCACTATGACATGAATACATGATGACACTATGATGAATCACTTGGTGACATAATATGACATGGAGGACCTCATGATGACGTGGAAATAATATAAATACATAGTTGGAATCATACCAATGAAGATGGCCTAATGACCTCTTGCTGTCCCAAGCACTTTCTGCACATAAAAATTCAAGGACAATTATAAAGAAAAATAAATTTTGTCACCTTGGAGGTAGCCTACCCCAATGAGTCCTAGACCATTTGAAAGAATACTTTTTCCTCTTTCCAACAAGCCTTTACTTGCCCTGAAACTCCCAATGGTTGATGAGATATGGAATTTTTAAGTCAATGAAAATTAACCATAGCAGTGAGCGGACCTATCCTTGTCCTTCTTGTCCACCTATTTGCAGAGACGTGTCATTTCATTTTTGTTGTGTGAAAATCACTATTTATTAGAGTTTTGAGCTCATTCTTTACCCATCAGTTCATCCAACACCACAGGAACTCGACTATCATCACAGGAATAGAAGAGCATTGTTCACAACTTGTGAACACAAGGGAGAAAGGATTATAATGAATTAAGGTTGGGTTTGAAATAGTTTCGGCATGAGATAATTGACCTTGGCATACATATTTGAAATAGTAAATGACTCATGTGGTGAACCTTTGAGATTCGTTTTCTTTATACACTCCTGTAGCTCGAAATTGTGGACAAACAACAAGACTCTTGGATCTCTTATTGTAGTGCTTGGACTATCACAGAACCTTGGACATGTGATCATCATATAACCTCGGGTCAACTTCAAAATGGTGAAATAAGGTATGTAGAATTCTATGATAGGGATACTTCTGTGATAACGTTACATCCATGAGAATGAGAAGGGTTAACATTTGAAGCAGGCTTTTATTGAAAGTTGTCCTTATTGAAGAACTGCAGTGAAGCAGTCTCTATTTTATTTGAAGCAATCTCAGGCCTTATGGAAGCAGTCTTTGGGAGTAGATTGGGATTACCATCTGAAGAAGAAAAAGACCCTGTACAGTGAATAGAGAAGAGCTTAGAGCATAGGACAGAGAGGAGCTTTGAGATTTGGACAAAGAAAGATCACTATCACATGGACCTTTGACAAAAGACTTGTTTTAGTGCTCTTGGAGATTGTCTCTATGAATAATATAAATTCTAAGACTAAACTCGACCATAAGGAAGAATTTATATTTTTTAGCAGAATTTTATCAACTATATTTTCAGTCTTTGATCAGAACATTCTAAATAGTATACTCAGCCTTTTTTTGGAGCAATTTCTCACCTTTACTTGGAACAGGACCTTCAACAGAGAACCCGTCCTATTTCTCAGCATTGTTGAAGTCTTAATGAACCTTTTGAAGACATATCTGAGTAGCTTGAAGAAATCTTGAAGATTGTGGAGAAATACCTTGTTGGGCCCTTGTGAGAAGATCTTGAGAAGTCCCTTGAAGAGGCTTAGAGAAGGTGAAAAACTAGGGCTGCTCATTGTAGAGACACAGAAGATTTGTGGAGATCATTGGAGACAATAATGCATTGATGAAGCCATCATGAGGTAACTTGAAGGATTTGATTGGTTATCATGAAGAGAAGTGGTGATACCTTCTAAGAGATCAAGGTTTTCATTGATAATGTAATGTGGAGACTACAATGAAGACTAAGTGAAGATTGTCAAGGCTCATTGCAGAAGGTATTGTGAGCCGTGAAGAATCATCAAATCTATCTTAACAAATTGAAGTTAGAGTTTGGAGCCTCATAGAGACAAGGTTGGTGCCTTGGAAGATAGGGATGGAGCCCTAGAGGATAGGAGTCCTCAAGAGACCAGGTTGGAGCCTGTACCAGATATAGGGTTGGAGCCCTTGACATTGGTGCCTCAAAATTGACAAGGTTGGAGCCTTGAAAGTCCAAGTCGGTGCTTGGAAAATACAGGTTGGAGCCTGGGAGATTGAAGATTGGTGTCTTCATCTAGGGTTGGAGCCCTGCATATATTGTACTTGATTTATTGTAAAGAAGAAATTAATAAAATCATTTATTCTTATTGTTCATTTTTTGTTCTAAATATAAGTGATATAACTGGTAAAAATAACAATTGAAAAGAAACACTGATTTAGCCCCCTTTAGTATTTCCAACACCAGGGTATGTCAATATGTGTCAAGGCAACAAAATGAAGAACCAATAAGAGGGTTAATAGGTCAAGACTTTATCTTTTTGAAAAAGGGCATGCTAGGCACACTAATAATAGGTCCCAATACATTCCAAGTGGCATTGTATGCCAAGTGCTAATGTATGTCAATGCATTCAACCAAGGTGTTGCAAGGCATGCTAGGGACTATATGCATTATTCCAACACATGCTAGGAGAGTTCCATGTTGTGCTAGCACATGCCACCATGTGCTTGGGCATCAGTGTCATTGCAATATGTTCTAGGTACAAAGATGTTCCAAGACATGTGGGGTGATAAGTAATGTTAGTGTTTTCCAAAGCATTAATTTAAGGTGTGCCTAGATTGTTGAGGAGTGTTAGGTCTTTCTCATTAATATAATTGTCAGAGCTTGATTATGTATCAAATAATATAATTCCTACAGACAATAGTGGAACTTTATCTAAAGGGAATTTGCTAGATAATAAACTTAATAGATATGAATCATGTGTTGACTCATAGCAAATCTCTATTTGACTAGTCATTACTTTAGGGAAATGATACACATTAATTACTTCTTAAAAAATTGACTGACCCTAACCACTATGGCCTTGGACATATTATAAAAAAATACTCCACAATAATGGTATTAAATCATTATTTTTCGACAAAAAATATATTAACAAGCACATAGCATCATTAAAACTCATTGGAATGATCAATGATGATAGAAATTTTTTGACCGTCACCAAAAGTAACAAAAAAAGCATTGGTGAGGGTCATTAGATGTATCACCAAGGAAAGAATTTGTGATGGGCCTTTAACGACCCTCATCAAAAGTGCCATTGAAAATGTCTTTGGTGATGTACCCTAAAGGACCATCACTATATACACTTATAGTAACGGTTTTTTAATGATCAATGATGACAAAAAAAATTTTACCGTCACCAAAAGTAACAAAAAGAGCATTGGTGAGGGTCATTAAAATTTCGTCACTAGAAGTATCACCAAAGAGAGAATTAGTGATGGGCCTTTAACGACCCTCACCAAAAGTGTCATTGAAAATGTCTTTGGTGATGGACCATTAAGGACCATCACTATATACACTTACAGTGACAGTTTTTTAAGGACCGTCACCATATGTGACATTGGTGACGGACATTAAAGGTCTGTCACAAAAATGAACCTCACCAATGTGCCTTTTTCTTGTAGCGAACCTTGCAAATATGGCTTATGAGGATTCATGTTGGATATGGAATCTCAGGTATGGGCATTTAAATTTTCACAGTTTGAAGTTTCTAACCTCAAATTCATTAGTTTCTAGTTTTCCCAAGGTAGAGGAGCATAAGGAGGTTTTTAAGGATGTGCTAAAGGAAAGCATGCAAGGGAAAAGTTCCCAAAGGGAAATGCATGGAGGGCTCATCAACCACTTCAGCTTGTTCATTCAGACATATGTGGCCCTATGCAGACTAATAGTTTGGGTAAGTCATCATATTTCATCACTTTTATTGATGATTACTCAAGAAATTATTGGGTATATTTTTTGAAGGCCAAAAGTCAAGCCCTAGATACATTCAAGAAGTTCAAAGCACTAGCAAAAAATGAGAAAGTATGCAACATCAAATGTTTGCGGACTGACCATGGAGGAGAATTCTGCTCAAAATATTTCCACAGTTATTGTGATATGAATGGCATCAGGAGGCAACATACTACAACATAGACACCCAAAAAAATGGTGTAGCTGAAAGGAAGAATCATACTATGGTTGAAATGGAAAGGTGCAAGTTTCAAACTAAGGGATTGAGCAATTCTTATTGGGGATGCGTAGTTGCTAGAATAGTGTACTTCCTCAGCTGTAGCCCCGCAAGTGCACTAGAAAAGAAGACTCCTTATGAAGCTTGGTATGAAAAAAAGCCTAATGTTAATCATTTCAAATTTTTTGGTTGTTTGGCTTATGCGCATGTACCTAATCAAAATAGAAAAAAATTAGATGCAAAGAGTGAGTTATGTATTTTCATTCAGTATAGTGAGATAAGCAAGGCTTATAAATTTTATAATCCCCTCACTAACAAGATTATTGTCTCAAGAGATGTAATTTTTTATGAAGAGGGAGTTTATGGTCATCAAAAAGGCCATGTTGAGAAGACAAAATCTGTTTTGAATGATGATATAATTGTTGACATTGAGAAACCAACTAATGCTTCTGTATCTAGTGGTTTAACTCCACCAAGTAGCCTTTCATCAATTTCCTCAACATCAAGTTCAAGTCCAACGTATTATCCAAGTTCTACAAGGAAGGTAAGGATATTGAGTGATATATATAAGAGAAGTGAAAATCAAGCACATGAAGAAAACCCAATAGGTGAGACAATGGATTTTGCTTTATTAGCCAAGGCTGATTTTGAACCATAATGTTTTGAAGATGCATGTACTAATGAGGTTTGTGTGCAAGCTATGCAACAAGAGATGGATTCCATTCATGGGAATGACACTTTGGAATTGACAGAGCTTCCACATGACAAGAAAAGGACTAGAACCAAATGGGTTTACAAGACCAAATTTAACAATGATGGGAGTGTTGAAAGACACAAGGCAAGATTAGTTGCCAAAGGATTCACATATAAGTATGGAATTGATTATGAAGAGAAATTTGCAACAGTAGTGAGACATGAGACCATTAGAATGATCATTTCATTAGAAACTTAGAAAAGGTGGATGTTGGAACAGGGTTCCCTAACCTGCGTTTTTGTATAATTTTGTAATAGTCAGTCCCACGTAGGGGTTTTGGGGTGGGTCAAAGCCCATAATGTTTTGTAACAGGTTAAAGGGTAGCTCTAGGGTTCGCAAACCATGGTTTGTGGACCATAGGATAGTGAAGGCTATGATATTATAAATAGATATATAGGTGGGTCTAGTAAGTAGGCAAGTCATAAGATTGATGCCAGGTGTGAATTGTTAGGATCTGTCTGGGTTGTTCTGGTAAGGACTCCTGTTGGCTATGTGCATGGAGATCCTCAGTCCTGTTGTGTGTGGACCCTATTAGGCTATGTGCATGGGCTGTGTTTGGGTTGTAAGTGGATTTTTGATGCTGCTGATTGTGAAATATATTTGAAGTACCTTTGTGTTATCTGGATTGATTGTGTGTACTGCTGAAGTGCTTCTGTGATATTTACTTAAGCTGCAAATGTATCTGGGATCTAGAATTGACTACGATTATAATGTTCTCTGATGGTATTTACTAACGCGCATGTGGATGTGAATGTATTGATTAGATCTGTTTGGAATAATAGTTTTTCTATGGTTATGTGTTGATTATACTATTAAAAGAGCTGCGAATAGACTCATTTTGTGCGAACCTAGTAAGCTACAACACAGATCTTCCTTAAATTACCTACTCTCTCCCAGGGTGTGGAAACCTGGTTCCAACACCATCCCATACTATAGTCGTATATGGGATTCGTATAGTGTTTTTTTGGAAAAACTTAACCTCTGAACCTGAGTTAGGACCCCTCAAGCGAACAAATGGTTCAATTGTTGGGACCGGGAGAATTTTGAGAGAGAGATCCAGTAATGCCATGAGGTCTTTGGAGACCTGAGTAACTGGAACTCGAAGACGAGCTTGAAATATAGATACAAGAATTTTTTGTAAAAGAGAATCACAACACGAACCTAATAGCTGAGAAGTGGAAGAATAAGTACATCTTCACTAAACTCTATGAAATTTTCTTCGTAACTTTTGCACATGAGCTTTAGGAGTGGTTAGCGAGGCTTGTGGAATTTCAGACGTGTTGGAAGGACAATCAGGTTACACAATGGAAGCTGGAATTGATTCAACAATTGGAGAAGACTAACAACACGATCACCCTTGTGGTAGATCATTGGGTGGACAGTGTACTAGGAAGATTTGTAACGGAATTCATAGTCGATCAATTCGTATCCTATTCTAAGGTAGAGCCAAGGTTCTTTAAAGGTTTTAGAGGTAAGTTCTTACGAACACTGTCATTGCTAATTAAGATATTACTCTGTGAGAAAGGAATTATGTGTAGCCACACTGAATGAATGACCTATGATCAGAGCAAAAGTACAACACGAAGTGGTAAGTACTACCAAACCAATGGAGAAGAGGATAGATCCACCTACAATCCATTAAGAGAGTCAGTTGTGCATACAGGAAATAGTCCTCCAGCTACACCACCTTCAAGTCAGCATAAGGGTAAGAACTCACCTACACCTCCGCCACCACCAGAAGAAGATATGGCCACACACATGAAGCTACCCACCTTCAAGTGGGTAGGGGATGAAGATATGGACCGATTTTGGTTTGTACCAGAATTAGTATGGACTGCACAGAATGTGGCTACTAATGCTGTAAAGAGAAGCAGCTATCCCTCACCTTTGAAGGAAGGGCCTTGGAATAGTATATGGGGTACGTAGGTCAGCATGCGGATCTGTCTATTCAAGAGACTAAGAAAGCTTTAAAGCAACACTTATAGAAGCCTAAGTCCTACTTGCAGCTAATAACTGACCTAAAATACTTTAGACAGGGACCTACTGAGTCTCTATGGGAAGCTGATCAATGGTTAAAGAAGGTTATCAGAGATGTGGAATTTTAGTATGATGATAGGCAACACAAGGAATGGTTTATTGTTATGCTGCTACCTCACCTGCACGGACCTATGGGTCAGCAGGCGATTGAGACACAAGATAAAGCCTTGGAGATTGCTATGAAGCTAGAAACTATACCAAGAGACGATGCCCAGTTTGGGGTACAACAAATCTATGGACAATTGGAGGAAATGCACCTTGAAATATAGAGTCTACCAAAGGAACGAGGGAAAGAAGCTGGCCTAGATGTATGGTGCATACGATGTAGGGTGTCTGGCCACACCAAGGATCAGTGCCCTCCACTGGCAGACTACATGGAGGATGGGGGACCCAGCCCATTGCGCCCTAAAGAAGCTGTCGAGCTTAGTGGTCCAACATTATGGTGCATTGATTGTCACATTTCCGAACTACATGATACCAACCATTTTCCCCGTCTTGGTGCTTACGTTCCAGAATTAAGGAAACAATGGTGTCAATTTTTCTCCTCTGTGGGACATGACGATCATAATTATTAGATCTATGACTTGATGATAGACTGAGGGAACTTATACAGGGTACAGGCCGACCCTTTATTGGGAAGGTACATCCTCTCTGTAGATAGAGACAATCCCTCTAGCCCTAGAGTGGGTCTAGAAACAAAGGGACAAGCTAAAGTGTAGCTTCCTTAATTAATGCATGAAAAGGATGAAGTAGATTCGCCTACCTGAAGCCCAATTTTGTCATCGCTATGGTAGTGGTGGCCTCTTGATCTCTGTCTCGACGGGTCACAATCCTTCTGCAACAATGCTTGGATACCTACACAAAGATCAGCAAAAAAGAGTAGCATACAATACAATGATTTCATTCATAATAAATTAACCAATCAAGGAGGGTTAAGCATATTGCATCAACTAAAACACATTAATAGAAGATGGGAACCACACAATAGTCATGTGTATATATAAAAAGAAGGAGAGTTACCACTGAAGCCTTGACGTCGCAACCTCCTCTAGTGGGGTTCAATCGAAGCGTGTCTCGAAGGATCATCAGGGAATTCAGATGGGATGTAGAAGTAAGCCTAAGCTCTCTCGACAAGGGTCCCTTTCCATTCTATCCTTCCTAGCAAAATTTCAGAAATTCTCTTCAGTGTTTCCGCTATAATATGTTCATTTCAGCTCAATGGAAGATGGATTTATTTATAGAGGGAGAGGAGGAGGTTGGGATCCTTACAATGGTGGAATGGAGGCCTTATCCCTTGGGAGGTTTCCCCAAAAGGGGGAAATAAGAGGCCAATGGAGGGAGGCCGTAGTTATTTAGTCGAACCACTCTAGATGACTTGCACACGAAGTTGTTATGATGGAGAATTTGCCTCTATTTTTAAAAAACATTCTATAAATAGGTTGGCACTGTTAGCTCACTGGGATAGAGCCCAATGGGCACAGGGCCCAGTGTTAATCTTCCTCATTGGCACGAGGGCAGAACAATCTACTAGTGCTAAGGAAAAAACATGTGTTTCTGATGGTTTTCTCAGGAAATTTTCAACGGAAGGAGTGTTTTCCTCATGGAAGGGGATGAAATGATGGTCATTGCAAGGCATGAAATTTTTTTTTTAGTCACAGAAATGATCCTCCAATGTGCGGGATGGGGATTGTAGGGACAATGACAAAATGCTAGGTAAAAAATGCCCCTAAAGCATGAGGTCTGAGAGAGAGGGAGGGGGGAAATTCTTTACAAGAATGCATTCAAACCAAACACCACCATTAGAAGACATACAATTACAAATACAACTGATATATCTTATACATGAACATATGGCATGGGCCCAACCATCCATAATAGAGTACATAAAAACTGATATCCGAGGTATGGATTTGTTGTGGTCCCATGATTTGGTATATTGGTAGACCAAATGATAGGCCAACATCAGGTCAGTCTTTAGAGTCCTAGGACCTAGCCTTCCTAGACTCAGAGAGGGTTCTCTCTATTATGCGAAGTATGTGAACTTGTTCGCTTTGAATGATTGATTTTAGGCTAGTTGTTAAGTGTAATTTTGTTTTTTTATTTTGGGTTGGGTTAAGATGATTAAGTATGATAGGTGGAATGAGAGGCTTTCAAATCAATAGGGCTATGGGGTTAGATGAAGTCGAGGGTGTCTAAATGATGAAGCAGAGTGTATTGCGGGGCCGATTTAGCAAGGTTAATGGATCCTTTCGGTGATGTATGAGGAGTAATGAAAATTAAGTTTGGGAAAAAGCTAAGAGGTCTTAAACATATATATAAGTCTCAAAGAAATAACTCATGAGGTAGGGAAAACAATTAATCTCTATGAACAATACTCAAACTGATAAACATGTAAGATGAACATTTCGGTGAGACATAGAAGCATTAGAACTCCTAACTTTAGAAATTCACCTTCAGCTTTTTGGGAAAACGCATAAGATAAACAAAAAACTCAATTTATGGAGAGGGAACTCCTAAACAAGATATATCTAGTTATCGGGAACTCTGAAATAAGTTGGTAAGCATGGGCAAAGGGCAAGATTGAAACGAGACGTCTTTGTCTCAACCTAATCAATCAATATTCCATAGAAAAGCTTCAAAATAGGGTTCTGGAAACTTTAAATAAGTAGGGCATACCATGAATCATATTTATAAGCTAGCATACTAACCATTCATGAAACAAAAACAAGTGTTAGTGCACATAAGGAGCAGTCAAGAATTCCTTAAGATGACTAAAAGAGGAAAACATCAAGGCTATAACAAATAGGAGGTTTGAGGTGCTTCCATGAGCATGTCTCAACCTATACTTTTCTGATCTATAGAAACCAAGAAGAACGAAATAGAAATGAGGAAAAGAAATCATTAACAAGTTTAGAAAACATCACCATTCACCAAGATATGGAATCTTGCAAACATGCTTCTCCATCATCAAGCCAAACAAGCCATTCATTCACTTCATAAAACCAATTTCTTCTCCAAGCTCATAAAACCATGTATGTATCTTAAAAACATCAAGTACCAACTGTTTACAATGAATCCTCATGCCTTATATAACAAAAAAGGAAGAGGGGAGCCATAAAGAGTAACTAGAATCCTATTGGCCCAAAATAAATATCCTAAGTTGTCCTTGAGGCTTTGCAAAACCCAAGGCACAAAAATATATAAATAAATATCTTTTCTGACTATAAATGGAAATAAAATTGAATTTTAGGCCTGACATGCCTAAGAAAACTTTCCAAATTCACATTCTTCCTAGTCACACACAAGAGCACAACACACTGTGTGAAAAAATTGAAAACATGCGAGGAGCGCAGCGCAGAAATAGGCCTTTTTGTAGAAGTGTTTTGGAGGCCTTCCCAATGTCAAAAAAGGCTCTGAGATGGCTCGTTGGAAAGCCCTTGAAGTCTAATTTACAGATCTACCTTTAGTTTTTCAATCTGACCTCTGAAATTTTCCCAAAAAGTGGAAAATTCCAAGATTTCCAGGACTGCAACACATGCTCAGAAAAGTGGGCAGAAAGGTGAAAAAATGAGTGTTTTTGACCATTTTGAGGAGTCAAAATAACTCCAATTGAGCTGAAAATTTGTGAGCATGCTCCTCTTATGATGGGGAATCTAAAAATGTAAGTTTATCCTTCTAAATATGCCCTAGGAAAAAGCACAACACAAGGTGTGTTGCGCTCCTAGGCTCAAAATTTGCAAACCAAGGCTCAAAACTTCTTCAATTGCCCTGAAAATTGGTAGGTAGGTGCCTCATGCATCCTTGGATACTTGTAGAGAAAATTGGGCCAAAATTCCAAGCCTAGCTTGGTATTTTTCATAATTTGGTACCGGGCCCTCATTTTGGGCAGTTTTGAGCTTTTTTCTTGCAAAGTGATCTCTCCATTTATAGTGCTCGGTCATTCTCCTTTGCAAGCTCAAGTCTTTGTTGGCCTTCTCTAGTTTGTCCTCTAGATGTATGTTGAATCTATCAAGCCATGATTACCTGTTATGCTCAATTTCCATGGCAAGCATTTCGGTGAGGGGAAATTTTTGTTCTTGGCCTGATTCTTCGTCTCTCTATTTTGCCAATGCTTTTTTAAGACCCATAGTCTTAGATCTCTTTCTAGTCTGGCCCTCTTCACCACTATCCTCCTCATAAGTGCCCATGTATTCCTCCAGCTGCACTTGTGACCTTTGACCCTCTTTCTGATATTTGAGCACCCTTGCTTCATAGATGGCTAGCTAGCCACTCATTTGTTTGTTCTCCATATGAAAAAAGTGAATGATATCCTTAAACCTTTCTAACTAAAATTCCAAGTCTTTGATCTATGCATTCTGGTCTTGTAGAAGAGATTTTACTATTCTTGTTTCATTTTCCTCATCACTATCTATGCGAATGAGCTCAAATTCTCTTTCTTCCTCATGATTGACCTCTTCCTCTTTCACTTGTTGTTTACCTTTGTCTTTCACTAGAGTTGAGGAGGAGTGCATGACCCCTTACCCTTTGGAGGTAGCAAACACATGCCTCTTTCCTCTTGATAGGTAACGGTGAAAGGTGCAACAAGTTTCACTTTCAAATCTTGATCACTAGTGACCTTAGGACTATTTTTCTCTTCATGGATGTTCTTTGTGTCTGCATCTTCCTTATCTTGCTCTTGGCTTCCCTTTTGTTCAACATCTTCACCATCCTTTATGCCATCATCACTATCAAGATCCTTAGGAATGTCCTTCTCTGTTTTTACAATGGTAGAAGTGCCTTGATAGTTTTTGGGCACATCTTCATTTCCATGACTGTCCTCTTCCTCATATTTTGACCCACTGTATTCATTGTCAAATTGATCCTTTGTATTACTGTTTGCATCCTTTGTAGGGTCATTGTGCTGGGTACTTTCATTAGTTTTCCCATCACTGTGAGGGTCCTTTCTTTCTTCATGATGTGAGCTCCTTTGGCTGATCTCTCCTTCACTGTCCTGCTTGATATCTTCATTATTTGGCCCTTTGTCATCATTTTCTTGCCTAGGGTAAACAACTTGAAACATTATTTCTTGGTTGTCTTTGCCAGTATTGTCACTGTCATTTTTTTTTCTTCATTGCTGTCATATGCCTCCTCCTCACTGTCTTCATATGTATCTTTAGTGTCATTTTCTTCATCATAAGACCCATTGTTTTGGCTCTTTTCCTCATTATGGGGCTCACTAATTTCAACTATGTTTTCTTCTTTATCAACACACTCAATTTTGTCACTACCTTTTCTAATTTCTTCTTCGCTATCTCCATCTCTTCCACCTTCCTCTTCTTCACTTTTTTCTTCATTTTCACCATCCTTTCCCTCACTGTTTTCTTCTTTTTCATCAATAGTTTCTTCTTGGCCATCACTTATTTATTCTTGGACATCACTGCTTTCGTCATGGCCATCACTTATTTATTCTTGGACATCACTTCTTTCTTCATTTTTTGATTTCTTAGGGAGAGGTGAATGAGGAAGTTCTATTTGAGGGAATGATTCATGTGAAGAAGATGAGCCAAGGTTAGTGGAAGGTGATGGAGGTGTGTGAGGAGGATTTTGAGATGATGATGGCAGACTTTACAGAGGAGTAGGCTGTGGAGTTGTGAAATCATTGTGGGTGATGAAAACCTCCTAGGGGATGCCTTGTTGTTCTAGTTGCTGTGAGACAATCACTTTGATGAGGGAATGATGAAAAATACTTGACATTTGTTAGGATGGAGGCCTTTTCTACATGATGGAAGAAATTTTCTCAATACTTTTGAAAATATAGTAGGCTGTGTGTAGTAGCTTGGTTTTGGTGAAGTGCATGAGGAGCTTTATGTGGTATGAATAGACTCTGGAGAACCTGCCCTCACAGGTGAAGTATTTCATGGTGATCTTCATCAAGAGAGAATATCTGTCCAATAGATGAGAGAAGAGGAACATAGTTTTACAGTCAGCTTGACAACTTGGTTTCAAGAATGGGCGATAGTGGCTGGTCTAGATGCTTTTATTTGAACCATCTTTCTCCTATGCAAGGCATTCCAATGGCCCTAGAGATGGCATAGGCAGTCAACTCAAATTTTACCCCAGCTAGGTGTACTTTATGTTTATGAAGGTTTAGGGCAAAGAGCTTGGTCAACTGAGGGTGACTTTGGAGCTTTTGTACCTTTTTACAGAATTCATAGCAGCCCAACTCTTGAAAATAGGTCAAAATAGTAGGGGAGGTTATCAAATATTTAGTTTTTATAGGTTCAAACCTATTTGGCATCCCTCCCTTCCTTTGCTTTTTTTTAGGCCTTTGAGTCGCCTCATATATGTCAACATTCTCTTCTTCAGAAAATTTATCTTTCTTTACCCCTACATCAAGATCCTTAAAGAGAAATGGCACTACTAGTAAAATGATGTGGAAAGGGAACAAAGGAGATGATGAGTTCTTTGACTAGGGAAAGGCATAGCAGTGTGTAGGTTAAGTGTTGTATTTTAGGATTTAAATACCTTCTTAAAACCAATTCTAAAATTTCTTAGTGGCCTTATCTTTAGAAAACCATGCATATGCAGGAAAAGGTTCAAAATACCTCTTGAAGCACCTCCACATCATAGAAAATGGCTCAAAAATTAGTCTGCAAAATAGTGGCAAGAGTGCAGCATAGTGGCAGGAGCACAGCACAATGGTCAGGCGGCTCGGGTCACCATAAACGAGCCTATCATGCAAAGTCTGGAGCAGTGGCAGGAGTGCACCACAGTGGTCAAACGGCTCAAGTCAGCCTGAATGGGCCTATTGTGTAGAGTCTGGAGCAGTGGCAAGAGTGCAACACACTTCGTTCAATGTCTGAAGCAGTGGGAGGAGTGCAGCACAGGGGTCAAGCGGCTCGGGTCACTAATAAACATGCCCTCGTTCAACGGCTGCAGCAGTGGTAGGAGCGAAACATGGTATTTGGGTGGTTCGAGTCACTCCTGAACGGGTCTGTCATGTAGAGTCTAAACGCTGGGCACAAATGTAGGAGCACAACACCAATCTACAAGAGCACAGTGCACAATGCAGATTTACACTGGGAGACTCTAGAGGCACATAGCATGACTCTACAAGAGTGTAGCGCCTAAAAAATTTCACCCAAGGACTTCTAGTAGAAAAATTTGAAAACCCTCACTTTATGTGCAAATGAGCAAAGGAGGAGGGAGATGTTACCTTGTAGGGGTTTTATACCTTTTGGTAAAAATAAAATTTGAAACCCTCTTTACAAGGTTTGTCCTCTTTTCCCTTTTCTCACTATCTTTTAACTCATGCTTGCCCCTTTTGAAAATTTGAACATGCGTTTAACTTTTTTCTTTTTTAGAAAAAGAACCTTGAACTGACATTTCTTGCTTATTTTGGCTGATATTGTTCATCATTTTTCTACCTTTGGTGTAGTGGAGTATTTATTTTCTTGTCTGCCCTTTTTTCTCTTCTTTAAAAACTTTGGTTTTTTCCTTTTGCTGAGGGGAAGTTAGTGCTTGTCTGCCAAACCCTATAAGGTAGCTTGAAAACCCTTGAAACCATTTGTTGTGATGAAGGAGGTTTCTTTGTCACTGTTTTGACCTTCTTTGTCTATCTTCCCAGGATCCTGAGTTTTTAGGGGTGCTTTAGAAAGAAAATAGTGTTATGTTTTGAGTTGTCAAAGAGACACTTATCAAACCCACTATTTATGTCTAAAAGCCTACAATGATCACTTGAAGGGTTTTAGGAGTTCTTTGCCTTTGTAACCTTAGCATTGCTCTATTTCTTGGTCAAAATAGTCATGAATCTTGATTCCCATCAAACACATACCTTGTTGCTTTCTTCTAGGTTGTGAATGGTCCTCTCATGATGATCCTCCTTTTTTACCTTACCTCATGGCTAATATGATGGATTTTTGGTCTTCTTTGCAGGAATGTAAGAAAAGGGCAGCTGCCCCTCTACAAGATTCATGCTTGAAGCCAAACAACATTTTAATGATCTTTTTGATTGATGTACAATGTTGCTTATGTGCCACTGTCTTTTAGGACCTACATGGATCTTTTGATGGGTAGCACTTCATAACACACTCTCATGAGATCATGATATTCCTTGTAAACTTAAGCCTGTTTGTATTTTAGTACTAGATGTCGATGCCTTTATGAGATTTTTAGGTCTCCTTATTTGCCTCTGTTTCTACTGTTGAGCATTTACAAAACTTTCCTGCAGAAATGCTTGGACATGGTGAATTTCTCCTTTTCAGGCTTACTGCTTGATGAAGAGGATATCTTTGGAGGTATTTGATATTCTTTGGTCAATGATAAGCTTCATTCTTTTTTTTCTCTTGACTTCACCTCTGAATATTTGTGGAAACAGTGAATTCAAAACCATGACAGTGCATAACCTAGGTGACCTTATTTGACTTATTTTAATGCCCTTGGAATAGGTTTTTGACTGAAAACTTGAATCAGGGTTTGGATGAGGAGACAGGATTTTTGACACTCTATTATGCACTATCATCCTAGACAATTAGAAAACCTTGTTTTACTTCAAAAGGGCCTTAGAGAGGGAGTTTTGACAACACCATTGTTTGAGGCACTTGGTGAGTAGGGGGGGAAGTTTGGTTTACTTGGTGAAATAAGGTATGCAAATAGAGGGCTTATGGAAACAAAGACATAGTGTTATAGGAATAGGTGGCAAACATAGTGAGAATTTGTGACATTAGTTCAGGATTTGGTCTTATCTAGGTGATATATTGGTCATGCTTTGATAGGGAAGTAGGATAGCGAAAAATGTCTCTTTGAGGGGATTTCTAGAACTCATATGATTCTTGAATTTTGTTTCTAGAAATTGAGGAGAATTTAGTCATCTAAACAAGAAAACATTACTAACGACTAACAGTGGCTCCACTTGGGGAGTGCAGCTCCTTTTCACTAGGTGTCTACAATTTCAGATCTCTTGGTTTATGAAGACCAGTGCCTCATCCATTAGGCAAATTTTCTTCTTTCTTTTGCTTTTTCTTTCCCCGAGGTAGTGATTTTGAAAATATGAAAGCATGATTAGCTCAACTTCACTTTTACCTACCCAACCTACTCGCCTAACATTTTTTCTTCCTTGGGTGCAATTGAGCTGGCAAACCCATTGAAAATTTTATTTTGAAAATGAAAAAAAACTATCTACTTCTACACTTATCTCTTTCGAGAGTTCAGATTAGGCTAATGAAATCCTTTTATTCTCTACCTATTCTATTCAACTGTTAAGGTTAGAATGTTTGGCAGGATTCATTCACTAAGCTAAAAAACATGAAATTGAAAACCTGACTAAATCAGTATTAGACGATCTTATTTATCATGGGTTTGTGGCACAAAAACAAGCTACACACAAATGTTATTTTTGTACAAAATAAGGCTAGAAAAATCAGGGCTAAGATACATAGTTTACTATTCATCCCTATTTTTCTCCTTGGTTTTTTTTTGGGCATGTGGAACCAATATCTTTCTTTCCTAATCTATTTTCTTTGACAAGTCAAGCTTCAATGTTTTGACCAGCATACTTTTTCACTAACTTATCAACAATAAATTTAAAACATGTTCAGTCATGATTAGGCTAGATAGTTGAACAAGACATTCTTTTTGCACCATTAGTGGCATTTAGGCTTGCAAACTTTCAATATTACTATTTTTTGAGTATGGGGTTGTAACTTTTCTTTAGAATCTGCCCTCTTTTCCATTTTTTCTATGTTTTGTATTTTTTCTCTCTTTTTGACTTTTTCTTCACACCATGGTATGTACAATGAGTGAAAATTTTGAGGCTAAGGATCTTGACAAAAGTAGTGTTTGATCATCCTGTCTTCAAAAGGATCTCCTAACATCTTTTGTCCATTCAAATCTTAAAAATAGAAAACAAAGTTACCTCTATTTGACAACATGGTATGAGGATTATTCCAAGAGTTTTCAGAAAATCCATGATCCCCTTGGTGCTTCTTCTTTGACCTTTGCTCTTTAAATATGTTTGAGTCGAAGATCCTCTTCAAGTAGGCAAGATACTCTTTATCATATTAAAAAAAAATAATGAAGTCATCCATGTACACCATAGTAGAGAAATTTAAAACTGAAGGCATAGTTTTTCGGAGAGTATCTCCAACACTTTCTAACCTGGGAGGTGTTAGTCATCAGTATTTTTTACCTGTTAGTGATGACTAGTTCAATAGCCCAGTTTTCCAATAGTTGATCTTAAAAATTTGTCAAATTTTCCAGCTGGGAAAACACCCATAAAACTTTTTGCTCTCTTTGATTTTCAGTTCGCCCATGACAAGTTGAAATCCCATTATCAAATCCTACCTAACCTTAGCCATACTAAGTCTGCCTGTCAGCTCTAAAAGGACAATCCAAGTCTGTTCAAAAACCCTCCCCTAAGTTAGGAAGTGGTGCTTTAAGGCATTTTACCCTTGGTAACCATTAAAAGGCCAAAAAAACCTCCATCTGCTACAGACCAATCATAATAGACCTCCCACTCTACTAATGAAGTTAGTCACAGCTCTAAGTCGCGCCACTTACTGTTATAGCATCATTTTTCACCTTCATATGATTCATGATTGCTTTTATGGCCTTGGGCACCCATTCCCATAGAATTGGACAAAATTCACTAAAAAACAGTGTTAAAATTCCCATACGTAGTTATGCCCAGTTTTTTCTGCATGTATATGCGAGTCCATACAGACTTTTCCGCATATGCCATTAAAATTATTAAAAATATATATATAAATTCCCTATTTTCGGGCTGGGTTGATGGTTACTCCAGTATTTAAACCACCCCAGTATGTGGCCAACTGTTTCCAACTGATTGAAACTACTTTGAGGGAGTATAAAATACCCTCATGTGTATGGCCTAAGGGAGAGAGAAATTACTGATATTATACTCTGTTGGAATCCCTAATCCAAGTCTGATTTTCCGTGCCTCCTGCACTTTTCCCCAGATTTTTACAGGAAACCTTTGTTTCCTTGAGATGTTCATCCCTCTATATGTCATCTTGTGTGCACAAGTTCTCAAGGAATCTTAGCGAGGCAAGGGCGGGACGAATCCGGACGATGGTCTCGTCAAAGATCGTGGGAGGATTCAGGTGATCTCTCCACATTTTATTACTGTACATGCTATTCATAATACAGAAGAACCATCTTGTTCCTGAAATACACGTGTTAGAATCTTCTTGCATATGTGAAAATATTGTTATTTAAGCATTTATTATGGTTTATTTAATGTTTCACATGGATTTCACTAACATTTAGGGTAGATATATATTGTACAGCCAGTTCTTCGTGATTTTTTCTTCTTGGTTTTCAAGTTAAGGAGGAAGAAGGGTTGCTGGGGGTTTGGACCCTGCGGGATCTACTACAAACGTAGGACCTACGGGTAAGTTCCTCAATCTATTCTACCTAGTTTTTCACGAACTGATATGGTTGTGTGAGTCCTTATCGAATTGCATGCCCTGATCTGTGGAGGTTTCAACCCAGCAAACCTCTAGGGAGTTATTTCTCGAAACACTTACATGCCCCTAAGTCTCAGCAATGCATAGACCACAGTCTCAAGCTGATTATTAGGTGTTTTATAATGTTTATGGATTTTACAAGCACAGGAAACATGTCATCATCTCAGAATAAATTTCTTGACTCCACATTAGAATAACAACTGCTTCTCAATGTGAACATGAGCCTGAGATACATCTGCGGGGCAAAGAGTTACTCATCAAGATCTTCCAATTTTCATTCAGCCTGAAAACACAGCTAAGGAAAAACAACACTGTCAAAATGGCTATTGATAAGTCATGGTCAAGAACCTCCTTCATTTATAAGAAGAGGGTTAAGGTGCCTCCTTCATCTACAAGTAGAGGGCGATGGTTGATGTTGACTTGAAAAATTGCAAACTGACTGTAAGACAGGTTTGTTTTTAAACAGTGAAATAGTAACTACAGGTTTCCAAGGAAAAGTGATGATCAAAAACAAGGCTAAGATTAGAAATGTTAAAATCAAGAGAAAGCAGAGTTTTTAGGTCTTATGTCCAAAGAAAGAAGATCAATTGAAGTTTCAGGTATCATCATCATGGTGCAACAAGAAGAGACTCCATTGGTCAAAGCTATTGTAACAAAACATCTCTGCAGGGGTGCTAGTATGAATGGCTCCAATCAGTGCTGAGAAAGAAGACACTTCAATAAAAAGGACCTCTGTGTACTCTTATGTTTCTGTAGGGTTGTGGAATATAGTCTATGGTTTCTAGATAAACATAGAGAGAAATTAGGCAAGTAGTATACAGCCCCTAGACATAAGCCATCTTGATATCATTTAAAGAGCCAGTGCAAGTCCCGGCATTGCAATCCACAATCCACCTCAAAGACAAGTACATTCTTCAGATGCAGCAGGGTTGGTGATTTCAGAGCTCCCTTAGGAGGAAAATGGCTAATAAAAGCCTTGGTGTCTGTAAGTCATTCTAGCAGCCATTTCACACCTCATATATTTGTCTCCTCAACACAAAGATATAAACAGGTGCTTTTCAAATATGTTTATCACAGCTGACACAGAAAATCTGGTTTGATCTCCTCAAGAGGCATCACCCCTAAAAACTATTGTTCATAATATGAAAAGGAGTGTTTTGACATACTGTCAGTTTTTGGATAAACATCTTAGGACAAATATAGGTGTTCATTATTCAAATGTCAAGAGACACCATATTGGTATGTTTTGAGTAGAGAAAGTGTGTTGGAAGCAGCGCCCTTCTTCATCAAAAGACCATGGCAAAGTCTGAATAAATCCAAATAAATTGTTGGCACCTACAGTTGGAGAAAAAACTGATGAAACACCTGGAAGCAGAGATTTTCAAACAAAGTTAAAAAGATAAGCCATCTCCTTTCAAATGACAAAGACAAGTATGCCATTCAAGAATCAGAAGTATAAAAGATATTGAGGTGACAGTTCAATTTCTTCTTCAGCAAAGGGCACTGCAAAGAAATCTACAGGTTCATAAGATGCAAGAAAAACCTTGGCACATTTTTCAGGTCCTGGAACTCATTAAGGGCAAAGTATGCATGCTACTGTCACAAAGGTAGGCATTTTCCCTTTGAAACACGCCAAAACACTCTGCTGTCACATTTTGGATAAGAGAATGGCTTTTAGGCAGCTACAGGCACAAGATAGTTTTGAGCCCCTAAAGCAAGCAGATTAAATACCTTTCAAAAGTAAAGGCACAATGAGCAAAAGGTAGCCTTTTGAATATATTATGAAGTGAAGAGGTATCATATCAGTGCACTTTGAGCAAATGAAAGAATGTAAAAAGAAAGCGCTTTCTAGACAGGGGATGATCAAACATGGGTGGGTACAACTGCATTTTATGCCTATAGTCAAAATTCATTTCAAAATAGTCATCATTAACTCCAAAGCGAAATGTAAGTTTATGTTGCAAACAGAAAATATCATCCCCTTGCAAAATGACACAGACAGGTATGCCTTTCAAAGGCCAGAGGTATAAAACATTCTGAAGTGGCAATTAGACTTCTTATCTAGCATAAAGACATCCTGAATGAATACAGAGGATTATAAGAGTGCAAAAATGATCACTAGATGTGTTTTAAGTCCCAGGACTAGGTAAAGGTAATATGAATATGCCATTGTCAAAGAAAAAGTCTCTTCACACATTGCTACAATAGATGAACGATATAAAGGAAATAGGGGAGTCCAAAAAGCAAAGTTTAAAGTTTTGATTTGAAAGCAAACACATCTCCAAACTTTTCAAATACACCCTATCCAAATCAATTCACAAAGTGACCGTTGAGGTTTTCACATTTTCAAAGGGATAAAACCGTGGCAAAATCATTTGGAAATCTCCCAAGCACGAGCAAAACGTTCCTTTGAAGTTCACAAGGCCAAAAGACAAGTTTCAAATCGGTTTGCAGAAGCTTGAACGAGTTTGAAAGTGTTTTACACTACGCAACACTCCTGGAAAAGTGCGCGGCGCTCCTGGGCGTGAAATTAACACTGCGCGACACTCTTGTAGCCGCGCGTGACGCTCCTGTAGCCGCGGGTCACGGGCACCCGACATCGACGCGACAACCCAATCCTGCGTGGCACTCTGACTGTCAAGCACGTCGCACATGTTTTTAACCCTCAAACACTATCAAATCACCTTTGGAACTGGCTCAAACTCATCAAGACAATTTTTCATCATATTTTAGAGGTATTTCCATGTGCCCTCTTAGTTTTGGAAAAAATGTTAAGTAGTATGAAGGGTTAGAAAGCTGTGGTTTCAAGCTGTGGTATGAGAACGAAATGATGTTTCCCTGTTGACCGATGAAACATCAAATGCTTGCAAGATGTATTTAAAAAAAAAAAAAAAAAACCATGAGGTCACCCCCACTACCATCATGAAACACGGTTGAAACTATCCGGCAGATGCATTGTTTGAAACTGTAAAAAGTCTTCCATGAACAGTTAGGAGGTGTATAAATCAGTTTTAGTGCAAGGAGGTATGGATTATAAAGGGTAGTGTTTTTGTTGAAAAGGTTGCTTGTTCATTAAATACTACAAGGCTTGATCGCCTGACCCTATAACACCATAGCGTTGGACTGTGTATTAATTGACTGGGTTTATATATCATTATATATTGATGAGCTGCATATGAGGGTTAAGGTTTCGATCAAGGTGAGCTTCTCGACATTGACCTGCTACAAATTTTTGATACCACAGTACAGAAACATATTAAAATTCTGTCACCATCTATATAAACAATGTTTTTTGCTGTGGATATCCTTGTTTAAAACTGTGTTGGAGTGTTGGATATACTGATAAAGTGCCTACAGGGAAAGGAGTTTTGAACTAAAAACTGTGTTTTCACCTTCCTAATCAAAGAACAAAGATATCTTATATCTTCAAGGCATCAAAAGGGTAGGTTACCCCTACCAACCACAAGAAAAAGATAGTTGTTCGCTGTGTATACTACTTGACTGCCCTTTTGTTCTTCGAATCTCATTTGATAATTTGATTTTCAAAGGGTACAAAGGCATTTTTCTAGAGGGACAGGGATTCTATATTGAAAAGGGAGCCTTGGTTGTTTGACAAGATAAAACTCCTACAGCCTTTTGTTGAAACTTTGAAGCATTTTTAAACTCTGTCACCTTTGTTCTATAAAGAGTAAAATTGACTGTGTGTCTGCACTAAAGGTTGACTGTATATGGTGTGAGATTTGTTGGTTGATTGGCTTACTAGACAAGGGCAAGTTTGTGAAGTTGGGAAGTTTACCTTGGTCAAATATACAAAAATAGGTTGTTGACCTCCAAACATCACAGAGTAGGGTGACTTTGTCACTATACATAGCAAATTCAATTGGCAGCCTATCTTCATTTCACTGTGTTTTTCTTATTAAAAGGTCTGCTAGCTGAAATACATATCAAAGGTTGGGAAGGTCACATTTTAAAGGAGCATAGGTTTTGTATTGTGACGAACATTTTGCACTATCATCCAAGGACATTGTTTCCTTATCAAAAAAGTGGGTTGACAGAGTTTAGTTTAAAGAAGGAATTTTAAAGGCAGTGAGGCAATTTGGTGCTTCAAGAGCATATTTAGCCCAAAATTCCGCCCAGGCAAGACAGCAAAAGTGGTTTACACAAGAGATATGAGCCAATTTCTACTAAGGAGGTCAATGCACATCCATCCATCCTCTTCAATTTTTATGAGGTAGGTTGTTTAGATTTCTGCCAGAGAGTAGAGGAGGTCAAAAGCTTCTCACCCTTGACACACCTATGCACCTTGAGGTTCCAAAGCAAACATTTCCAAGTAGCAAACCTTGATTTCAAGTTTTCCCCGAGGTCGGTATCTAAAGCCACCAAAATCCCATATCTTGGTGAGAAATGGTTCAAGAAAACCCATCTAGACTTGGATGACTACAAGCCTTTCATCAAGCCCGAGCACAGAGATACATGCACTGTTATTTTTCCTTTCTCTCATCTTCTTGCCAGCTATGCTCCTCTTATGAAGATCATAATGAAGTATTTTACTTGTGAAGGGAGATTTACTCAAGTTTATGGCTACCATGTCCAACTATTGATGCATTTCACTAGAACTAGGAAGCTCAATCTCCCTTACTTTTTGTGCAAGAGCATCGAGAAAATGGCATCCTTAGTCCAGAAGAAGCCTCCATCTCTGCAAATAGCTCCTCTTTTCCATCATTCTCTAATAAAAATCATCATTCTTCATCAGTTGGAGAAGAAAGGGGTTTCTTGGGATGTTTTTATCAGTCACCCGGATTTCTCCACTGTTCCTCCGGTCCATATATCTCCCACCCCGCCTATTCATCGCCCTTTACCTTTATCCAGCAGGCCTACTCCTAGAAGGCTCAGGATCACCACAGAACAGTCAGGACAACATGAAGAGGAGGGGCATGAACAAGTAGGAAAAGAGGAAGACAAACATGAAGGAAGTGATGAAGGAAAACAACTTGATTTTGATGGTTAGGTGCAGCAGCTTGAGCCACTAGGTGAGCATGGAGTTGAAACACAGCAGCAGCTTGATTTTGATGGTCAGGGGTAGTAGGTTGAACCACAAATTGAACAAGGGATTGAGGTAGAACAACAGCTTGATGTTGGTGAACATGGGCAGCAGTTTGAACATCATGATGAAGGTGAGCAGCAGCAGCAGTCCTCTCATGATACATTACAGCCTCCTCAAGTTGCACAGCAGCTTCAAAAGGAAGGGCTTTTTCCGGAAGGTGACAAACAAAGTGACAAGGGCAAGGCCATCATGCCTTCCTCTCCCGAGAAGACTAAGCCCAATATAGAAAAAAAGCAAATGCTCAAGGTGGTTACTCCAAAAGTAACAAGAGCTATCCGGAGCAAAAGAAAATCGCCCAAGAAACCTCTCACTAGCATGCCAAGAAGGAAGAGTGCAAGATTAGCCTTCAAGGGCAAAGGGAAAGGCAAGATAGGATAAAGTCAAGAACATGGATGTGCATTGGCCATCATCCCAATCCAAAGTGATGACAGCGATAATGAAGCATGCATTCTTGAAAACCTTCTAATCCATCTAGAGGGCCAAATTGAAGCATTGGAGAATGACCTTCATCGGGCAAAGAATTTCAATCATTTCTTGGAGATCCAAAACATCCAAATGAGTGCCCATGTGGCTATCTATGAGTCATGAGCTATCAAGTACAAGAAAGAGGCTGCCAAAGCACAAGCAAGGATAGGAGAGCTCATAGGCAAGTTTGATGAAGATGAAGAAGAAGAGCAGCCTAGGTGGAAAAGGCCTAGAACCATAGGGCTTAAAAGAGCCCTAGAAAAGCAAAAGGAAGAAGAGCAAGCCCATCTTCAATCCACTCCCCTCACTACACTCCTTGAGCAAGAAATTGAAAGCAATCAAGAGGCATGGCTAGAAAGAGCCAATAAACATTTGGGGATGAAGCTTGAGAAGGCAAACAGAGACATGGAGCTGCAAAGGAAGATGACACAACACTATCAAAAGCTAAATCAGTTTTCCCAGCGCAAGCTAAAGGCCACTCAAGAGAAACTGAAGGAAGAAAAGGGGAACCGCCCGGCATGGAAAGAGAAGAAAGGCATATCAGCACTTGACATTTTGGCTTCAGTTTCGGAGCATGTTGCCAAGGATCCTTGAGGGTCATACATACCAATTTTGGGCCCATTTTGACAACTTTTGGTTTTTTGGCATTTCTAAGTTTTTGATCAAAAACTCATAAATTCGCCATTTCATTTTCAGGATTCATCAAGGGAGGAGAATGGTATCATTGGATGCCATAATTTCATGAGCAGGCCCTCAGCAATTTTTATAACATTTGGAGATCATTTTCCCCCTCAAAATGGCGAAAAAGGCTCTCTTTTTGCACACTTTGCCCGGTCTATCAGCAGACTGTAATTTTCTGGCTTTTTACACACAGGTGCAGCTTTGGAGGACTTCTAGGCATTAGATTGGGGAAATTTTAGTTGCACCAGAAAAAAGACACCTAGAGCTTTCCAATGAGCTATCATGAGCCTCGTTTTGACGCTAGGAAGGCAGCCAAATGTTTCCGGCAAGTCAGGGGACCTTTTTCTGATGAAAATTTGAAGTATTTTTGTAATTGTTGAACCTCTAAAAACTGCTTTTTCCAAATGTGCGTTTAGCTATTTTTGCACTTGGAAAATAATGCAAAGTCAATTTAATTCCCTTTTTTAGCATTATTTAGATATTTTATGGGATATTTTGTGCCTTGGGCTTTGCAAAGCCTCAAGGACAAGTTTAGATATTTTGATTAGGCCAATGAAGATGCAAGTTGAACCTTGAGGTTTTCCTCACTTGAGTCTATTTATTCCACAAGCTCTCATTTGTAAACAAGGCTGAACTTGAGAAGAGAAGCAATATATTGGTCATATGAGCTTTGAAGGAAATACTTGTGTTATGCTTTTGGATTGACTCTTGGATGTTCTTGGATGAATGAAGAAGGATTGTTGATGGATTCCATGACTTGGTAGAATGGTATAGTGTCTCTTGCTTTGTTGTTGTCTTCTAGTTTTCATTCATGATACATGTTTCTTGCTTGCTATAAATCAGAAGAGAATAAATTTGAGATATGCCCATGGAGGCACCTCAAATTTTCTGAATCTTCATAGCTTTTATGTTTTCTTCTTCCTTAGTCATACTAAAGAATTCTTAACTGCTCTTTAGTAACTTAAGGACATTGTTGCTAGTTTCATTCATAGTTCTATGCATGTTAAGTAGGATGTATGGTGTGCCCTGCTTACCTATGGCTGTCCATAGTCCAATCCATGAAACTATCTCTTTGACTGATTATATTATCATCTTGTTGAACCAAGGAGGCCTAGTTTCGATCTAGCCCTTTGTCTAAAAATATGAAAACTTGTTTGACAAAGTGCCCAATAACTTAAAGACTATGTTTAGGTGTTCCGGCATAGTATTTTGAGTTTTTATTCTGTCTTATGTGTTTTCCCCAAAGTCTGATAGCCATTTCTCGAAGTTAGAGAGTTATACTCCTCTATGCATGGATTGAATGTTTGTTTCTACGTATTGATTGGCCTATAGTTACATTTTGCATGATTAATGGTTTGCCCTACCATGTTTATGTCTTCTATTAAACTAGTTATGCTTGAAACTCTTTGTTGTTCACAAACTTGATGTCCATTCTGTTCCATTTTTCCTAAAGATCCTTTCTACCTTGAAACAAATCGACCCTTCCACAGCCTTGTAGCTTCATTTAATAGCTTTCTTTACCTTTTGACCCCATAGCCCAGTTTATCTAACATCTTGTTACCTATTTTATATCTTTGATCAGTTTCATCCCTCACAACCTAAAAAACCAAAATCAAAAACTTACTTCATAACTAGCCTAAAATCAGAACATAATAAGCAGAACACACAGATATCCCTTACACATATAGAGAGAGCCCTCTCTGAGTCCAGGAAGGCTAGGTCCTCAGGCTCCAAAGCTTGGTTTGATGTTACACTGTCATTTGGCTTGCCAATCAGCCAAATCACGAGACCCTAACATAATGGTGATCACGGTGGGACTCTGAGTGATAAACAAGCTTAGATTCCCTTTACCTTAAGAAACCTTTGAGAATACTGTTTGATTGACTTATCCCACCGCTCACTAACATAATGGAAATCACGGTGGGACCTTGAGTCAAAACATCCTTGGTATCCCTTAGGATCTCTCAAAATCTCAGTCAAAATTAGAAAACTTAGGTATTGTCTGAAGAGTAGAAAATAGCTCCTTCACCATCTTAGCAAAATGTTGATGCAGTTATAGGAAACTCTTCCAAACCTCAGGGCTACATATAGGAAACTTATAAAACCCCAAAATATCTCTAGATTGGTGTTTTTCAATATTGGTGGTGGACCATACACATACCTCAAAACAACTAAAAATCCACCTGGCGACTCCACTAGCCTCCAGTAGGCCTTACTACCTTGCTAAAATTTAGAGTACCATCTGATTTAGCCACCTCATCGCCTCACTAACATAATGGCGATCACGGTGGAACGTTACAGAGTTCATTTTAATCTGAATATCTTGCAAGACTCATGACCTTTTTGAACTAAGCACCCTACCATTGAGCCACCTCATCGCCACCCTAACATAATGGCGATCACGGTGGGACTTTGAGTTAGTGACAATCTAAGGACACCTTAGAACTCTATAAGTCCCTTATTTTCAAGAATACCCGCCTTTTAGCCACCTCATCGCCAACCTAACATAATGGCGATCACGGGTGGACATACGGTATTTAAACGAACTTAGTTTCCCTAGACCAAGAGACCTTTAGGAATACTATCGAGATTGGATTATCCCTGCGCTCCTGCCTTTTAGCGCTCACCCAGTGGGACCTTCCGAGTTAGTGACAATATAAGTACTCATTAGTAACTCTCGAAGTCTCATTCAAAAACTTATAAAACTTCAAATGTTGTCCAAAGAGTAGAAAATAGCTCCTTCACCATCTTAGCAAAATGATGAGTCAATCATAGGAAACTCTTCCAAACCTCGTAGGCACATAAAACTCAAAAAACCCCAAAACACTCCCTTAGATTGGTTTTTGTCAGTACTGGTGGTGGACCATACACACATATCTCAAAAACAACCAATTTCCACATGGCGACTCCACTAGCCTCCAGTAGGCCTTGCTATTTTATCGAACTCTAGATTACCATCCAATTGATCTATCCCATCGCTCACTAACATAGCGGGAGATGGTGGGACACTGAGTACATGACAGTCTAGCAAACTCTTATAGATTCTTTGGTCCTTTAGATATCTAAACAGACCAGCAGTCCACAGACTCATTTGGAGTAAACTCTTTTTGTTATCACCACCCTAGCAAAATGTTGAAACAAGTTTAAAATACTTTAAACCATAGGCTGCACATAAAACTCAGAAAAAACCTTAAAAACATTTCCAAATTAGTTACTGGTGGTGGACCATAGCTATATCTTCACAAAAACAACCAAGTTCCACCTGGCGACTCCACTAGTCCATCCCTTTTATTTTGACCATCCTTCACCTTAGTAGAAATTTAGAGAGACCACCCATCCAAAACATTTGTCAATACCATCCTCTCTAAACTCTAGATCCAAAATCTTGCTTCACGAAGAATCAACACCAGATCCCATCCAGACCCAAATCCCCGTATCATAGTAGATGACTCAGAGAAGATTCTGTGGCAGGCTTCCGAAACTGACCATCTAGCTACTGGTAGATCCATCTGTAAAACAAGATCAGTACCTGAACATCTCCCTATCCTACCAGATTCACCTTTTGAATTAGAGTCATCAAAAACTCTTTTCAGAAGCAAGTTGCATAGTAAGATAAACTTTGACAATCTTGAACCCCTAGACCAAACACAGAGTCATAGTAGAGAAGCCTCACCTTCCACACCCCCCGACTTTCAGCTTCTTCATCACTTTGGCTCCTACCATCCCAGATCTGCTCAAAACCAGATCACTAGTCCAAGTTCATCTGCCACACCTGTCCAAACCGCCACTGTTCAAATCACCTCAACTCATCCCACTAATCCTTATCTTGTACATCATCCATTAGCTCCCATCATGGCAGCCTAGTATGCACCATTGGTGTTGCCACTACCTTTGGCTCCTCTCCTAAATAAATATCAAGAAAAAATCCCACACTTTACCGGAGAAGACACCACCACACCTCAACAGCATATAAGTAGGATTAGTGATGTTTTTGAATACCTGGAGGTACAAGACGAGACCGTCAGAATGAGAATATTCGCCCAAAGCCTTGGTGGTGAACCCAAAACATGGTTCTAAAGCTTAGCTCCAAACAGCATCCACAACATCCCAGAACTGTGTCAAACCTTTAGAAACAGGTGGGAGGTCTGAAAGAACCCTATTCAAATCCTGTCAGAATATAACAACCTAAAACGGGAAAATGGGGAAAGTGTCCAGGCTTATTGCACTAGGTTCAATAGTGTGTATAACTCCCTCCCACCTCATTTCAAACCCCCACATATTTTAGCCTTGGAAAAATTCCCTAAGGGTTTCGATCCAGACATGAGATATCATCTGAGAGACAAAGATCCCCCTACCTTAGAGGAAATGCAACAAATAGCCATAAAAGCAGATGCCAACTTAGCAAAAAAAAGGGCTAGGACTAGATCAGAAAGATAGGTCACATATAAAGATGAGGTCTCCACTTCATCTCCTTCCCTAGATCCTAGAATAGATGACTTAGTCAAAACCATGGACAAAATGTGGGAAAGGATAAATGAAAAGGCTCCTGTAAGGGACAATCAGCCAAACCCTCCAAACAAAAACCGAAACCAAAATTTTAGGAGGGAGCAGCCTCAAAACAGACCAAGGGAAAACAACCAACAAATTAGGCCACCATTTAATGAAAATTATGTGGAAGAAGAAGATAGGGATACAGAACCCATTGATGAAAGTCATTTGAACCTCATAGGGTCTGATAATGAGAGCGAGGTGTACCTCACAGAAGAAGAACAAGCGTTCTTTTATCCTAATCAGGATGAAGCCAACTATGAAGATCTCGACGACCCTGCCATAGATTTTCAAAATGCCATAATAGAAGCTCACCGGCAGTATGACCTTAGAAGTAAAAGAAATCAAGATAATTCCAAGAAAGGTAACTTAGATACTACTAAAACCCCTGATATCATCCTTAGGAAAGCAGTAAACAGTAACAAAATCGTGGTCGAGAAGAGTGACCAAAACAAAACTAAAGTTACCCAAACTAGTCATGATTCAGCTGCTCCGAGTACTTCCACAGAAGTTACTGAAGCAACTATGGCAAAAAAAATCCCGAAACAAAGCCAACAAACTCAGAACATAGAGAAGGTCGTGGCTGAAAAAGCTGAAACAAACATATCTAAACTTCAACTTCCTTTTAGCTTTGAAGGCGAAATCGCCAAGATCAAGATCACCATGCCTCTTACCGAACTCATCGCCCAAAACTCTTATAAATACCAAGTGCTAAAGGTCCTAAATCTAGGAAATGATGCGAACACTGTTAATCTGGCTGATGACACTCCTGAAGTGTTGTTTGGTCGAAAAATAGAAGGTGAAAACCAAGAAGGAATTGTGTCTCCTTTCTATGTGAGTTTGAACATACGAGATAAGATATTACATAATGCCATGTTAGATTATGGTGCCTCCCATAACCTCATGCCTAGAGCAATCATGGAAAACCTAGGACTAGAAGTAACTCAACCTTACAAAAACCTGTACTCCTTTGACTCAAGTCAGGTCAGATGTTTAGGTCTAATAAAGAACCTAGGTTTTGCTTTAACACAACTACCAGCAAAAAACCTAGTCATGGACGTAGTAGTAGCCGATATACCTCCTAAGTATGGAATGCTACTATCAAGGGCATGGGCGGCCAAAATACAAGGTAATCTTCAAATGGATATGTCATTCGCTACAATCCCAGTTTTCAACCAGACTAGGAGATTATACCGAGAAACTCACATGAAATACATGGTTAGCAATCGGGATAAGCCAAACAACACTCCTATTTATTCCATTCATTCCAATTTGGATTCTTTTATCTTATATAACGAAAGCGATGTAAACAAGCAGATAAAAGAAAATGAAGAAAGTCTCGAACCATTACTAAATGAAGAAATTAATGACCAAAGCCCCAAGAAACCTAAAAAACAGCTTAGTGTCACATATGAAAAAGAAGCTCTTTGGAGTATAAGCTTTGACGGTTCTTGTGGCAAAACTGGTTCAGGGGCTGGCATCTAGATACACAATACTAGTAAAGGTTATTCTTTCAGATTAGAATTCCAGTGTACTAATAACATTGCGGAATATGAAGCCCTTCTCCTCGGTCTGCACATACTTAAGGACTTAGGTGCCAAGAAAGTATTAGCCCAGGGAGATTCAGAGCTTGTGATCAAGCAAATCAAAGGGGAATATTCGGCAAAGAATCCAAGACTAAGAGAATACAGGAATGCAGCTCTGGACATCCTCAAAACCTTTGAGAAATATGAACTCACCTATATCCCTAGGATTCAAAATAGCCTAGCAAATGAGCTCGCCTTTGCTACAAGTAATGGCCAAATACCATGTCTAAGTGAACAATATAGTACTCAAGTCAAATATCACCCTACAGTACCAGATAATATTGACCATTGGAAAATATTCAAAGATGATGATCAAATTGATGATTTCCGACAATCTACGAATGAGTTTGAAGTGACCAAAACAGACTTAGAAAACAAAGAAAGAAAATCCAGCCAAAGTCAAGAGCAAGAGCTAAATCCACCTTTGTGGACCAATTTAAACCTGGTAGACCATTCATATGGAAATGAGTTAGGAGAGGACATTGACCAAAGAGAACTCGAAGTCTTACATTGCGAAAATGACACCATACCCAGAGGGCTCGCGCCTTTAGAGGAATTGTTTGACTTTAACGATGTGGCCAAAAAACCAAAAATGGAATCTACTGAGGACAACATAGAGGAATACAACATAGGAAGCCCAGAAGAGCCCAGAAAAATCAAACTATCCAAAAACCTTCTTCCTCACATAAAACATAAGTACATCAATCTGTTTAAAGAATTTAAAGATGTGTTCGCATGGGGATACCAAGATCTAAAATCATACGACACAAGCATCATTCAGCACAAGATTCCCCTTAAAGAAAACCAGAAGCCTTTCAAACAAAAATTGAGAAGAATAAACCCATTGTAACTACCTTTGGTTGAAAAAGAAATTAAAAAGATGTATGACGCTGGGATAGTAGTGTCTCTCAGGTACTCTGAGTGGGTTTCAAATCTGGTATCGGTTAGGAAGAAAACTGGCGAAATCAGACTCTGTATCGATTTCCGAAACCTAAATAGAGCCTGTTTAAAAGACAACTATCCTTTGTCCAAAATGGACCACATACTGCAAAAGGTAGTAGGTGCTAAAAGGATCTCATTACTGGATGGTTTTTCTGGTTATAACCAAGTGCTGGTTTACCCCACCGATCAACACAAAAAAACTTTCACCACACCTTGGGGCACTTTTATGTATGTTAAAATGCCTTTTGGATTGATGAACGTCGGTGCCACATTCCAAAGAGCTATGGATATAGCCTTCTCAGAGGACATAGGTGTTTTCATAGTCATATATCTGGATGATATTACAGTATATTCCAAATCAGACGAAGAACACCTAGTACACTTAAGAAAGGTTTTTAACAAATGTAGAAAATATGGCTTATCCCTAAACCCCAAGAAAACACTTTTTGGTCTAGAAGAAGGAAAAATCCTAGGTCACATCATTTAGGAGGAGGGAATAAAAATAGACCCCCAGAGGATCGAGGGCATATTGCAAATAAGCCATCCCAGAAACATAAAGGAGCTGCAATCCTTTATCGGAAAAATCAATTTCTTAAGAAGATTCATCCCAAACCTTGCTGAACTCCTGAGAGATATCACAAACATGTTGAAAAAAGAGGTCGGGGTTAAATGGACCATAGAAGCCAAAAAATCTTTTGAACTAGTTAAAAAGGACCTAACTGAAACACTAGTATTGATAAGTCCTGACTTCACCAAATATTTTTACATTTTTTCATTTGCCTCAGAACATACGATAGCTGCCGTGCTGTTACAAAAAAACGCAGCAGGACAGGAGCAACCCATTGCCTTTTTCAGCAAATCCATGAGAGATGCCCCCTTGAAATATAACATCATGGAAAAACAGGAATTTGCATTAGTAAAAGCACTGAAAGATTTCCGAGTTTACATCTTGCACTCTCATGTCATCGCCTTTGTTCCTAACACCGTCATCAAAGACATACTAAATCAAGATCCTGACGGTAAAAGGGAAAAATGGAACGCTGTCATCCTGGAATATGACTTCGAAATCTGACCTACCAAACTGGTTAAAGGGCAAGGACTTGCAAGACTAATGGCTGAAACTAACCTACAAGCCTTAGATATAAATTTTTTTGATACCTTAGAAGAACAGGAAGAATGCACATCCCCTCATGTTGAACAAATGTTTCTAGATTCTCCTTGGTATGCAGATATTCTCTATGTATTATTTTACCTAAATGCTCCTCCGACTTTATCAAAGACAAAAGCAAGATTTCTTAAACAAAAGTCTTTAAAGTTTTGCATTATAGATGATATTCTGTATTGGAAAAATCCCACTGGTATGCTGCTTAAATGTTTGCTTGAGTCTGATGCAAAGAAAATTATGCATGAAATGCATGAAGGGGAATGTGGGGGGCATCTTTATTGGAAAAACACAGCGAACAAAATCCTTAGAGCCGGTTATTATTAGCCTACCTTATTTCCTGACACTCACAAGCTAGTTATGACATGCCATAAGTGTCAATTTTTTTATGGCAAGAAAAAGCTTTTACCTTTTCCTTTACACCCCATCATAGTTGAAGGACCCTTCCAGCAATGGGGTCTAGATTTTACTGGAGAAATTCACCCTTCCTCATCTGCTCAACATAAATGGATCCTTACAGCCACATACTACTTTACCAAATGGATAGAAGCCATACCTTCCAGGAACGCCACCGATTTATTCATCATCAAGTTCCTGGAAACCAATATCCTATCTAGATTTGGCTGTCCTAGAAAGATCGTTACAGATAATGCCACTGCCTTCTCCTCCAAAAGAATGGTTGACTTCTGTTACAAATATCACATTTCATTAGGACATTCCACAGCTTATTACCCTCAAGGTAATGGTTTAGCCAAGTCCTCTAACAAAAGCCTAGTCAACATCATCAAAAAAATTCTTGAACAAAATCAAAAAGCATGGCATGGGAAACTAGTACACGCCCTATGGGCTGATAGATTAAATACCAAAAAATCCATAGGAATGTCTCCTTACCAACTAGTTTATGGCATAGATGCCATTTTCCCAACATCTTTAGGGGTTCCAGTAATGAAGCTATTACAAGAAGTTCAAATAGAAGAAAATGATATGCAAAGGAGGGTAAATCAGACTATCCATTTACAACAAACCAGAGAAGAAGTTTACCAAAAGGCTCAGTTCGCTCAAGACAAAATAAAATAGATTTTTGATAGGAGGACTAAGGAAAGTGATTTTCAGATTGGGGACAAAGTGTTAAAATGCGATTCCAGAAGAGAAGACAAAGGTAAACATGGCAAGTTTGAAAATTTATGGAAAGGGCCTTACATCATCAGCTCAGTCAGTGGAAACAATGCCTTCTTCCTAAAAAGAACCTGATGGGACTGAAACTTTTGGAGGTCCTGTGAATGGTAGGACATTAAAGCATTATTTTTGTCAAGAACTCCAGTTCTGAGTTTAAACACTTCATTCATTGTACATACCACTGTTTGAAAAATAGATAAACAGAAAATTCAAAAACAGTAAAAGATAGAAAAGAGGGCGGTTGAAAAACAGGAAAAGGCCCCATGTTCCAAAAAATAGTCCTTCGGAAAGCGCGCAAGTCTAAATGCCGCTACTTGTACTTAAATGTCTTGTTCAGCTATCTAGCCTAATCATAGTTGAACATGTTTAAATTTAATTGTTGATAAGTTAGTGAGTGAAAAATATGGTCAACATTGTGTAAGATTGACTTATCACAGAGAGTAGATTAGGAAAAGATATTGGTTCCACACGCCCAAAACAGAACCAAAGAGAGAAACGAGGGATGGAAAATACATTGTACACCTTAGCCCTATTTTTTCTAGATTTCCCTTTTGCAAGATAATATTTGCGTGCAGCTTGTCTTTCATGCCGCAAATACATGACAAATCAGACTGCCTAATCCTGATTAGAGTCATCTTTTAAATTTCATGTTTTAGATTAGAGAACAAAATCCTGTCAAACAGCTTAATCTTGACAGTTGATCTAGCATAGGTAGAGTAATGAAGGAGTTCATTAGTTTAATCTGAAATCCCGGCAGATATAAGTGTAGAAATAAATAGGTTCATTTTACAAAAAAAAAATATGCATTGTCAAAAGGCTGCTAGTTCAAATGCGCCAAAAAAGGAGAAAAAATGTTAGGAAGGATAGTTGGGTAGGTAGAAATATCATTGATGCTAATCATGTTGTCTCTTTTCAGAAGTAGCATCTAAAAGAGTGAAAATTTTGTGCCAATGGGTAAGGCATTGGTCTTCATAAGCCAAAGATCTGAAATTCTGGACACCTCCTGAAAAGGATCTGCCCTCCCCAAATGGAGCCACTGTTAGTCATCAGTATTTTTTACCTGTTAGTGATGACTAGTTCAACAGCCTAGTTTTCCAACAGCTGATCTTAAAATTTGTCAAACTTGCCAGCTGGGAAAACACTCATAAAACTTTTTTTCTCTCCTTACTTTTCAGTTCGCCCATGACAAGTTGAAATCCCATTATCAAATCCTACCTAACCTCAGCCATACTAAGTCTCCCTGTCAGCTCTAAAAGGACAATCTAAGTCTGTTCAAAAAACCTCCCCTAAGTTAGGAAGTGGCGCCTTAAGGCATTTTACCCTTGGCAACCATCAAAAGGCCAAAAAAACCTCCATCTGCTATAGACCAATCATAACAGACCTCCCACTCTGCTAATGAAGTTAGTCACAGCTCTAAGTCACGCCACTTACACGCCCCTAAGTCTCAGCTATGCATAGACCTTAAATCTCAAGCTGATTTTAGGTGTTTTATACTGTTTATGGATTCTACAAGCACAGGAAACATGTCATCATCTCAGTAGAAAATTCTTGACTCCACATTAGAAGAACAGCTGCTTCTCAATGTGAACATAAGCCTGAGATACATCTGCAGGGTAAAGAGTTATTCATCAAACTCTTGCAGCTTCATTCAGCATGAAAACACAGTAGAAGAAAGACAACACTGTCAAACATACTTGAAATTTTTCATGGCCAAGAACCTCCTTCATCTATAAGCAGAGGGTTAAGGCGCCTCCTTCATCTACAAGTAGAGGGCAATGGCCAATGTTGACTTGAAAAATTGCAAACTGACTGTAAGACAGGTTTGTTTTTAAACAGTGAAACAGTAACTACAGGTTTCTAAGGGAAAGTGATGATAAAAAATAGGGCTAAGATCATAAATGTTCAAATCAAGAGAAAGCAGAGTTTTTAGGTCTTATGTCCAAAGAAAGAGGATCAATTTAAGTTTCAGGTATCATCATCATGGTGCAACAAGAAGAGACTCCATTGATTAAAGCTATTGTAACAAAACATATCTGCAGGGGTGCTAGTATGAATGGCTCAAGTCAGTGCTGAGCAAGAAGACACTTCAATAAAAAGGACCTCTGTGTACTCTTATGTTTCTATTGGGTTGTGGAATATAGTCTATGGTTTCTAGACAAACATAGAGAAAATCAGGCAAGTAGTATACAACCCCCAAACATAAGCCATCTTGATATCATTTAAAAAGAGCCAGTGCAAGTCCTGGCATTGCAATCCACAATCCACCTCAAAGACAAGTACATTCTTCAGATGCAGCAGGGTTGGTGATTTCAGAGCTCCATTAGGAGGAAAATGGCTAATAAAAGCCTTGGTGTCTGTGAGTAATTCTAGCTGCCATTTCACACCTCATATATTTGTCTCCTCAACACAAAGTTATAAATAGGTGCTTTTCAAATGTGCTCATAACAGCTGACACAGAAAATCTGGCTTATCTCTTCAAGAGGCATTACAATTGAAACTATTGTTCATAATATGCAAAGGGGGTGCTTTGCCATACTGTCAGTTTTTGGAAAGCTTGAGACAAATATAGGTCTTCATTTAGTTAAAGGTCAAGAGACACCATATTGGTATGTTTTTTAGCAGAGAAAGTGTGTTGGAAGAAATGCCCTTCTTCATAAAGACCATGGCAATCAGACCATGGCAAACTCTGAATAACTCCAAATAAATTGTTAGCACCTATAGTTGGAGAAAAATTGATAAGGCACCTGGAGGCAGAGATTTTCAAACCAAGTTAAAAAGATAAGCCATCTCCTTTCAAAAGGCAAAGACAAGTATGCCATTCAAGAATCAGAAGTATAAAAGATATTGAGGTGACAGTTCAATTTCTTCTTCATCAAAGGGCACTGCAAATTAATCTACAGGTTCATAAGATGCAAGAAAGACCTTGGCAAATTTTTCAGGTCCTAGAACTCATTAAGGGCAAAGTATGCATGCTACTGTCACAAAGGTAGGCATTTTCCCTTTGAAACAAGCCAAAACACTCCGCTGTCACATTTTGGATAAGAGAATGGCTTTTAGGCAGCTATAAGCACAAGATGGTTTTGAGCCCCTAAGGCAAGCAGATTAAATACCTTTCAAAAGTAAAGGCACAGTGAGCAAAGGGTAGCCTTTTGAATATATTATGAAGTGAAGAGGTATCATATCAGCACACTTTGAGCGGATGAAAGAATGTAAAAGGAAAGTGCCTTCTAGACAGGGGATGATCAAACATGGGTGAGTACAACTGCATTTTACACCTATAGTCAAAATTCATTTCACAATAGTCATCATTAACTCCAAAGAAAAAGGTAAGTTTATGTTGCAAACAGAAAAGATCATCCCCTTGCAGAATGACACAAACAGGTATGCCTTTCAAAGACCAGGGGTATAAAACATTCTGAAATAGCAGTTAGACTTCTTATCCAGCATAAAGGCATCCTGAATGAATACAAAGGATTATAAGAGTGCAAAAATGATCACAAGATGTGTTTTAAGTTCTAGGACTAGGTAAAGGTAATATGAATATGCCATTATCAAAGAAGAAGTCTCTTCACACATTGCTACAACAGATAAACGGTATAAAGGGAAATAGGGAGTCAAGACGAGGATAAAGATTTGATTTAAAAGCAAACGCATCTCCAAACTTTTCAAATACACCTCTCCAAATCAATTCACAAAGTGACCGTTGAGGTTTTCATGTTTTAAAAGGGATAAAAACCGTGGCAAAATCTTTTGGAAATCTCCCAAGCATGAGAAAAACGTTCCTTTGAAGTTCACAAGGCCGAAAGACAAGTTTCAAATCGGTTTGCAGAAGTTTGAACAAGTTTGAAAGTGTTTTAACTTGCGCGGCGCTCCTGTACAAGCGCGCGGCGCTCCTGGGCATACTTTTTACACTGCGCTACAAAGGCGCGCGACACTCCTATAGCCGCGCGCGGTGCTCCTGTGACGCGGGTCACGGGCACAGAGCATCGACCCCGGCAAGCCCGGCAACTTAGCGGCACTCTGATTGTCAAGCGCGTGGCCGCATGTTTAACCACCAGCCGCTGATCAAATCACCTTTGGAGCTGGCTCAAACTACTCATCGAAGATTTTTCATCATATTTTAGAGAAGTATTTCCATGTGCCCTCTTAGTTTTGGAAAAAATGTTAAGTAGTATGAAGGGTTAAGAAGCCATGTTGTTAAAGATGTGGTATGAGAACGAAATGATGTTTTCTTGTTGACCGATGAAACATCAAATTCTTGCAAGATGTATTTAAAAAAAAAAAAAAAAAAACCATGAGGTCTTCCCCACTACCATAGATGAAAATGAAACATGGTTGAAACTATCCAACGGATGCATTATTTATTTGTAAAAAAGCACTATTATGTGAATATTTAGGAGGTGTATAAATCGGTTTTAGTGCAAGGAGGTATGGAGTATAAAGGGCAGTGTTTTTGTTGAAAAGGTTGATTTTTCATTAAAAACTACAAGGCCTGATCACCGGACCCTATAACACCATAACCTTGGTCTGCGTTTTGCTTCTTGTTAACTGAGTTTATATGTCATTACATATTGATGAGCTGCATATGAGGGGTTAAGGTTTTGATCAAAGGGGAGCTTCTCAACATTTGACCTGCTACAAATTTTTGATACCACGGTACAAAAACATATTAAAACTCTGTCACCATCAATATAAACAGTGTTTTTTGCTGTGTAAATATCCGTTGTTCAAAACTGTGCTGGAGTGTTGAATACACTGGTGAAGCGCCTACAGGGAAAAGGGTCTTGAACTCAAAGCTGTGTTTTCACCTTGCCTCATCTAAGAAAAAGGGTATCTTATATCTTCAAAGCATCAAAAGGGCAGGTTACCCCTACCAACCATAGAAAAAGATAGGTTGTTCACTGTGTATACTCTTGACTGCCTTTTTGTTCTTCAAACTCATTTGAGAAGTTGTTTTTCAGAGGGTACAATGGCATTTTTCTAGAGAGACAGGGATTCTATATTGAAAAGAGAGCTTTGATTGTTTGAAAGGATAAAACTCCTACAGCTTTTTCTTGAAAACCTTTTAAACATTTTTGTCACCTTTGTTCTATAAAATAGTAAAATCGACTGTGTCTGCACTAAGGGTGACTATATATGATATAAGCTTTGTTGATTGATTGGCTTACTAGACAAAGGCAGGGTTGAGAAGTTGAAAGGTTACCATTGGCCAAAGATATGAAATAGGTTGTTGAGCTCCAAACAACACAGAGCAAGGTGACTTTGTCACTATACACAGCAATTTCACCTAACAGCCTATCATCATTTCACTGTGTTTTCTCCTATTAGAAGGTTTGCTGGCTGAAATACATATCAAAGGTAGGAAGGCCACATTGTAAAGGAGCAGAGGTTTTGTATTGAGAAGGAAATTTTGCACTAGCATCCAACAAAAACATTGTTTCCTTATCAAAACAGTGGGTTGACAGATTTTAGCTTAAAGAAGGGCAGTTTAAAAGCAGTGAGACAGTTTGGTGCTTCAAGAGCATATTTAGCCCAAAATGCCGCCCAGGTAAGACAACATAAGTGGTTTACACAAGAGATATGAGCCAATTTCTACGGAGGAGGTCAATGCACATCCATCCATCCTCTTCAATTTTCATGAGGTAGGTTGTCTAGATTTCTGCCAAAGAGTACAGGAGGTCAAAAGTTTCTCACCCTTGACACACCTATGCGCCTTGAGGTTCCAAAGCAAACATTTTCAGGTGGCAGACCTTGATTTCATGTTTTCCCCGAGGTCGGTATCTAAAGCTACCAAAATCCCATGTCATGGCGAGAAATGGTTCAAGCAGGCCTATCTAGATTTGGATGACTACAAACCTTTCATCAAGCCTGAGCAAAGAGAAACATGCACTGTCATTTTTCCTTTTTCTCATCTTCTTGCCAGCTATGCTCCTCTGATGAAGATCATAATGAAGTATTTTACTTGTGAAGGGAGATTTACCAAAGTTTATGTCTATCATGTTCGACTATTGATGCATTTCACTAGAACTAGGCAACTCAATCTCCCTTACTTTTTGTGCAAGAGCATCGAGAATATGGCATCCTTAGTTCGGAAGAAGCCTCCATCTCATCAAATAGCTTATCTCTTCCATCATTCTCTGATCAAAATCATCATTCTTCATCAGCTGGAGAAGAAAGTGGTTTCTTGGGATGTTTTTATCAGTCACCCGGATTTCTCCACTGTCCCTCGAGTCCATATATCTCCCACCCAACCTATTCATCACCCTTTACCCTTATCCAGCAGGCCTACTCGTAGAAAGCTCGGATCACCAATGCTTGTTACGGACAACATGAAGAGGAGGGGCATGAATAGGTAGGAAAAAGAGGAAGACAAACATGAGAAGGAAGTGATGAAGGACAACAACTTCGTTTTGATGGTCGGGGGCAGCGGCTTGAGCCACTAGGTGAGCATGGAGTTGAAACACGGTAGCAGCTTGATTTTGAGGGTCGGGGGCAACGAGTTGAACGAAAATTGAACAAGTGATTGAGGTAGAATAGCAAGCAGCTTGATGTTGATGAATAGGGGTAGAAGTTTGAATAGCATGATGAAGGTGAGCAGCAGCGGCAGCCATCTCATGATACATTACAGCCTCCTCAAGTCGCACAATAGCTTCAAGAGGAACGACTTTTTCCGGAAGGTGACAAACAAAGTGACAAGGGCAAGGCCATCATGCCTTCCTCTCCCGAGAAGACTAAGCCCAAGATAGAAAAGAAGCAAATGCTCAAGGTGGTTACTCCAAAAGTAACAAGAGCTATCCAGAGCGAAAGAAAATTGCCCAAGAGACCTCTCACTAGCATTCCAAGAAGGAAAAGTGCAAGATTAGCCTTCAAGGGCAAAGGGAAAGGCAAGATAGGAGAAATTCAAGAACATGGAGGTGCATTGGCTATCATCCCAATCCAAAGTGATGATAGCGATAATGAAGAACACATCCTTGAAAACCTTCTAATCGATCGAGAGGGTCAAATTGAAGCATTGGAGAATAACCTTCATCGGGCAAAGAACTTCAATCATTTCTTGGAGATCAAAAATAAACAAATGAGTGTCCATATGGCTGTCCATGAGGCACGAGCAATCAAATACAAGAATGAGGCTACTAAAGCACAAGTAAGGATAGAGGAGCTCATCGGTGAGTTTGATAAGGGTGAAGAAGAAGACCAGCCTAGGCGAAAGAAGCCTAGAACCATAGGGCTTAAAAAAGCCCTGGAAAAGCAAAAGGAAGAAGAACAAGCCCATCTTCAATCCACTCCCCTCACTGCACTACTTGAGCAAGAAATTGAAAACAATAAGGAGGCATGGCTAGAAAGAGCCGATAAACATTTGGAGATGAATCTTGAGAAGGCAAACAGAGACTTGGAGCTGCAAAGGAAGATGACACAACACTATCAAAAGCTAAATCAGTTTGCTTGGCGCAAGCTAAAGGCCACTCAAGAGAAACTGAAGGAAGCAAAGGGGAAGCGCCCGACACGGAAAGAGAAGAAAGGCACATCATCACTTGAAATTTTGGCTTCAGTTTTGGAGCATGTTGCCAAGGATCCTTGAGGGTCATGCAGGCCAATTTTGGGCACATTTTGACAATTTTTTGTTTTTTGCAATTTTTGAGTTTTTGGTCAAAAACTCATAAATTCGCCATTTCATTTTGAGGATTCGTCAAGGGAGGAGAATGGTATCATTGAATGCCCTAATTTCATGAGCATGCCCTCAGTGATTTTCAGAACATTTGGAGATCATTTCCCCCCTCAAAACGGTGAAAAACACTCTCTTTTTGCACACTCTGCCCGGTGTATCAGTAGACTGCAAATTTCTGGTTTTTTACACACAGGTGCAGATTTGAAAGACTTCCATGCATCAGATCTGGAAAATTTTAGTTTCTTCGGAAATTAGACACTCAGAGCTTTCCAATGAGCTATCATGAGCCTCGTTTCGACATCAGGAAGGCTGCCAAATGTTTCCGGAAAGTCAGGGGACCTTTTGCTGATGAAAATTTGAAGTATTTTTTTAATTTTTGAACCTCAAAAATATGCTTTTTCCAAATGTGCGTTTAGCTATTTTTGCACTTGGAAAATGATGCAAAGTCAATTATTTTTCCTTTTTTAGCATTTATTAGATATTTTGTGAGATATTTTTGTGCCTTGGGCTTTGTAAAGTCTCAAGGACAAAATTAGATATTTTGATTAGACCAATGGGATAGTTAGTTGTACCATGAGGTTTTCCTCACTTGAGCCTATTTATTCCAAGGGCTTCATTGTAAAAAAAGGCTGAACTTGAGAGAAGAAGCAATATATTGGTCATATGAGCTTTGAAGGAAATACTTGTGTTATGCTTTGGATTGACTCTTGGATGTTTTTTGGATGAATGAAGAAGGATTGTTGATGGATTCCATGACTTGGTAGAATGGTATAGTGTCTCTTTATATGTTATTGTCTTCTAGTTTTCATTCATGAATACATGTTTCTTGCTTGCTATAGATCAGTAGAGAACAAATTTGAGACCTTCCGTTGGAGGCACCTCAAGTTTCCTGTTTCTTCATAGCTTTCATGTTTTCTTCCTCCTTAGTCATACTAAAGAATTCTTAACTACTCTTTAGTAACTTGAGGATATTGTTTCTTGTTTCATTAATGGTTTTATTCTAGCTAAGTATGACTTACGGTACGCCCTGCTTACCAATGGCCAGCCATAGCTCCATCCATGAAATTTCTCTTTGATTAATTAGATTATCATCTTGTTGAACCAAGGAGGCCTAGTTTCGATCTAGCCCTTTGTCTAAAACTATGAAAGCTTGTTTGTCAAAGTTTCCAATAACTTAAAGACTGTGTTTAGGCATTCTGACATAGTATTTTGAGTTGTTAGTCTGTCTTATTTGTTTTCCCCAAAGTCTGATAGCCGTTTCCCGAAGTTAGAGAGTTATACTCCTCTATGCATGGCTTGAATGTTTGTTTCTAAGTGTTGATTAGCTTATAGTTACATTATGCATGATTAATGGTTTTCCCTACCATGTCTATGTCTGCTATCAAACTAGTTATGCTCGAAACCCTTTGTTATTGACAAACTTGATGTCCATTTACTCCATTTTTCCCAAAGATCCTTTCTACCTTGAATCAAATCGGCCCTACAGCAGCCTTGTATCTTCATTTAATAGCTAAAAGTTCTTGACCTTCCGACCCCCATCTTTTGAGTTAATCTAACATCTTGTTACACCATTTATATCTTTGATCAGTTTCATCCCTCACTACTTAAAAAAACCAAAAAACCAAAAACCTACTTCATAACTAGCCTAAAATCAGAACACAATAAGCAAACACACAGATATCCCTTACACATTTAGAGAGAGCCCTCTCTGAGTCCAGGAAGGCTAGGTCCTCAGGCTCCAAAGACTGGTTTGATGTTACATCGTCATTTGGCTTACCAATCGGCCAAATCACGGGACCCTAATAGGAGGTATTTGTTTAAGCATGCAACTTTCCCAAAGAAATTTGAAAAAATATTTGACCTGATTGATCTGAAGTGGTATCATGTGACGGTAACCTGAAAAACTATCATGCAATGAGATTTGGTTAGAAAACCCCGCCCTTTGTAAAGTATGATATTTTTTGGTAAAAAGGTATTAGTTCTTTTGGAAGGGTTGCTCCTGGTACCTAAAATCTATACAAAGCTTATGTCCCTTTGCCTTCCTTCTAAGTGAACTCAACTGCTCAAAATTTTTCTAATTCTTTTTGAAAGGAAGGCTTTTTAGAACAATGGCTGTGCTACAAGGTTTTAGACTAGCTTGCCTACACACATAAGCATTCTGAAATTTTTTGCACAATCTTGTATTCCTTTGTTTTGTGTGTAGTGATAAAATTTTAGACAACTTAATTATTTCAGGCTTCTTAAGTTTACCCATGCTATCTTCCTCTATATCAGCTTCAACAAAAATTTCTTCGGGATCTGTAGCAATATTTGTGAAAATTGATAATTTTTTTGAAAGAGAAAATTTCTTGGATGATGAAGTATCTAGGTAAGGTAGAAACATCAGACTGTCATGTTCCAGATTCCCAAAGATTTGTGTTTTGTGAGGGTGTTTAATTTTTTCTGGATTAGCAAAAGGAAGAAGTCGTGTTCTTGTGATTTGTCTTTCTCTTGAGTAACCTGTTCCCTTTTCTAAACTGATTCTTGTTTCTGGCATTTCATTTTCAATTTACAGGAAATCAATTTCAGTTTTATTATCTTGTGGTGTTTCAGGATCATGATAGTTTTGACTGTCGAACTCATCATAGAGGAAGTGATATGATTGTTGTAATGTGCCTAGATCTTCACAATTTTCATTAACTTGCTCATCAAGGTCGTTTTCATTATACAAGATAAATGATTCGAAGTATGAATGAATGGAATAGAAAGGGGTGTTGTTGGGCATATCTAGGCTACTTACCATATACTTCATATGATATTCACAGTAGAGTCTCCTAGTTTGGTTAAAAATTGGGATGGTAGCATAAGACATGTCAAGTTGGAGGTTTCCCAAAAGTTTAGCTCCCCAAGATCGTGATAACATCATGCCATATTTGGGGGTAATTTCAGCCACGATTATATCCATGACCAAGTTCTTAGCAGGAATTTGTGTCAGATTGACACATAATTCCTTGATCAGGGCCAAGCATTTAAATCTTCCTGAATCGAAGGAATACAGAACTTTGTAGGGCTTGGTTATTTCTTGGCCCAATCTTTCCATCACTACCTTCGGCATGAGGTTGTGAGAGGCACCAGAGTCTAGCATGGCATTATGTAGGATTTTGTCGTGTATGTTTAAGCTAACATAGAATGGGGGAATGGCTCCTTCTTGGTATTTTCCATCAACTTTAGGTCCAAAAAACAGCTCTGGTTTATCATTTTTCAAATTCAGAGTATTGGTATCATTTCCTATGTTCAAAACTTTAAAAACTTGGGAGTGGTACATATCCTAAGCTACCAGTTCAGTGAGATGGATGGTTATTTTTATTTTAGCGACATCTCCTTCAAAACTGAAAGGTACTTGAGTTTTAGATATTTACATCAGTTTTATCAGCCATAATTTTTTCCACATTTTCAATTTGCTGATTTTGATTCGAGGCTTTGGTCAGTAGAGATTTCTCAGGGCCACTAGCAGATGTTCTAGGAGAAGTTGTGTCAACACCTGGTTGGCTAGGTTTATCCATGTTGGGATTAGTTTTCTTTTCCATGGTGCTATTATTGTTTGATGTTATTTTAAGAATGTTTTCAGGCGCTTTCTTAACAGTAGTGTCTGAGTTGTTTCTCCTGGATTTGTCTTGGTTTTTCTTACTCCTTATAACATATTGCCTATGGACTTCCATTATGGCATTTTCTAATCCCAATTCATGATCTTCAGAATCTTCATAGCTTTTTTAATCTTGGTTTGAGGAGAAAAAACCTCGTTCTTCTTCTGTGAGAAAAACATCACCCTCACTATCAGAGCCTATTAAGTTTAGATGGTTTTCATCTGGTTGCTCAACATATTTTCCCCTTCGTCAACATAGTTACCTTGGAAGGGTGGCCTAATTTGTTGATCATTTTCCCTTGGTCTATTTTGGGGCAGGTATCTTCTAAAATTTTGATTTTGGTTTCTGTTTTGGGGATTTGTTTGGTTTTCCCTAGGGGGTGCTCTTTCATTTATGCTTATTCTCTCCATCATTCCTTCCATGGTCCTAAGAAGGTTGTCCATCTTGGAATCAGATGAGGAGGTGGAGGGTATGGTGTCATCTTTGTATGTTACCCTCTTTTCTGATCATAGCCTAGCTCTTTTTTCAATTAAGTTGGCCTCTACACTTATAGCTCCTTTTTGCATGTCTTCGAATGTTAGGGGCTCTCATTCTCTTAGTTGATAGGCCATTTCGGGGTCAAAACCCTCCGGTAATTTAGCTAGGGCTAGGCCTAGTGGGGGTTTCATGTTTGGCGGTAGTGCATTGTAAACACTATTGAACCTAGTACAATAGTCTTGGACACTTTCCCCTGTGTTTCTTTTAATATTGTTATATTTCTAAAGGATCTAAAGAGGGGTTTTCTTGATTTCCCATTTGTTTATGAATGTTTGGTAAAGGGAAGGGAGATCATGTATGATGTTGGGAGTTAGGCTTTTGAACCATTTCTTAGCTTCTCCTCCTAGACTTTGGCCAAACATCCTCATCTTCATGGTTTCCTCTTCTAATTCCATTTAGTCAAAAGCATCATTCATTCTATCTACATGTTTTTGGGCAGTAATAGATTCAGCCTCGGTGAAGTGTGGGATTCTGGATGTCAGGTCCCTATATTACTAGTATAGTCCCTTATTATTGTTAGTGTAACCCCCTTATTGTTATTATTGTTCCCTTAAATTATTATTGTTAGGTCGGCTAGGATTACATTGTGGCCCCACTAGGATTACATTATGGCCCCATGGAATCCTATATATAGAAAGGAGGTTTTGTAAATTGTATCATCCAAGAATTGTTCATTTATGTAATGTATTGGAGGTTAGCCCCTCGAAGTGGCTTATTTCTAAGGCATTAATATCTCTTTTATTCTATTTTTGGAGCATTGATAATATGGATGGTTTGAAGAAAGGCATGGAATCTAAGATAGATGGCATGGAGGCTGGCATGGAATCTAAGATGGATGACATGGAATATGAAGAATGATCTAAAAGCAGACATGGAAGGTTTGACAAATTTTATACAAGAAATGTTTCCTAATGGTGAAAAGATAGTAGAGGAAACTCATGATGAGAACAAAATAAATGTTTATCGTGATTTAATAAACTCTAATGTGGGCAGGAAGAACCACCATATTCCCAAAATGGATATGAGGAAGTTTGATGAAAAGGATCCTGTAACATGGATACTACAGATGGAGCAATATTTTGATCTCCATAATGTGAAAAACACACAGAAGGTACACATTGCAACTTTACATTTAGAACAAAATAAATTTGTATTGTATCGATGGCTTTGATCCCATAAAAAATTGTCACTTGGTCAATTTTTATGGAGGAAATGATAGCACATTATGAGGATACAAAGAGAAACACGTTCTTTAGCCAATTGATGAATCTCAAACAAAAGGGTTTAGTGGGGGAGTACATTGAAGACTTCCAAAAATTGAATATAAGGGTAACTAATATTCTAGAGGAACACCGGATTGATCTCTTCATAGGCACTTTAAAGGATAACATCCAACATGAAGTTCGCGTTTTGGAACCTGATTCATTGGAGAAGGCATTCAAGTTGGCAAGAAAAATGGAATGTAAAATTATGGTGACAAGGAAGCCTACCACTCACTTCTATAAAGAAGGAAGTGTTGCTACGGCTAGATTTCCATAACCTACAAGGTTGACACCACAAAAATTGGAAGAAAAAAGAGAAAAAGGGATTTGCTACAGTTGTGAAAGAAAATACAATAAAGGTCATAAGTGTGCTGAGAAGAAATTATTTTACATATATTGTGAAGAGGAAGAAGAAAATGAACAAGAAGGGGATATACACCAGGAACCAGCCGTAGAAGAAGAAGAAATGAGTCTGACCATATTGTGTAATGCACTAGCAGGAATCACCACTCCTCAAACTATCAAGATAGAAGGAAATATCAAGAAGAAAAAGGTAATAGTGTTGATTGATTCAGGTAGCACACATAATTTTATTCATTGTAAGGTAGCCAAGGAATTAAATTGTTTCCTATACCTAGCACTAGAATGTCAAGTGATGGTTACAAATGAAGGAACTATAAATTTCTTTGGAAAATTCCATAATATCAAGCTAACCATGGGAGGATATGTATTGAATAGTCCAATGCTTTCCATTCCTATGGGAGGTGTTGATGTTGTACTAGGAGTACAATGGTTACAATATTTGGGGATGGTAGCTTTTAATTTTCAAGAACTTTTCTTGAAATTTTTTTCAGAAGGAAAGGAAGTCAAATTACGGGGTATTGTAGGGAAGCTAGGAAAGATAATAAGCTCTAATGTCATGAAAAAGCTTCTAAAGCAAGAAAAACGAGGCGTAATTGCACAATTATGATCACTAGAAGTTCCAACATCAAAATCATCTGTTTATGTAGATCTCCAACAAATCTTGGACAATCATTCCAAGGTGTTTGAAACTCCCAAAGGAGTCCCACCTATTTGTGATCATGATAATGCTATTCATTTGATTCCAAGAAGTGTTCCTCCAAACATCGGGCCTTATAGATATCCTTATGTCCAAAAGAGCGAAATTGAACATATGATTGCAGACATGTTAGAGGTAGGTATAATTCAACCTAGTCAAAGTTTTTTCTCTGCTCCTGTAGTATTGGTACACAAGAAGGGCGGATCATGGCGCATGTGTCCAGATTATAGGGAGCTCAATAAGCTCACCATTAAAGATAAATTTCCCATTCATATGATTGATGAATTATTGGATGGATTACATGGAGCAATTTATTTTACCAAGTTGGATCTTCATTCAGGATATCATCAAATTAGAATGAAGACTGAAGATATTCCAAAAACAACATTTCGAACTCATGAGGGTCATTATGAATTTTTGGTCATGTCTTTTGGCCTTACCAACGCACCTTCTAAATTTCAAGGGTTGATGAATTCCATTTTCAAACCCTTCCTTAGAAAATTTTTTCTAGTATTTTTTGATGATATACTAATCTACAACAGGTCTTGGAAGGATCATGTTGAGCATGTTGACAGGGTGCTCAAACTATTGCAGGAGAAACAATTATATGCAAAAACATCCAAATGTTTCTTTGGAGTACAAGAGGTGGAATATTTGGGTCCTATTGTATCTCACGATGGTGTTAAGGTAGACCCTAACAAAATTAAAGCCATTAAGGAATGGAAAATCCCCACAACCATAAAGTTGTTGCGAGGATTTCTCCATTTAACAGGGTATTATCACAAGTTTTTTAAGAATTATGAGAGAATAGTAGCACCTCTAACAACATAATTGAAGAAAGATGCATTTTCATGGACTCCTGAAGCAACTAAGGCCTTTGAACATATTAAAGAGGCAATTTGCCTAACACCGGTCTTAGCTACGCCAGATTTCACAAAAACCTTTATTGTGGAATGTGATGCCTCAGGAAATGGAATTGGTGTTGTTTTAATGTAGGAAGGAAGACCCATTACTTTTGAAAGTTGTCCAGTCAAAGGAAAGTATTTACAGAAACCTATTTATGAGAAGGAAATGTTAGCAATATTGAATGCACTAAAGAAATGACGAACTTACCTAATGGGAAGACACTTCAAGGTAAAAACTGATCATGATAGTCTTAAATAATTCTTGGAACAAAGAATATCTTCAGAAGAGTGGCAAAAATGGGTCACAAAGATGTTGGGTTATGACTTTGAAATAATCTACAAAAAAGGAAAGCTTAATGTGGTTGCAGATGCACTCTCAAGAAATAATGAAGAGGTGGAAGCATTTCTTTTTGCCATTTCTATTATCCAACCAGATTGGATAACTGAAGCAAGAGATGAATGGAAGAAGGACAAATATGTATGGAAGATTCTAGTACGTCTGATACATTTAGTTGCGGCAATATCATAGTACATCTGATACATTTAGTTGGAAAAATGATTCCTTATGGTATAAAGATCGCTTATATCTTTGTAATAATTCCCAACTAAAACAAAATATCCTTTTGGAATTGCACACTTCTCCTTTAGGAGGATACTCAGGATTTTTAAAAACTTACTACAGGGTGAAGAAAGAATTTTTTTGGGATGGCCTTAAAACTATTATTTAAAAGTTTGTGGTGGAATGTTTGGTTTTCCAGCAGAAAAAAGTTGACACAATTAAGACCCCGGGACTTCTACAACCTTTATCCATTCCAAGTCAACATTGGGAGGAGATTTCAATGGATTTTATCACAGGTTTACCTAAGTCCAAAGGAAAGAGTGTCATCATGGTGGTAGTTGATAGACTTACCAAGCGTTATTATGAATCTTTCGCCGTAAAAAATTCACTTTAGCTATGCATACCAAGTAGCCCTAACATAAACCATGGCTGCAAAATATCTTAAAATCTGTAATAAGCTACACACATCTAGATCTAAACATGAAAGATATTAAGCAGATAAAGCAAAGTATAAGCATCCAATGGACAAGACAAGAACAAATGTGTTTAAAAGAATCTTTTTTATTATATCAAAGAATGGGGCACCTGAGAGGAAAACAAGAAAGGTGTTTTCCGGTTCTCCTCAGTGGGTTGGGTTCTTTGAAGTCCTCAGTGTTTCAGATTTATGGTTCCTCTCTCTTACTAGTGTGGAAAACCCAAACAAAACATGAAACTCAATGGGAGTTCATAAAAATAAAATGGAAAAGTGGTGACCAGAAATAGATCCAGTGTGATCTAATGCAATGGAGGTCCCTAATGAATGGGGAAAACCATCCTATTTATAACAAAATATTGGGGTGTTCTAGAACTTGGTGCATGAATAAAATATTATTAGTCACATTCTAAAATCACCTTTTAGGAATATTTTATTATATTTTTTGGAGGGAAAAGGGTTTTTGACTTGGGTCAATTCCTTTATTTATAAATAACAAATAAATAAATGATTTATTTATTATTTAAGGGAAATGAGGGGAATATAATTAAATAAATAATGATTTATTTAATTATTTATATATGATTTAGTCAAATTTTACTAAGAATATGATTTAAATAGTGATTTAAATAACTTATTCTTAGGAAATAATTAAATAAATAATGATTTATTTAATTGATATCCTTGTTTTGGGTTCAATATGACAGTGCAATATAAAAAAATGTGGTGAAAGCAACTTTACTTTGGGTAAAATTGGTCTTACATGGTGCACTTGGGTTAATCTAATAATAATAGGTTAGATGACCAAAAAAATGGTGTAACAGATTGCCCCCCAACATACGAGTGTTAGAAGAAAATCGTATGACCGAAGTACATTGTAAGAACTCAATCACTAGTTAGTAAGATGGAAGTGAGAGAGAGGAATGTATGGTAATCTAAAGAGGTGGAGGACTAGACCCTGAGGAGACGAGACTTACAGGTGCAACAAGTCTCAAATGTATGAAGTGGTACAAATGCGAAAGGTGGCGGGGGAGGCATACCTATGCTCGCTGAAACAATAGTACAAAAGATGAGGCGCTCGGAAAACCACGGAATGCAATAATGAAAGAAGTGCTAGCCTAAACATGAGCCAGAGACAATAGAATAATAAATCCCATATACATGTGATGCCTAGAATAACCATCAGGACTTATACAATAATAGTGTAGTACATGAGATATCAATATACCCAAATGCCCCCTACACACAGGGAAGGGCTCACAAAATCTGATTGATACAAGCAAATCGAACAGGTGTTGCAAGTGACTGAGGCCGATATCAGGAAATGAGAGGAGCTGCATCAAGGACTGCAAGGACGAAGTCGTCTGAGCATGTGGGGGGCTACCTGAAGGGCCGCCCCTTCATGAGGGTTGAGACATATCACACACACCCGGGTGTCACCAATGGCTGTTGTTGCATCACTGAATCATCAAGCATATGGATCATGATCAGGCTGAGAAGGAGCTCGAACCATGTTACACTGCCCCCCTGGACCTGGCTTCTAGAGTAGATAAGGTGATGTCAACAGAAGGAGGTCTGCCATATAGGAAAGGTACAATGGGGAACCAAAAAAGCATGAGTATAATGGGGTAGCTCATGACGAAAATCATGACAAACAAGGACAAGTAAGGAGGCAAAGTTGTGCCCCCAAGTTCAAGTGTTGAAAGTGAAGAAATTTGATTTTGAGGAGAGATGGAGAGACCCTGCATGGAAAAAATGTGTCCTAGTGAGGTATCAAAAAATGAAAAACTAACAGATACCCATTTTAGCTCGGTGAGAGCTTTCCAACGGTGTGAACGGTTTGTCAAACGAGGCTACAGTTGGGTCGCAATCGGCGAAAGAAAAATCAGAGGTTTTCTTCTAATAAGGCATTTTCCCTCCAAAATCATTCATTCGATTATGTAGCTGTGGTGAATGTGGAGATGAGAGAAGGCCCTAAATCTTGCAGTGATCGTAGCGGATAAACCGACTGTTGGAATCGTGATCCATCAGTTGTAGGTAAGAGGCCTAATCCTAGTCTTTTTTTTATGGATTCAAAGTTCACATTAGGGTTTAAAATATTAGGAACTGCCCCTACTTCATCCTCACGGCCATGTCACACTTTTTGGGGCAAAAAATGCGACCTGGGACGCAGGTTTTGGCCTGAAAAGTGCGACCTGGCCCAGGATTTGGCTGAAAAGTGCGACTTGTGAGAGGGAGGGGAATTTAGTGCTGTTTTGGGCTGAGATTCAATTTTTTTGTTATGTAATCCAGTTTTGATGATATATAGATTGACAAAGATGGTTTTTTTGTGCAGATATGGTAGATATATAGATCAAATGGAGAGAAAGAGATCTAGGTACGTTGCGGACAGAAATCGAAGCAAATCAGGGTGTCCATCGTGCACTGGCTAGATTTGGGGTTCTGAAATTTTTGGGGAACCCTTTAATGAGGGTTGGTGAGCCCTTATTGACCCGGATTATCAGTTATTGGGATCCAGATCAGGAGGTGTTTATAGTGCAAGGGCACAGGATTGAGCTGACAATCCAGGATCTGTATTTCTTGACTGGTCTCCCACGATTAGGGATGGTGAGGAATACGTAGCCATTGTTACCACGGGGGCGTAACATTATGGAGTTTTTTGAGCGACATTGTCGACCGAGTGTCCGATTTAAAGGGAATTGGATATCTATTGGGGATCTAGAGAGGTTGGAGACCCGGGAAATAGCCACAGCAGTGTTGCGGATCTTGGGCAGTCAGGCGCTCCATCACATCACTGGAGGACAGATGATGAATGGAGAGAGTGTGTTGGGTGGGACCTACTATGGGTGGGCCCAGATGATGTTGGCGTCGCTGAAATGCCAGTTTTCACTATGTAAGTGGCAAGTGAATCATGATTGTGCGTATGGGATAGTATTGTGCTCTTTCTTCTTTGAGAAGATCCCGACCTTACGACCTCGTATACAGTTTTCTGATGGGGGCCCGAGAGAGCCCCAGATGCGTTGGTGGGGAAAAATACTTAGTAGAGGAGGAGGAGGGGCGGTCGGAAGGGTGTTTCAACCAGAGTTTTTTTCTCATTGGGATCAGATGCCGTTATACATAGACGACTATCCCTATAGTGGGATGACTTATTGGGGAGATCCGGACTTGCCAATGCCACCCGGTCGAGTATGGGGACCCGATGGTAAGTGACAAGAAACTAATCTGTTATGTTCCTTTTAAAGTTTGTGACTAGTATACATGGTGCTAATCATTATATTTTTTGGGATGCAGATATAGCTCTGGTAAAACCGACCGGATATATGGGTCGACCTGCAGCAGCAGGAGCTATAGGTGCAAGTGGATCTAGCACAGGAAAAAATGAAGAGATGGCCGCACTGGTGTAGGACATCTGGTGTAGATGTGAGGGACTGCTGACCGGTGTGTCGGAGCATGGTTGGCAGGATTTAGATTACCGATACATAGAGTTGTGTATTGGGCTCCCCTCGGAATGGTGAGGGATCATGCGATGCATGGCGATGGCCCGTTAGACGGTGCATGATCTACAAGTTGCAAGAGCAGAGCCGTTGGCCCGAGAGCCTCCAGAGAGTGATTAGGTGTGGGGCAGGTGGTGCCCCCCAGTATGTATCTAGGGGCAAGTGGTGCCCCCCAGTTTTGTAGTTTTTGGTTATGTAACATGCTATGGGCATGTCATATGTTTCAAAGTATTGGACTCTGAAAACACATGTTATATGATATATATATATGGTTTATGTGCATTTAAATGTTATATTGTGTTTGTGATAAATTCCAGTCGAGAATATGATTTGCAATCTGATCTATGTAGTGATTATGACTTCTAGGGATGTGGTTGAATGAAATAAATCTAAATTCACGTATCAAAAGTATCACACGTAAATATTGTTGAAATAGGATTGGATTATGGACACGGTAGACACCGTTAAGTTGTAATAAAATGAGCAAGGAATATAAATAAACGTGCAGATGGAGGATGTGATGGGAAAGAGCCTTAGTTAAGAGACCGCGAATGACATCATATTTGGCCTGATTATTGGTGGTGGGACCAAGGCAGACTCCATTGGCAAGAACAAGGGTATCTACAGGGGTAAAGATGGCCCAAGCGGCTGAGGCGAGGTTTTAGGAATAGTGACTGGCGTCGTCACCATAACCAAGGAAATGAGTGGACGAGAGGGACGAGGGAATAGCATCACGAGATAAGAAGGGGGAAGAAGATCGAGGGTATATGCTGCGCCACACATCATAGAGATGGATGGGAGTATCGGGATTAGGTGAATATGGGGGAGGGTGGTAGATACCACAGGGGGCTGTAAAGCTACCTAGATCATCAGTCTGGGAAGAAAGGTGTAGATACGGGTAATCAGGAGGAATGATAGAGGAGTGAGTAAAGAGATGGTTGAAACCGGAAGAGCCCAAGAATGATGGTGAAGGGAGATCAACTGAAATAGATGGAGTGGATTCGGGGGGAATGTACTCCGAGGGTTGGGTGGAGGATGACAGGTACAGGAGAGGATCAGTAGACTCGGACATCTCAACGTCAGGGGGAGGGATGTTAATGGTAGTGGGGCGATCCTCAAGTAAACTGGACGCATACTGAGCAAGGATGGGCGAGGCGGATTGATTTTTTTCAACTTCATACTCGTGAATGACCTCTAAAGAGGCTCGGTAATGCATGAGGTGAGGATAATGGTGAGAATAATGGCCATGGACACCACATAAAGCGCAGGGTTTGTTGGTACGAAGAGCCTTTGGGTTCTTGGTGACGGGTGAGGAGGAAACGGAGGTTTCAGGGGCCGTCGATTCAGGGAATGCGACTTTAACCATGGGTTGGATACGGGGCAATTCAGGGCAAGTATGGGTGGTGTGATCGATAGCATCACACAAGGCGCAAGGTTTGGCGAGCGGAGGGGGGGTAGGGTCGGGTGCGGTGGCCTTATCTTTGGATGCCCCCCTGCGAGTTTTTCGTTTCTTTCTCGTAGCGATCGCATCATGAGGAGGGTCATGCGAAGGGGTTAGAGGCACCGTAGCGGTGGGAGGAGCAACGGGAATCGGTTGGACTGGTGTCACAGTGATGTATGTGTTAGGGCGGCCGGGAGGGGTCTCGGTTGGAGGAGTAAGGTACCATACCGATATTCCCAAAGTTAAATTGGGTAGGGAGAGGGTGGCCATGACAGGAACCGAATAGACGCCAGGGGGGGGACCAAGGAAAGGGATTTGACCGGCGGAGTAATGGCCAGGAGGGACGGCTCCTAGATGGTGGAGACCTGTGGGAGCCGATTTGGGAGGGTAAGGAGGTTCCAGAGTGTGGAGGGGAGGGGAAGGACCCGGAGGGGGAGGTTGGATCAGCTGAGGCGAAGGGATAGGAGCAAGTTGCGCCAGATGAGGGGGAGGTTGCTGACTAGCCAAAGTAGGTTGCGGGAGGGCCGCCTGAGATGATTGCATCATGCAAACATTCGCTGAGCTAGGATCGGAGACAGGAGGAGGGGGGGGACCGGGGAAGGTGCCAAGCAAAGAGGAGTCTTTGTAGATGCCAGGGGAAACACTGGTCAAAGAATCCACAATTTGCTTATTGGTGACAGTAGAGATGGTGGACTCAGGTGAGGTATGAGACTTAGGCTCATGATACGACAACTGGTCGATGGTGAAAATTTTTCCATTATAGGGGAAATTTTTTTTGCGGTGGATGGCGGAGGGGACGACAGACATTGCATAGGTGTAACTACGCCCTAACAAAATGCTATAATCAAGAGGGGCATCAATAACTTCAACATCGACACACAGTTTTACCGGCGAGGGTGATAGGGCAGTTACAGAAAAGGCTGATGGGCTGGGAGGCATGGCCGTCCCATGCACGAAGGGTGATGGTAGAAGGGGCCAACTCGGGAGATCCAAGTTGTTTCCAAACCGAAGTGGACATTACACAGGTAGATTCCCCCTCATCAATGATACATCGAGCGACATTGGCATTTCGGATTTTGACTGGGATTTGGAAAGCAACGGAAGGAGGAAGAGGGGGATGGTCTGATTGACGAGCGTCGAAAAAAATCAATTGGTCGTCAGCAAGATCTACATCACCCACGACAGATAGTAGCACCTTCTTTTGAGAAGGGCACGATTAGAGAAGTTCTAGTGTCGAAATGGCAGCAGGAGATTGTGCCAGATCATCTACTATACTGTATGAATGGGTAGCTCGACCAGAGGCAACATTTCGGCGTAATGGGCCCTTAGGAATTTTGGTATGAACCTCAACTTTGGGCGGAGGGATTTGTAAGGGACCATTGGGTGTCGATAGAGGCTCTGTAGGACCTGACGAGGAGGACTCGGGAGGGGTGGAGTACTGTCGGGACCGAGTTTGAAGGTTAAGATCATTGGTGAGGGGGGGGGGGGTCCGAGGCCATCATAAGAATTTGGTAATCAGAGGAACCAACAGGGAAATATTGAGTGGTGGCTGGGTCGTGAGGTGATTGAGTGGTGACGAAGCCTTGTTGAGGAAAGGATTGGTAAACACAACGGAGTTGAGAAATGATCGGGGGGATGCGAGGGCATATTAGGGGAGGGGAATTTTGTCCTCCACACAATGGCCTAGGACTCCCACATTTGTCGCATCTATGGTAATAGGGGATGTGCGTGAGTGTAATTTGTTGTGCTGTGACTCCAAAAATAGAAGAAAAGAGATGTCAACACCTTAGAAATAAGCCACTTCGAGGGGGCAACCTTCAATACATTACATGAATGAACAATTCTTGGATGATTCAATCTACAAAACCTCCTTTCTATATATAGGAGTCCATGGGGCCATAATGTAATCCTAGTGGGCCACAATGTAATCCTAGCCGACCTAACAATAATAATTTAAGGGCACAATAATAAAAAAATGGGGGTTACAAGGGTACAATAATAACAATAAGGGGGGGCTACACTAACATAATAAGGGACTACACTATTAATATAGGGACTTAACATGCCCCTCTCCTTCAAACAAGTGTTGTCCTCAACGCTTGATTATTTCTTGATGCTTCTGTATAAAATTCTCACCCTCCCATGTGGAATCTTCTACAGGAAAGTTCTTCCACTTGCTGAGATACTCTGAAATTGATCGTACTTTTCGATTTATTTTTTCTGTGACTGCTTCAGAACTTCTTTCGATGTGATGTTGATATTCTTGTTGTTTCATTAGATTCTGCACCAAAGTTAGGTTATCCTTTGAGAGTTGGAGAACTTGTTGTTGATGATCGATGTCATCTTCCACTAATTTATCATCCATATTAGCTATTATTTTATCCTTCAAACCATCCAAATTAGCCTCCATTTCTACTTTTAAACCATATATGTCATCTTCAGTTGCTCTTCGTAAGATCGAAATTTGTTGCACTTGGTACCGTAATTTTGATATCTCATATTGCAATTCTTCCTCTTCATGTGTCATAGTATAGATTTATGAGGGAATAATGGGTGTTGAATTCTTTTTAGGATGCATCTCAGAACCCAATACTAAAATATATGCTTAATAGGCCCTTGGAATCACTTCAAGCTGATTTTTCAAACAAGATTTATGCAATTCGAAAAAACAAATAAACACCTTTTACTTGCTTTTTAGGAGCTCGATATTTAAATTTTATTATATTTGTGATTAGAGCACTTCAATATATGAATTTTAGTACCAACGTAGCACTTTTAATTATCTTTTGAATGCCATAGGTGTGACCTGATTTGGATTCTCCAAGACAAAGTTGTGTCCAATCTCCCACAATGACCTAATTATGGATTGGTTCAGTAGAGCGAACTTGTATGACTTGCCACGTGTCACTGTTTCGTCCTTTTTATCTGAAATTGATATCCAAGAAACTAGATTCCATTTACTTGCGATCAATTTTTACGGCACTCCAATCCGATGCACAGAGAGAGAGTTATTGAACTTTTCCCACGATCACCTCTTTGAGATGAAATTCAGGAGCCTGAAAAAGCACTACCTTCCACAGATCATATCTCCAAAAATATTGCGAACCAAGCTCTAAATTTTTTTGATGAATTTCCTCAGGATTTCCGCTTTGCACCATATCAATTTCAGATTCCGAAACTTCATAGAAAAAAAATTATAGTTCAAATTCCACGATGACCTATTTAGAGCCTGAAACAAGACCTAACTTCCATAGATCATATCTCCGAAAATATTACGAACCAAGCTCTGAAATTTTTAGAAGATCTTCCTCTAGATTTTTTCTTTCCACCTTAAAAATTTCATCTTTTGAAACTTCGTATAAAAATATTTATAGTGAAAATTCCACAATGACCTGTTTGGAGCAGTGAAACCCTAGAATCCAAAGCTCTGATACCAAATGTTGTGTAACCAGCTCCAAAAATAGAAGAAAAGAGATATCAATGCCTTAGAAATAAGCCACTTTGAGGGGGAAACATCCAATACATTATATAAATGAACAATTCTTGCATGATACAAATGAACAAAACCTCCTTCTATACATAGGAGTCCATGGGGCTACAATATAATCTTAGTGGGGCTGTTGTTCCTTGAGAAACAATTTCTTGCTGTGTAAAGAAATCCATGCTCAAGACATTAAAGATTATGTCACAAAAAAAAGTATATCTGTCTCTGTTTTATAAACCTTCAAACATTAATTATATAATCTTCAAATATTAAACCCATGCAATGTTCTGCAATGCCATATTCCCCTTATGATGAAATGAAAGGATGAAAGAAACAAGAAAGAAGGATTTCAATTTGATATGCTGCTAGAAACAGAATCTATCATTGTAAAATCCTAAAGAAATAACTAATGATAACGTTAAAATAGAGGAGTGCCCATTAAGGTTTATTTAACTCTTAAATACACATGTATCTAGAGACCGGCAGCTCCAATTACTCTATTTTATTCACATATATGAAAAAAATAATGAAGACTGAGAAACTATTCAGCATAGACAGAATGAAGGAAACTTGCAAAACTTTCCATTAATTCAGTATTCTTCAGTACAAAATTTTTGCTTCGAAGTCCAAAACTCGAAACCTTCTTTCCTCTTCAAATTGTCTTTAAATACAATATGACCAAAACAGTTTCTAGTAACGAAGCTGATTCTAACAGCTCTAACTAACTCTAACTGCTTAAACTACTAACTGTGATGGAGGCACATGCCTTGGAAAAGTTCTATTACATTTACATGATTTCATTAAAAACATAATAAAAAATTGAAAATTTCTAATCTATGTGCACTGGTGCTCCTGAGATAGTTGTTGTCTCAATGACTATTTGTGGCTGAACGGCTACTTGTGGCTGAGCGGCTGGAGTCCTCTTTGCTGTGTCCATTGAAAATCTCTTGCATTCTTTCCATAGCTTATCCTGAGTTGTCGAAACATTCTTGTAACTAAGATATTCCAATCTAAATGCAACAGCCTGACTGTGAGTAAGACTTCCTGTGAATAGTGTCTTCACCATCCATAGCAAATGGAAATGCCTTTGTAAGAAGTTAAACACTGTTTCTCCCTTTAAAACTTGTGTCTTTTCATGCCTGCCATCTGGTCTGCTTTTTACAAATGTTAGCTGATCTTCATAAAACTTCCATGACATGATATCTCCTTTCTCAATCCAGCATGAAGGCAAACCTGTTCTGGTCAATTTTTCAAATGATATATCAAATTTCCTTACTATCTCTTTAATTCCCAGTAATATCTTCTCTGCTGCCTTCCGAAGATCATTTTTGATTATCATCTTATTCACCTCCTCAGTATAAAAGTATCTATCTTGTATCCCTATATCTTCTAACTCCTCATTTGTCTTGGCATTAATAAATTTTATGAATTTTCTGGCCCAATTTTCTCTTTTAATAGCCGCCTGCTTCTCAGATAATATCTCCTTTTCATGTTTTGAAATGATGCTTTTCTCTCTAGCAATTATATTTAGGGAATTCCAATTTGACTTCATTTCTGAAATAATCTCATTCCAAATGATATCCTTATCTTTTATAACGGAGATATTACCTTTTAGCTTCTCTTTGAGCTCTTTAATTTCATCTTCATCTTTCTGTAATTTCTGCTTGTTCTCACTTGCTTTATCTTCCCATCCTCGCATCATCTTGGTAACCATTTCCAATTCTGACTGGGCTTGCTTACAATCTCGCTCTGCCATCTTTAATTTTGTGCTTAGCTGAACAATCTGGGCTTGAGGGTCAGCATCACCTGTAGAAAAATCAAAGGTACAAGTATGATTCTCAATATGGTTTTGTAAAGATATAGCAGTCTGCTTCACTTTAGTCAATTCTTCATCTTTCTTCAACAATTGCTGACGAAATTCTTCTTTCTCTTTTTCAGCCTCTGCTACTTCTGCAGCCATGGAATGTTCTGCAGCTGGTAACTTTAGCTTTTTTCTCAATGAGGATATCTCTATTTCTGCACTTTTCATGAACTTTTGAATAGTAGCTTTATCATTGGGATCGACACCATTTTTCATGATAATCTTCTTTAATTCTTCAATTTGAACTGACAAGGCTCTTGAATTAGCCTTCTCCATATTGAACTGTTTAATAACTTTTGCAAGCATGTTTTCAACCTTAACTACTGTGGCATTTGTCTTAGTCAAATCATTTACAATTAACTACCCAGTCTGCATGTGAAGATTCATTTTATCCCACAGTGGGATTTTTTTAACATCCATTGTTATGTTTACTTCATTAAAATTGCTTGAAGATCCAAGGGACATCCCAGTCGGATATGTCAGGGCCATTCTAAATTGATCCTTTTCAAGGTCCATCACAGTTAATAACCTGGTCTGATCAGTAGCAATATGATGCTCTGCCTGAGCTTCTGCATTAGCATTTATCGTCTGATTTCTCTCTTCAATCTGCGCAAATGTTTGTTTGATTGAAGGCATCTTTTCTGAATAAAGTTCATGTCCTCTATGAGAAGAAGGGGCATTTTGTTCTTCATTGACATGGAGAGTAAAGCTAGGCGAGTTGGAAGAATGATCTTCTGCTAATTTGGTTCTCTTTTCCTCTCTGGGCTCCTCATCATCTATTTCAACAACATTTTCTCTACCTCTTTTTCTTGTCATTTCCATAATAGCAAGCATTTGAATGCTGGTTTTTGATGTACTTGTTTCACCTGGATTGGCCAGCTTCTCCTGATCAGGTCTTCTTTCATGGGAAAACGCAGCGTATCCATTTTCAATCCTTCTTTGAGAAATTACTTCATGCGGGTCATAAGGCCATCTTTCTCCTAACAGCGACTGTCTCTTCCAACATTTTAGAAACTTCATCAAAAGCTTGTCTCGCGTTGACCACAAAAGGCCCCACACTCATAGGCAATTTATACATAACACCTTTCTTTATGGGAAGGAAGTGTACCTGGTCCACATTAAGGCTATGTCTTATGAATTCCAAAGCGAAAAGCCGCATGGGTACAAAATTTGGGAGCCTATAGGGCTCAATGCTAGCTCCATACAACCTTATCTCTGAATACTGCTCAAATACATACCAATCTCCAAATCTGCAATTAGGTCCTAGCTGTAGGAACTCCCGAGCTTTTAGTAAGAAGCATGGAGGAAGAACTCCATTCAAGACTTTATAAGCAATAGTCATGAAATGGCTAGCAAACTCAAACAGTCCTGCTTCATTTTCGTATTTTCTTATCATGTCGGTCCAGAAAAAAACTGATTGTTTATGTTTATTAACATCAACTATATTCAATCCCAAACCCATAAATTCTTCGACATTTTGATATAAAAACAAGTAAACAATCAATGACGGGAATCTGAAAAAACCTGTGAGAGGAAAGGCCATCAATTGAGAATTTACGATTTCCTGCCAAAAAGATGGAATGTCGAGAATCATTCCTGGTTTCATCATCAGTGCGAACATTCCCAAGACTGATTTATCAACTGTCTGGTAATTTTCTTTGCCCAAAATCTCCGCAATGAAACTCAGAACTGGTCTATACTCAACATTGAACATTTCCACGCTAAATTCTTCTCCTTCTAATTGAGCCTCCTTTGAATTTGGTTTCAAGTATGACATGTACAGACTAAATTCTTCATTTGAAAGGTCTTCAAAATGACGAGCCAATGAATCTTCAAAAAATTGCAGTGATGACTCATTTTCGGGAAAGCAAAATGCTTGACGGATCAATTGCGTTGATACCTGCAGAACTTTTTCTCCCTGTGAATTCATTATGAAACATTTGCCAGGGTACATTGAAGAGACAAGCCAGGAGATGAACTCAGGAAACAAGTGGGTTTTTGGAATACAGGCGGACAAGACACTGAAACTCTTCATGGCGGAAAATACTGGGGACTTCTCAGTGTTTAGGTTCACTTTGTGATATAGCAAGGGATGATTGACAGATGACAGGGTATCGTGAATGTCCTTTTCACTGTCCATGAGAGAACTGAAGCTTAATGAACTGGACAGAGAGGCTCATTTTTCCATGGCTGATAGACAATGAAAACAATATGGGGGTATTGGGTAATGAAAAGGTGGCGAGAGCACGACTCAAAGGAAAAAAGAACCACAACCAAATGAGAATGGGACAAAGAACAATTTAACAGCTATGAAAATCCATAATAAATGCTGAAATGTCGTATACAAAACCTTCAGAAGAGGATGACAGCTATCTCCCACCTTGCCTGATCACGTCACTACAGGGGGTTTGGGAGTATGGCGGAAAACCTTGACCTATACCCCCCATAATGAATCTCAGCCATTGATCACGGCTCGTCCAAGATTTGACCAGTCAACTGCAGGGGGTCCGGTTTTGATAATTTACGAGCTATTTTCCCCACCGTAATAACTAATCCAGAACCCCTCTTCCATGATCACCACCTCCGCTTGGGAAGTTGCTCGAAGCTTAAGCTTGAGAATATACATATCAAAATAAAGCTTTATGACTACTTTTATGTAAATCAAGCTTTATAAAAACATTTTATTTGTTTTTTATGATATAGTATTAAAACTATAGCATATATATTTTTTGAATTTCCAGATTTTTTTTTTTTTTTTTTATTCTCAAAATAAAATATAAAAAGGATATGCAGATGACGATCCATAGCATCTGGCTCCACCTGGGGATAGCGTTTCTACCACGAAACACTAAGAACCTGTAGATTAGTGGCTTCACCTCGGGCATGGAGTCAAACATTGCTTGATGGAAATGTACAATGATCACACCAGATATATAAAATGATGATCAAACATCTGTTTAATGCCGAAAATAATGCTTGAGATATTGCCCATTCACAGCCATATCCAACACTTCTCCTTCAAGATTTTCCAACATGAAAGTATTATTCCCTCTGACTTCATTAATTTTGAATGGGCCATACCACAAGGGATCAAATTTGTCGTGTTTCCCTTTTTCTTCCCTTCGTGTATCCCATCTCAATACTAAGTCTCCCTTCTGAAACATGATTTCTTTTGCTTTCCGGTCAAATATTTTCTTCATTTTTTTCTGATAAGTGAGCAAGTTGTCTCGAAATTTATCTCTGTTTTCACTTAGTTCCATTACATTATTCATTCTCCTAATCATGGCATTAGGTTTTGCTTGAGCATCTTGAAGGAAGGAAATCACAGGCTTCACCAACTGGGTGGGAAATAATGCCTGAGTCCCATATACTAATTCGTAAGGTGACTTACCAGTGGATCTTCTAGTGGTCATCCTTGTTTCCCATAGCGCAAACACTAGCTTTGAGTCCCAATTCTTTTGGTTTTCACTTATTGTCTTCTTCAAGATTCTTACCAATGTTTTATTAGAAGACTCTGCCAATCCATTCCCCTGTGGATGATAAGTTGTAGAATGAGACAATATCACATTGTAAGTCTGACAGAAATTAATAAACCTTATTGAGCTGAAGACTTGGGCATTATCTGCTACAATCTTTACTGGACATCCAAACCTGCTAAAAGTATTTTCTTCAAGAAACTTCATTACAACCAAATCATTTTCCTTCCTGGTGGGGATTGCCTCCACCCACTTTGTAAAATAATCCGTAGCAGTAAGGATCCACTTAAATTTCCCACTGGATGGTGGATTGATTTCCCCAATGAAATCCAGTCCCCATTGTCTGAAAGGTTCTTCAACAAAAATAGGGAGAAGAGGCAATGGAGCTAACTTTTTCTTCTCTGCAAATACCTAGCATTTTTGACAATTTATGACTGCTTTATAAACATCAGCAAAAAGAGATGGCCAATAGAATCCTGATTTAAAAACTTTATGGGCAGTTACCTTCCAAATATAGTGTCCCCCACACAAGCAGTCATGATATTCTTTGATTACCTCTAGAACTTCCTCCTCTGTCAGACACAACAATAATACACCAGCAGGATCTTTCCAATATAACTTTGCTTCGATTATGACATAAGGTTGAGCCTTAAGCTTTAAGGCTCTGTATTTGGTTCTATCTATGGAAGGAGGACAAGAAAGAAAGCATAAATAATGAACAATGTCCTTGTACCAAATTGAGCAGAGAAATTTATATTTGATTGTTGGCTTTGACTGATTATCCCCTGTTTTTCCATCGATTTCCTCTACAGGGGCCAACAGATTAATTCCCAGTGCTTGGAAATTTGACTCTATTAATAATTTGGCCAATCCCAACCCTTTGACCAATTTGGTGGGTTTAACATCTAGATCATATTCTTGGATTTTTGCAATCCATTTTCCCCTTTTTCCTTCTACATCGCTCTGTACAAGGATGTCCTTTATGGTAGAATTAGGAACGTATGCCAATATTTTAGAATGGAGGATATAGGTTCTGAATGCCTTCAATGCTTTCACCAGAGCATATACTTGTTTCTCCAGTATATTATACTTCAATTCTGCATCTCAGAGGACTTTACTGAAATATGCTACCGGTTGTTCATACTTTTCCTCATTTCTCTGCAATAACATGGCTGCAATAGTTGAGGGAAAGGAAAATGAGAAGATTTGAAATGGCTTCAAATAGTCTGGACTGATTAGAACAGGTGCTTCCTTTAAAGCCTCTTTAATCCTTTGAAAAGACTCCGTTTCTTCTTTGTCCCACTTCACCTCAGCATCCTTTTTTAACATGTCTGTTATCTTTTTGACGATCTCTGCATAATTAGGAACAAACCTTCTTAGAAAATTAATGTTTCTGAGAAATCATTGAATATCTTTATTACTTCGGGGCAGTGGAATTGACTGAATTGCTTCGACCCTTGCTAGATCAATCTTCACTCCTTCTTTAGAAACAATGTGGCCAAGTAATTTACCCTCCTCTAGGGCAAACAAAGACTTTTTAGGATTCAGCGATAATCCAAACTTTCTACACTTCATGAAGGTTTTCTGAAAATGCTGTAAATGCTCCTCATCAAATTTTGAAAAAATTGTGACATCATCCAAATAAACCACCACAAACTCATCTCCCACAAATGCGATATCCATCGCCCTTTGGAATGTGGCCCCCGCATTCATAAGACCAAACGACATCCTGGCGTACATGAATGTTCCCCAGGGTGTAGTGAAAGCAGTCTTCTTTTGATCTCCCTTCTCCACAACAACCTGATTATACCCTGAAAAACCATCCACCATAGATAACCTGTAAGCCCCAGTGACCTTTTGTAAGACAAAATCCATTTTTGGCAAAGGATAATTATCTTTCAATGAAGCCCTGTTCAAGTTCCTGAAATCTTCGCACAACCTTATCTCTCCATTTTTCTTTCAGACTGGTACAAGATTGGAAACCCAATCTGAATATCTTAGCGGAACAATTATTTTGGCCTACAACAATTTCCTTACCTCCTTTTCAATCGGAGCCAACAATAATGGATTGATTTGTCAGAGCTTCTGTTTATGCGGCTTGACTCCATCCTTCAGTGGGATTTTATGCTATATGATACCCTTGTCATACGTCTTCAAATCGTCATAGGACCAAGAAAATACATCTTTGAATTGTCTGAACAGATCTACGTACCTTTCTTTGTAGTCCTTCGGGATCCCTTTGAAAAATTTGATCATTTTAGGCTCCTGTTGAGTCCCCAAGTTGCAATCTTCCACTTGTTAATCTTGGTTTGCTTTCTTTTGATTCACTGCAACGTCATTAGCATCAAACAATCTTTCGAGAGGCACCAAGCCTCTTGGAAAAACATTGTCTTTCAACTGAATAATCTCCTGACCACCTATCTTCTTTTTCAGAGTTTTACCAGCCCACTCATCTTCATCAGTTTCCAAATCAATCTAATGACCTTCAAAATCTTCAATCATCAACAAAAACTGCTTAATCTGTTCATCATCCTCAAAGACCTACCAGTGTTTAATATTGTCAGGGATTGAAGGTCTATATCTCATCTCAATTTCATACCTTAGCCTTGGATTGATCAGAGGCTTGAATGTACTGGCTGCAACTGCCAAAGAATCAGCCATTCTATTCTCTTCCCTGGGAACAAACTGTAAGTTGAAGGCTTCAAAGTAATTTTCAATCACATCCCAAACCTCATTCCGATATGCTCTTAATCTGGGATGTTTAGTTTGACATAAATTCTTAATTTGTCTTATAATTAATTTATAATCCCCAAACATAGTCATTGACTGAATTCCCATTTTCTTAGCTATCTGCAAACTAATGATTAATGCTTCATATTCTGCAACATTATTAGTGGACTCAAACTCCAATTTAAAATAAAAAGGCACAAGGTTACCTTTAGGAGAAACAAAAATGAAACCAGCTCCAGTGCCTTCTTTGGAAAACACACCATCAAAATAACACTTCCATAGCTTGTTTGAATGTAGCTCCTTATGTACAATTGCTGAAGGAAGCTGCCCTTGCGATTCTTCAACAAATTCTGCATCTTCATGCAGCATGAAGCAAGAGAGGTCATCCTTCTCTTGGCCATAAATTGGTGAATTACCTGCATCTTTCTTGGTAGCAATTTTTTGAAATCTAGTCTCTCTATACAACCTTCTTTCTTCACCATTGAAAACGAGAATGATAGCATATGTAAAATCTAGCTTCAAAAATCCTCCAAGCTTTTCCCCCCATGATCTAGATAATAACATACCAAACCTGGCTAGAATATCTACCACTGCAACATCCATCATAATGCTTTTGGCTGGGATTTGAGCCAATGTAACAACCATATCCTTAATAAGACCCACACACTTCACCCTTTTTGAGTCAAAAGAATAAAGATCTCAATATGGCTTAGTGATTTTCAAATTCAATTCTTTCATCACACACAATGGCATCAGATTGTGGGACGCACCAGAATCTAGCATGCAGTTATGTAGAACAAAATCATGTAACAGAAGTGATATATAAAAAGGAGGGATAGATGAATCTACCTCTTCAACATGAGGTCCAAATGTAACCATTGGTTTCTCTTCCTACAGATTTACTATATCACCTACTTCATCAGACTGAGACAAATTGATAAACTCGGCAATCTCATTCTTATAGCCAGGTGTTTTCATTAACTCAAGAATAGGTACTTGAATCTTCATTTTTCCAACTCTTTCGACAAACTGAAAGTTTGATTTGGTTTTGTCAACTTTTCAGGTTCTTCTTGATCTTTCTTGGAACTTGGATTTTGATTAGAAACAATAACCACTTTCTCCAAAATATTAGAATCCCTAACTTTTGTTTGAGAATCTTCTGCTTGCTGCTTTTCCTTTTCTTTTTCTTCGTTCATGGGATTTTTCCCATTATCTGTTTTCTTAGTTTGATCTTTCTGTAATGGAGTCGCCATTGGAGCAGGTGTTGCTTCTGATTCTTTTTCCTCATTGTCTTGAGTCCTTAGCCTCTTCTTTGACCTCAAATCATACTTTTTATGCAACTCAGATTGCATAAAGTCTGTGAACTGTCTGCAGTAATGATCCATCTCTTCTTGATCAAATGAAATATCATTTTCTTCCACTCCTTCTTCTTCAACTTCTTCTTCTGTTTCATCGTCTTCCATATAAACAGCAGAAATTCGAGAATCATCCTCTCTTTCATCATCATCATCTGTTGAACAGGACGGGGCTGCTTCTATATACAAAGGTGCTTGCACCTGATCTTGATCTCTCTTTTCTCTTTGTAGAATCTGCAGGGGCTGTTTTTTGAATTGGGGGTTAAAAACCCCTCTATTCTGTCTTGCAGGCTTACTATCTATTTCCAACTTCACCAATTTATTTGACAGATTTTTTATGACCTTAGTCATATCGTCAATTCTCTGATCTTGAGTTGAGGCTTCTTCTTTAGCCTTTCCTTTATCTTGAAATTTACCAGCAGTAGACATATTAGCCTCAATCTCCAGAGCATCAGTTTGAATCTGCTCCAACGTAGGGGACCTTATTTCCCTCAATGTGAAACTGAACTCTGGTTCAAATGCACCAGCAAAAACGACCCTTGCTCCAATAGGAGGAGGCTTCATTTCTACAGGCAAACTATTATACAATTTGTTAAATCTCTTCACAAAATCACTCATATTTTCATCAGATTTCTTCTTTATGGCATTAAACTCTGTCAAAGAATAACCATGGTCCCTCTTTTCACCCCACCTTTCAATGAAACGTCTTTCTAGAGCATCCCAATCATTAATGGAACCATTAGCTAATCCTTTAAACCATTTCCTTGCCTCTCCACTTAGAGACTGAACAAAAAGTCTCATTACCACGTCCAAATGTTCAACATTCAAATTCTTAGCAAATGTGCAAAATAGGGGCAAGTGCTGTTCTGCAGTTATCTCATCTTCACCAGTAAATCTAGGGAGTAACTTGAGATACTCCTGAGGCATATCATGCAATGGTTGGGCTAGATTTAATGGCGCATATCTATTCATCAAGAAAGAAGGGGCTGTAGGGAATGCCATATTTATGCCCGGGTTAACTGCTCCTTGAGCGGGGGTAAAATGAACACCAGTTGTAGGTGGGGATGAATGAGGTGGAACAACTGATATAGGAGTTGGAGTATGAAGGATAGCAGAAGAGCTGGCAACTATATGGGGCTTAGTTTCTGTAAAAGGAAAAGACACAAACTCCAAAGATTGCTCTTCCAATGTGGGTTCTTGAAAACGGACGGGTGATGGTGATGATTCTTCTTTCGAGAAAATGAGTTTCTTGGAAGCCTTTTTGGATGAGAAAACGTGTGAACTGCTGCCTGGTGCGAGCAGTGTAGCTTCTAGTGTATCTAATATTTTTGGTTTCTGGCCCTTCTTTGAAACAAGATTCTCAGGATCAGACAAAATGGGAACTTTTTGCTGAGATGTATCCGACCACATGTGAGGTCTCTTGGGAGCCAGAGCAATTTTTAAACAAACACAGCTTACTATTTCTTCCTCTCTGAACAACCAGAGGAAATGTAAAACAAAACCCAGGGAAAATCTTTGAATCTTCGATCCCCGGCAACGGCGCCAATTAATGTTGTTCCTTGAGAAACAATTTCTTGCTGTGTAAAGAAATCCATGCTCAAGACATTAAAGATTATGTCACAAACAAAAGTATATCTGTCTCTGTTTTATAAACCTTCAAACATTAATTATATAATCTTCAAATATTAAACCCATGCAATGTTCTGCAATGCCATATTCCCCTTATGCTGAAATGAAAGGATGAAAGAAACAAGAAAGAAGGATTTCAATTTGATATGCTGCTAGAAATAGAATCTAACATTGTAAAATCCTGAAGAAATAATTAATGATAACGTTAAAATAGAGGAGCGCCCATTAAGGTTTATTTAACTCTTAAATACACATGTATCTAGAGACCCACAGCTCAAATTACTCTATTTTATTCACATATATGAAAAACATAATGAAGACTGAGAAACTATTCAGCATAGACAGAATGAAGGAAACTTGCAAAACTTTCCATTAATTCAGTATTCTTCAGTACAAAATTTTTGCTTCAAGGTCCAAAACTCGAAACCTTCTTTCCTCTTCAAATTGTCTTTAAATACAATATGACCAAAACAGTTTCTAGTAACGAAACTGATTCTAACAGCTCTAACTAACTCTAACTGCTTAAACTACTAATTGTGATGGAGGCACATGCCTCGGAAAAGTTCTATTACATTTACATGATTTCATTAAAAACATAATAAAAATTTGAAAATTTCTAATCTATGTGCACTGCTGCTCCTGAGATAGTTGCTGTCTCAATGACTATTTGTGGCTGAACGGCTACTTGTGGCTGAGCGGCTGGAGTCCTCTTTGCTGTGTCCATTGAAAATCTCTTGCATTATTTCCATAGCTTATCCTGAGTTGTCGAAGCATTCTTGTAACTAAGATATTCCAATCTAAATGCAACAGCCTGACTGTGAGTAAGACTTCTTGTGAATAGTGTCTTCACCATCCATAGCAGATGGAAATGCCTTTGTAAAAAGTTAAACACCGTTTCTCCCTTTAAAACTTGTGTCTTTTCATGCCTGCCATCTGCTCTGCTTTTTGCAAATGTTAACTGATCTTCATAAAACTTCCATGACATGATATCTCCTTTCTCAGTCCAGCATGAAGGCAAACCTGTTCTGGTCAATTTGTCAAATGATATATCAAATTTCTTTACTATCTCTTTAATTCCCAGTAATCTCTTCTCTGCTGCCTTCCGAAGATCATTTTTGATTATCATCTTATTCACCTCCTCAGCATAAAAGTATCTATCTTGTATCCCCATATCTTCTAACTCCTCATCTGTCTTGGCATTAATAAATTTTATGAATTTTCTAGCCCAATTTTCTCTTTTAATAGCCGCCTGCTTCTCAGATAATATCTCCTTTTCATGTTCTGAAATGATGCTTTTCTCTCTAGCAATTATATTCAGGGAATTCCAATTTGACTTCATTTCTGAAATAATCTCATTCCAAATGATATCCTTAGCTTTTATAAGGGAGATATTACCTTTTAACTTCTCTTTGAGCTCTTTAATTTCATCTTCAGCTTTCTGTAATTTCTGCTTGTTCTCGCTTGCTTTATCTTCCCATCCTCGCATCATCTTGGTAACCGTTTCCAATTCTGACTGGGCTTGCTTACAATTTCACTCTGCCATCTTTAGTTCTATGCTTAGCTGAACAATTTGGACTTGAGGGTCAGCATCACCTACAGAAAAATCAAAGGTACAAGTATGATTCTCAATATGGTTTTGTAAAGATATAACAGTCTGCTTCACTTTAGTCAATTCTTCATCTTTCTTCAACAATTGCTGACGCAATTCTTCTTTCTCTTTTTCAACCTTTGCTACTTCTGCAACCATGGAATGTTCTACAGCTGGTAACTTTAGCTTTTTTCTCAATGAGGATATCTCTATTTCTGCACTTTTCATGAACTTTTGAATAGCAACTTTATCATTGGGATTGACACCAATTTTCATGGTAATCTTCTTGAATTCTTCAATTTGAACTGACAAGGCTCTTGAATTAGCCTTCTCCATCTTGAACTGTTTAATAACTTTTGCAAGCATGTTTTCAGCCTTAACTGCTGTGGCATTTGTCTTAGTCAAATCATTTACAATTAACTGCCTAGTCTGCATGTGAAGATTCATTTTATCCCACAGTGGTATTTTTTTAACATCCATTATTATGTTTACTTCATTAAAACTGCTTGAAGATCCAAGGGACATCCCAGTCGGATGTGTCATGGCCATTCTAAATTGATCCTTTTCAAGGTCCATCACATTTAATAACCTGGTCTGATCAGCAGCAATATGATGCTCTGCCTGAGCTTCTACATTAGCCTTTATCCTCTGATTTCTTTCTTCAATCTACGCAAATGTTTGTTTGACTGAAGGCATCTCTTCTGAATAAAGTTCATGTCCTCTATGAGAAGAAGGGACATTTTGTTCTTCATTGACATGGAGAGTAAAGCTAGGCGAGTTGGAAGAATTATCTTTTGCTAATTTGGTTCTCTTTTCCTCTCTGGGCTCCTCATCATCTATTTCAACAACATTTTATCTACCTCTTTTTCTTGTCCTTTCCATAATAACAGGCATTTGAATGCTGGTTTTTGATGTACTTGTTTCACCTGGATTGGCCAGCTTCTCCTGATCAGGTCTGCTTTCATGGGAAAACACAGCGTATCCATTTTCAATCCTTCTTTGAGAAATTACTTCATGCGGGTCATAAGGCCATCTTTCTCCTAACAACAACTGTGTCTCTTCCAACATTTTAGAAACTTCATCAAAAGCTTGTCTCGCATTGACCACAAAAGGCCCCACACTCAGGCAATTTATACATAACACCTTTCTTTATGGGAAGGAAGTGTACCTGGTCCACATTAAGGCTTTGTCTTATGAATTTCAAAGCGAAAAGCCGCATGGGTACAAAAGTTGGGAGCCTATAGGGCTCAATGCTAGCTCCATACAACCTTATCTCTGAATACTGCTCAAATACATACCAATCTCCAAATCTGCAATTAGGTCCTAGCTGTAGGAACTCCTGAGCTTTTGGTAAGAAGCATGGAGGAAGAACTCCATTCAAGAATTTATAAGCAATAGTCATGAAATGGCTAGCAAACTCAAACAGTCCTGTTTCATTTTCTTCTTTTCTTATCATGTCGGTCCAGAAAAAAACTGATTGTTTATGTTTATTAACATCAACTATATTCAATCCCAAACTCATAAATTCTTCGACATTCTGATATAAAAACAAGTAAACAATCAATGATGGGAATTTGAAAAAACCTGTGAGAGGAAAGGCCATCAATTGAGAATTTACAATTTCCTGCCAGAAAGATGGAATGTCGAGCACCATCCCTAGTTTCATCATTAGCGTGAACATTCCCAAGACTGATTTATCAACTGTCTGGTCATTATCTTTTCCCAAAATCTCCGCAATGCAACTCAGAACTGGTCTATACTCAACATTGAACGTTTCCAGGCTAAAATCTTCTCCTTCTAACTGAGCCTCCTTTGAATTTGGTTTCAAGTATGACATGTACAGACTGAATTCTTCATTTGAAAGGTCTTCAAAATGACGAGCCAATGAATCTTCAGAAAATTGCAGTGATGACTCATTTTCGGGAAAGCACAATGCTTGACGGATCAATTGCGTTGATACCTGTAGAATGTTTTCTCCCTGCGAATTCATTATGAAACATTTGCCAGGGTACATTAAAGAGACAAGCCAGGAGATGAACTCAGGAAACAAGTGGTTTTTTTTAATACAGGTGGACAAGACACCGAAACTCTTCATGGCGGAAAATACTGGGGATTTCTCAGTGTTTAGGGTCACTTTGTGATACAGCAAGGGATGATTGACAGATGACAGGGTATCATGAATGTCCTTTTCACTGTCCATGACAGAACTGGAGCTTGATGAACTGGACAGAGAGGCTTGTTTTGCCATGGCTGACAGACAATGAAAACAATACGGGGGTATTCGGTAATGAAAAGGTGGCGGGAGCATGACTCAAAGGGAAAAAGAACCACAAGAAAACAAGAATGGGACAAAGAACAATTTAACAGCTATGAAAATCCATAATAAATGTCGAAATGTCATATACAAAACCTTCATAAGAGGATGACAACTATCTCCCACCTTGCCTGATGACGTCACTACGGGGGGTCTGGGAGTACTGCGGAAAACTTTGACCTATACCCCCCGTAATGAATCTCAGCCGTTGACCACGGCTCGTCCAAGATTTGACCTGTCAACTACGGGGGGTCCGGTTTTAATAATTTACGAGCTATTTTCCCCATCGTAATAACTAATCCGGAACCCCTCTTCGACGATCACCACCTCTGCTTGGGAAGTTGCTTGAAGCTTAAGCTTGAGAATATACATATCAAAATAAAGCTTTATGACTACTTTTATGTACATCGAGCTTTATAAAAACATTTTATTTGTTTTTTATGATATAGTATTAAAACTATAGCATATATATTTTTTGAATTTCCAGATTTTTTATTATTAATTTTTTTTATTCTCAAAATAAAATATAAAAAGGATATGCACATGATGATCCACAATAGGGGCGACAATGTAATCCTAGCTGACCTAACAATAATAATGTAAGGGCAATATAATAACAATATGGGGGCTACAGGGGTACAACAATAACAATAAGGGGGGGCTACACTAACATAATAAGGGACTACACTATTAATATAAGGACTTAACAGTAATGACCATAAATACCGCAACATGAACAGGGCTTATTGGTGTGAAGCGGTCTGTCCGGCTTGGGTTGAGGGCCCTGTGGCTGGTTAGTGGTGTTAGATTCAATATTGGGAGGATTGGGTCCATGGTTACCAGGAGTGGATGGAGTGCCTCTTCTCCATCGAGTAGGAGTCGCCCCTTGTTGCGCAAATATGTGCCCTGGGGGGGGTAGTAAGTGCGGTTGCGGGGGAAGAGAGGGTAAGGGAGTGGGAGGTCCAAACATGGGAGGAGCGGGGACACTAGGCTGTAGATAGGGATAAGGGTGAGAATGGGAAACATTAAGATAAGTAGGAGGGTGGGCAAAAGGAGGAGGCATTCCATGACCAGGGTACATGTTACTTGGAGATGGAAAGGTGCTGGTGGCGCTAGTCCCTCTGGGTAGAACACCAAAGGGTAGAAGAGGTTGAGTGGTGGTATGGGATAGAGCTTCGACGATACCATCGGTAGAATGAGAGGCGTTCGAGGCATTAGGGCCACCAGGCTTTGGAAGGTCAGGAAGGACGGTGTAAACATAACCAGATTGAGCATAAATAAGGTCATACTTTAGAGCTATTTGAAGGGCGGCTTCTTCAGTTTGGGGAAAGTGGGATGCAACATCTTTGCCAATGGGAGGGAGGAGAGATCAAAGGAGCCAGTCCATGTAAAACCGGTCTTCAAAGGGGGGGGCGCGACATAAGCTTCGTCATCGTCGCTAGTCCTAGACATGAGCAGAAAGGCGGGTTGAAGAGGATTGATGAAAAGAAGTTATAAGCTCCGTACCGGTGTCGTAGTGGAGAGGAAGCTGGAAATAAGACAAAAAGGCTTGGGAAATTGTCGAAAAGGTGGTATGGGGAGAGGTGGCTTGGTCAACATACCATTTAGAAGCCTCGCCGGTAAGCGTGCGTTGGAACAAACGGAGACGAATGGAGTCATCGGTGATGGAATTAGAAGAACACCACATGTGGAAAGAGCGGATGTGGTTAGAGGGATCTTCACTAGCAAGGCCCTCGAACTTGGGAATGTCAGAGGGGAGCTTGGTAGGCATAGCAGGCCAGCTGACATTATGGTGGATGGGGTCATTAATAAGCTAATTGAAGTTGGGGAGACTAAGGCTGACCATATAAGGGAGAAAAGGGGCAGTGGACGTACATCCCATGGTGGTTCCACTAGAAACAGACCCGCCAGTAGAACTGGGGTTACTGCTAGTAGTAGGCCCTGAGGTAGACATGGCGAGATTAACAAGGGGAGAACCAGGAGAAGGGGGGGAACCCGAACAATCAGAAGAAGAGTCGGAGTGCAGACTCGGGGGAGGACTAAATCGAGAACGACGGGAAGGTGGAAGTCGACCAAACAGAAACTGAGGGTGAAGGCCAAGAAGTCTCTAGGATAAATGCCTTGGAGGTGCAATGATGACAGGAAGAAGAAAGATCGACAAGGGAAAAAAAGGGGACAAGGGCAGGGGGGTGCAGTGTCAATTAATTTTAAAGTCTTTGCCAGGCGGTGTTAACCAGGCTCCTCTTCACTTAGGGTCAGTGTGTGGCATGCATTAATTTTAATTGTTTAAACCCAGACGTTTTGAGAGAAAAAGAAAAAGTGTGCTGCGTAATGGAAAAGAAATCTGGAGTAAATAAAACTAAAAGAACAAAAAATGAACAGCTAATAATGCAGCAATTGAACCCAAGGAGGTGGGTCTCTCAAAACTATTCTGTAGGAGGGAAAAAACTAAGAAAAGCACGCTAAAAAGATACCAATAGATCTAAGTTCTGGAGGGACTGGGATCTAAAGGGTAAATCTGCTGAAAAATGGTGCAGAGAATAGCAAAGAGACAGAGGCAAGGTTGTTGCTAAAATAGAGGAGTTCAGCTAAAAATAGAAGAGACAAGGTATTGGCCTTAGAAATGAACCCAGAAAAAACATTATAAGGTGTTTTTGGGAGGGAGAAGAGCTGATCTAAATGGATCTAAAAAGGAGGGATCAGATCAGAGAAAAATAGGGCTGAAACTCTGGAAATTTAGACTTCTGAAACAACAAAGACTCGCCCACAAAAAGTGGAGGTTACTAGAGCCCTTAAGGGGCAATATTCCCTCTTAGTTGATTAAAGCAGATCAGAAACAGGTCCAAACAGGCAGAGATAGAGGTTGGAAAACCTTGACAGAAGCTTCAGACAAACCCAAAAAAAGTGCTGAAAAATTTGCAGAAAAAGTGCAAGTCGCAGGTTTTGACCTGTTTTCAGGCCAGGTCGCAGATTTGGGTCAGAAAAGTGTGACCTGAAGGTCAGGTTGCACTTTTTGGGCCGATAAGTGCGACCTGCAGATCCGGGTCTTGCAGTGGTAGATTTCAGAAAATTTTGTCGTCTAAGTTGTGACTGATGTCGGTCACCTACAAAATAGGGCCAGAAACACACGAAAGTTAGAAATTTAAATGTTTGAGGGTTTTGGAGGTAAAAACTAGCATAAAAATAGGAAAAACAGAAAATGAAAGAGAAACCCTAGGGACTGAAACAGCTGGATATGCAGGAATATAGAAAACGACATTGGTTGTAAAAGAAAACCATGTGGAGTCGCCAATTGTTAGTATGAATCTTTCGTCATAAAAAATACACTTTAGCTATGCATACCAGGTAGCCCTAACATAAACCATGGCTGCAAAATATCTTAAAATCTGTAATAAGTTGCACACATCTAGATCTAAACATGAAATATATTAAGCAGATAAAGCAAAGTATAAGCATCCAGTGGACAAGACGAGAACAAATGTGTTTAAAAGAATCTTTTTATTATATCAAAGAATGGGGCACCTGAGAGGAAAACAAGAAAGGTGTTTTCTGGTTCTCCTCAGTGGGCTGGGTTCTTTGAAGTCCTCAGTGTTTCAAATTTATGGTTCCTCTCTCTTACTAATGTGGAAAACCCAAACAAAACATGAAACTCAATGGGAGTTCATAAACATAAAATGGAAAAGTGGTGACCAGAAATAGATCTAGTGTGATCTAATGCAATGGAGGTCCCTAATGAATGGGGAAAACCCTCCTATTTATAACATAATATTGGGGTTTTCTAGAACTTGGTACATGAATATAATATTATTAGTCACATTCTAGAATCACCTTTTAGGAATATTTTATTATATTTGTTGGAGGGAAAAGGGTTTTTGACTTGGGTCAATTCCTTTATTTATAAATAACAAATAAATAAATGATTTATTTATTATTTAAGGGAAATGAGGGGAATATAATTAAAAAAATAATGATTTATTTAATTGATATCTTTGTTTTGGGTTAAATATGACCGTGCAATATAAACAAATGTGGTGAAAGCAACTTTACTTTGGGTAAAATTCGTCTTACATGGTGTACATGGGTTCATCTAATAATAATAGGTTAGATGACCAAAAAAATGGTGTAACACCAAGTATACACACTTTTGTGCATTATCTCATCCATTTAAAGAAAGTACAGTTGATGCTACATTTATGGACACAATTGAAAAGCTACATGGAAGCCCAAGGGTTACTGTGAGCGACAGAGATTCCATTTTTACTGGAAATTTTTAGACAGAGTTATTTTCTTGTTTGGGTACTCAATTAGCTCATAAATCATCTTATCATCCTCAATATGATGGTCAAAATGATATAGTAAATAAATGTTTGGAAGAATATCTTCATTGTTTTGTATTTGATAAACAAACACAATGGGTCAAGTGGTTACCTCTCACTGAATTGTGGTATAACAGTTCCTTCCATACTGCAGCAAAAACGACCCCATTTATGGAACTTTATGGATATCATCCACCATCCATCACATCATATTTAAGGGAAAATTCGAAGGTTCAAGCAGTGGAAGATGACATCAAGCATCAACAAGAAGTTCTCCAACTCTTAAAGGATAACCTGAATTTGGCACAAAATCGAATGGAACAATAGGTAGATAAACATCATAGCGAGAGAAGTTTTGATGTAGGAGATTGGGTATTTTTCTGGCTACAACCATACAAACAAATTTCCCTCAAGCAAGCTAAGAAGGATAATAAATTGTCACCAAAGTACAATGGTCCTTACAAGGTGTTGCAAAAGATTGGTACTATGGCATACAAATTGGAGCTTCCTGCTTCTTCACGAGTGCATCCAGTTTTCCATGTTTCATGCTTAAAGAAGGTTATAGGTGAAAATCTTCTAGTTCAAACAATATTTCCAGAACTTGATGACGAAGGAAAAATCATATTGGAACTTGAAGCGGTCACGGAAACAAGAACTCAATAGCTACGGAATCGATCAATTTCAGAGTATCTCATCAAGTGGAAGAACTTACCCACTGAAGATTCTACATGGGAGGATGAGAATTTTATATAGAAGCACCCAGAGCTACTCAAGTGTTGAGAACAACACTTTTTTGAAGGAGAGGGGCATGTTAGGTCCCTATATTACTAGTATAGTCCCTTATTGTTGTTAGTGTAACCCCCTTATTGTTATTATTGTACCCTTGTAACCTCCATTTTATTATTATTGTGCCCTTAAATTATTATTGTTAGGTCGGCTAGGATTACATTGTGGCCCACTAGGATTACATTATGGCCCCATGGACTCCTATATATAGAAAGGAGGTTTTGTAAATTGTATCATCCAAGAATTGTTCATTTATGTAAAGTATTGGAGGTTGGTCCCTCGTAGTGGCTTATTTCTAAGGCGTTGATATCTCTTTTATTCTATTTTTGGAGTTGGTTACACAACACTGGATTGGTAATCATTTGGAAAAGGTAGTAATGGTTGTGGTAACACAACGGGTGCATACCATGCTGCCATGACAGGAGCTAATGGTGGATTTACAAGCATAGGATTTGTAATATGAGATGGAGTGGTTTGCATAGTGGAGGTGTGAATGGGTGTGGCGGAAGTACTTGGAACAGTAAACTGATTCTGAGCAGACTTGGGGTGAAAAGACCCAAAGTGGTGGAGAATTTGGAAATCAAGTGGTGTGGAAGGAGAAGCTTCTCTGCTAAGACTCTGCTGCAAGTCTATGGGCTCAAGGTTGGTATGGTCGATCCTAATTTGTGACTTGGTCCTGAAAAGGTTTTTGGTATGGCGCAATTCAAACTGGGGGTCTTGCAATGCTGTAAGATGTTCACGTACAAATATTGATTTATGAATGGTCCTATTAGTAGCTAATTTTCCAGTTTTAAAATTTTTCCACAAAATCTTTTCTGGGTCATCAACTATAGTAGGAGGGTTCAGATCCAAATGAGATCTAGTATTGATTCTTCGTGAAGCCAAATTTCAAACTCAAAATTTTGAGAGGTTGAAATTTTTTGACTGCTTTCAGAAGGTTGACCTCTCTAGGTGCTATCAAACTTGCACAAGGTGTTACTAGGGTTCTAAACTTCTTAGGGCTAGTTTGATGCAGTCCTATAGGACTCTATAGATACTTAGCAAAATTTAGGTGTACTCGAGGCTGGTGGAGTTGCCAGGTGGATATTTTTAGTTGTTTTGAGGATATGTTGTCTATGGTCCACCACTAATACTGAAAAAAGGCAATCTAGAAAAATTTTTGTGGTTTTTTTGGAGTTTTCTATATGCATCCCTTAAGGTATGTAAGATCGTCTTATAGCTGAGTCATCATTTGCTAAGATGGTGAAAAATATAAATTCTACTCTTAGGCTATCAGCTAAGTTCTCTATGATTTGACGAAGGTTTCTGATGTCTTAAGGGATAGTTTTTCACTGACATCAGAGGTTATATCATAATCACTATTGTGTTATTGATAGTGCTGAGGTAGATATAAATCATAGGATATTATTGATGAAGGGATTCTAGATTCCTAAGGAGTATTTAGATTTTTATGAACTTAGAAGGTCCCACTGTGATCACCATTATGTTGTGGTCTCGTTATTTGGCAGATTGGTAAACCAAATTATAGGCGAACATCAAACCAGTATTTGGAGTCCTAGGACCTAGCCTTCCTGGACTCAGAGAGGGATCTGTCTATTATGCTAAGGATGTGAACTTGTTCACTTTGAATGATTGATTTTAGGCTAGTTGTTAAGTGTATTTTTTTTTTTTTTTTTGGGGTTAAGGTAAGATGATTAAGTAGGATTGATGGAATGACAGGCTATCAAATCAATAGGGCTATGTGGTTAGATGAAGTTGAGGATGTCTAAATGATGAAGCAGAGTGTATTGCAGGGTCGATTTAGCAAGGTTAATGGATCTTGTAGGTGATGTATGAGGTCTAATGAACATTAAGTTTGGAAAAAACTAAGAGGTCTTAAAAATATATAGTTTGAAAGCAATAACTCATGAGGAAGGGCAAACCATTAATCTCTATGAACAATACTCAAACTGATAAACATGTAAGATGAACATTCTGGTGAGATATAGAAGCATTAGAACTCCTAACTTTAGAAATTCACCTTCATATTTTTGGGAAAACACATAAGATAGACGAAAAACTAAATTTATGGAGAGGGAACTCCTAAACACCATATATCAAGTTATCGAGAACTTTGAAATAATTTGGCAAGCATGGGAAAAGGGAAAGATGAAAATGAGATCTCTTTGTCTTAACCTAATCACTCAATATTCCATAGAAAAGCTTCAAAATAGGGTTTTGGAAAATTTAAATAAGCAGGGAATACCATGAATCATATTTATAAGCTAGCATACTAACCATTCATGAAAAAAAAACAAGTTTTAGTGGGCCTATGGAGCAGTCAATAATTCCTTAAGATGACTAAAAAAGGAAACCATCAAGGCTATAACAAACAAGAGGTTTGAGGTACTTCCATGAACATGTCTCAACTTATACTTTTCTGATCTATGGAAACCAAGAATAATGGAACAGAAATGAGGACAAGAAAACATTAACAAGTTTAGAAAACATCACCATTCACCAAGCTATGGAATCCTACAAATGTGCTTCTCCATCATCAAGCCAAACAAGCCATTCATTCACTTCATAAAACCAATTTCTTCTCCAAGCTCATAGAACCATGTATTTCTCTTAAACATATCAAGTCCCAAAATTTTACAATGAATCCTCATTCCTTATATAAAAAACAAGGAAGAGAGGAGCCATAGATAGTAACTAGAAGCCTATTGGCCCAAAATAAATATCCTAAGTTGTCCTTGAGGCTTTGCAAAGCCCAAGGCACAAAAGTATCTAAATAAATATATTTTCTAACTATAAATGGAAATAAAATTGACTTTTAGGCCTGACATGCCTAAGAAAAATTTCCAAACACACATTCTACCTAGTCACACAGGAGCACAACACACTGTATGAAAAATTTGAAAACTTGCCAGGAGCGCAACGCAAAAATAGGCCTTTTCCAGTAGTGCTTTGGAGGCCTTCATGATGTCAAAAAAGGCTCCAAGATGGCTCGTTGGAAAGCGCTTGAAGTCTAATTTACAGATTTACCTTTATTTTTTCAATATGACCTCTAAAAGGGGCCCAAAAGGTGGAAAAGGAAAAGACAACCAGGATCGTAGCACATGCTCAAAAAACTGGGTAGGAAGGTGAAAACGTTTGTGTTTTTGACCCTTTTGAGGGGTCAAAATAACTCCAATTGAGCTGAAAATTGGTGAGAATTATCCTCTTGTGATGGGGAATCCAAAAATGTAAGCTGCTCCTTCTAAATATGCCCTCGGAAAAAGCGCAGCATGGGGTGTGCTCTGCTCCTAGGCTCAAAATTTTCAAAAAAACAAGAACTTGTTGAATTGCCCTCAAAATTGGTAGGTAGGTGCCTCATAGGTCCTTGGAGACTTGTAGATAAATGTGGGCCAAAATTCTAAGAATAGCTTGGTATTTTTCATCATTTGGTGTCAGGCCGTCATTTTGGGTAGTTTTGAGCTTTTTTCTTGCAAAGTGATCTCTCCATTTATAGTGCTCGGTCCTTCTTTGCAAGCTCAAGTCTTTGTTGGCCTTCTCTAGTTTGGCCTCTAGATGTATGTTGGCTCTCTCAAGCCATGATTCCCTGTTATGCTCAATTTTCATGGCAAGGAGTTCGGTGAGGGGAAATTTTTGTGCTTGGGCTAATTCTTCCTCTCTCTGGTTTGCCAATGCTTTTCTAAGACCCATAGTCTTAGGTCACTTTCTAGTCTGGCCTACTTCACCAATATCCTCCTCATAAGTGCCCATGTATTCCTCCAACTGCACTTGTGACCTTGGAGCCTCTTTCTAATATTTTAGTGCCCTTGCTTCATACATGGCCAGCTGGCCACTCATTTGTTTGTTCTGCATCTGAAAAAAGTGTATGAGATCCTTAGACCTTTCTAACTCAAATTCCAAGTCTTTGATCTGTGCATTCCAGTCTTGTGGAAGAGATTTTACTATTCTTGTCTCATTTTCCTTATCATTGTCTATGTGAATGAGCTCAAATTTTCTTTCTTCCTCATGATTTTCCTATTCCTCTTTCACTTGTTGTTTACCTTTTTCTTTCACTAGAGTTGAGGATGAGTGCATGGCCCCTTTCCCTTTGGAGGCAGCAAACACATGCCTCTCTCCTCTTTGATAGGTAATGGTGAAAGGTGCAACAAGTTTCACTTTCACATCTTGATCACTAGTGACCTTAGGACTGTTTTTCTCTTCATGAATGATCTCTATGTGTGCATCTTCCTTATCTTGCTATTGGCTGCCCTTTCGATTAGCATCTTCACTATCCTTTATGCCATCATCACTATCAAGATCCTTAGGACTTTCCTTCTTTGTTTTTTCAATGCTAGAGGAACCTTGATATTTGTTGGGCACATCTTCATTTCCATGAATGTCCTCTTCCTCATCTTTTGACCCACTATATTCATTGTCAAATTAATCCTTTGTATCATTGTTTTCATCCTTTATAGGGTCACTGTCTTGGGTACCTCCATTAGTTTTCCCATCACTATGAGGGTAATTAATTTCTTCAGTAGGTGATTTCCTTTACCTGATCTCTCCTTCACTTCCCTACCTATTATCTTCATTATTTAGCCCTTTGTCATCATTTTCTTTCCTATGGAAAAAAACTTGAAACTTTGTTTCTTGGATGTCTTTGCCATTCTTGTCACTGTCATTTTTTTTTCTTCATCGGTTTCATATGCCTCCTCCTCACTGTCTTCATATGTATTTTTAGTGTCATTGTCTTCATCATAAGACCCACTGTTTTGGCTCTTTTGCTCATTATGGGGCTCACTGTTTTGTTTTCTTCTTTATCAACACACTTAGTTTTGTCATTTTATTTGTTAATTTCATCTTGGTTGTCTCCCTCTCTACCACCTTCCTCTTCTTCACTTTTTTCATCATTTTCATCATCCTTTCCCTCACTGTTTTCTTCTTTTTCATCACTACTTTCTTCTTGACCATCACTGATTTCTTCTTGGTCATCATTGCTTTCCTCATGGCCATCACTACTTTCTTCATGGCCCTCAATGCTTTCTTCATTTTCTGATTTCTTAGGGGAAGGTGAATGACGAAGGTCTATTTGAGGGAATGATTCATGTGAAGAAGATTAACCAAGGTCAGTGGAAGTTGACAGAGGTGTGTGAGGATGATTTTTAGATGATGATGGCAGACTTTGTAGAGGAGTGGACCATGGATTTATGAAGTCATTGTGGGCGATGAAAACCTCTGAGGGGATGCCTTGGTTTTCTAGTTCGTGTGAGACAATCACTTTGATGAGGGAATGATGAAATAGACTTGAAATTTGTTGTGATGAAGGCCTTTTCTGCATGATGGAAGACATTTTATCAATACTTTTGCAAATATAGTAGGGAATGTGTAGCAGCATGGTTTTGGTGAAGTGCATGAGGAGCCTTATGTGGTATGAATAAACTCTAGAGAACCTACCCTCATAGGTGAAGTATTTCATGATGATCCTCATCAAGAGATCATATCTATAAAATAGATGAGAGAAGGGGAACATAGTTTTACAGTCAACTTGACAACTTGGTTTCAAGAATGGGTGATAGTGGCTTAGGTCTAGATACTTTTGTTTGAACCACCTTTCTCCTATGCAAGGCATTCTAGTGCCCCTAGAGATGGCATAGGTGGTCAACTCAAATTTTACCCCGGCTAGGTGTACTTTATGTTTATGAAGGTTTAGGGTAAAGAGATTGGTCAACTGAGGGTGACTCTGGAGATTTTGTACCTTTTTATAGAATTCATAGCAGCCCAACTCTTGAAAAAAAGTCAAAATAGTAGGGGAGGTTATTAACTCTTGAGTGTTTATTGGTTCAAAACTATTTGGCATCCCTCCCTTCTTTTGCTTCTTTTTAGGCCTTTAAGTCGCCTCATCTATGTCAAAATTATCTTCTTTAGACATTTTATCTTTCTTTACCCCTGCCTCAAGATCCTTCAAGAGAAATGGAACTACTAGTGAAATGATGTGGAAAGGGAACAAAGGAGATGATGAGTTATCGCACTAGGTCAAGGCATAGCAGTGTGTAGGTTAAGTGTTGTTTTTAGGATTTAACTGCCTTCTCTAACACCAATTCTCAAATTTATTAGTGGCCTTATTTTTAGAAAACCATGCATATGCATGAAAATTTTCAAAATACCTCTTGAAGCACCTCCACAACAAAGAAAATGGCTCAAAAATCAAACTGAAGAACAGTGGCAAGAGCGCAGCACAGTGGCAGGAGCACAACAAAGTGGTCGAGCAGCTTGGGTCACCCTAAACGGGCTTGTCGTGCAGAGTCTGGAGCAATGGTAGGAGTGCAACACAGTGGTAGGAGTGCAACACAGTGGTTAGGTGACTCGAGTCACCCTGAACGGGCATGTCATGTAGAGTTTGGATCAGTGGCAGAAGCGCAACACACTTCTTTTAGTGTCTGAAGTAGTGGCAGGAGCACAACATAGGGGTCATGCGGCTTGGGTCACTCCTGAATGTGCCCTTGTTTAGTGGCTGCAGCAGTGGCAGGAGCGCAACATGGTAGTCGGGTGGTTCCGGTCACTCCTGAACGGGCCTGTTGTGCAGAGTTTGAATGCTGGGCACAAACGCAGGAGCGTAACACCAATCTATAGGAATGCAACGTGCAGTGTATATTTACATTGAGAGACTCTACAGGTGCGCAACACGACTCTACAGGAGTGAAGCGCCTGAAAAATTTCACCCAAGGACTTCTATAAGAAAAATTTGAAAACCCTCACTATGTGTGCAAATGAGCAAAGGAGCGGGGAGATGTTGCTTTTTATGGGTTTTGATACCTTTTGGTAAAAATAAAATTTGAAACCCTCTTTACAAGGTTTGTCCTCTTTTCCCTTTTCTCACTATCTTTTAACTCATGCTTGCCCCTTTTGAAAATTTGAACATGCTTCTAACTTTTTTCTTTTTTAGAAAAAGAACCTTGAACTGAAATTTCTTGCTTCTTTTCACTGATACTATTCATCATTTTTCTACCTTTGGTGTAGTGGAGTATTTATTTTCCTGTCTGCCCTTCTTGCTCTTCTTTAAAAACTCTGATTTTTTCCTTTTGTTGAGGTGAAGTTAGTTCTTGTCTTCCAAACCCTATAAGGTAGCTTGAAAACCCTTGAAACCATATACTATGATGAAGGAGGTTTCTTTGTCACTATTTTGACCTTCTTTGTCTATCTTCCCAGGCTTTTGAGTTTTTAGGGGTGCTTTAGAAAAAAAAACAGTGTTATCTTATGAGTTGTCAAAGAGACACTTATCAAACTCACTATTTATGTCTAAAAGCCTACAATGATCACTTGAAGGGTTTTATGTGTTCTTTGCCTTTGTAACCTTAGAATTTCTCTATTTCTTGGTCAAAACAGTCATGAATCTTGATTCCCATCAAACACATACCTTGTTTCTTTCTTCTATGTTGTGAATGGTCCTCTCATGATGATCCTCCTTTTTTACCTTACCTCATGGATAATTTGATGGCTTTTTGGTCTTCTTTGTAGGAATGTAAGAAAAGGGAAGTTGTCCCTCTACAAGATTCAGGCTTGAAGCCAAAAAAAATTTTAATGATCTTTTTTATTGATGTACAGTGTTTCTTATGTGCCACTGTCTTTTAGGACTTGCATTGATCTTTTGATAAGCAGCACTTCATAACACTCGCTCATGAGATCATGATCTTCCTTGTAAAATTAAGCCTATTTGTATTTTACTACCAGTTGTGGATGCCTTTATGAGCTTTTTAAGTCTCCTTCTTTTCCTTTGTTTATGTTGTTGACCATTTACAAAACATTCCTGCAGAAATTCTTGGACATGGTAAATTTATCCTTTGCAGGCTCACTGCTTGATAAAGAGGATATCTTTGGCGGTCTTTGATATTCTTTGGAAAATGATAAGCTTCATTCTTTTGTTCTCTTGACTTCACCTCTGAATATCTGTGGAAACAGTGAATTTAGAACCATGACAGTGCATAACCTAGGTGACCCTATTTGACTTATTGTAATGCCCTTAGAATAGGTTTTTGACTGAAAACTTGGATCAGGTTTTGCATGAGGAGATAGGGTTTTTGACACTCTATTATGCACTATCATCCTAGACAATTAGAAAACCCTATTTTACTTCAAAAGGGCTTTAGAGAGGGAGTTTTGAAAACACTGTTGCTTGAGGCACTTGGTGAGTAGGGGAAAAAGTTTGGTTTACTTGGCAAAATAAGGTATGCAAATATAGGGCTTAGGAAAACAAAGAAATAGTGTTATAGGTAGAGGTTGCAAACACAGTGAGAGTGTGGGACATCAATTTAGGATTTGGTCTTATCTGGGTGATAGATTGGCCACGCTTTGACAGGGAAGTAGGATAGTGAAAATTTTCTCTTTGAGGGGATTTCTAGAACTCACATGATTCTTGAATTTTGTTTCTAGAAATCTAGGACAAAGCATTTGGTCATCTAAACAAGAAAAAATTACTGATTACTAATAGGATGCATCCATCCAGTAGTAAGGATCAACTAATAGACTCGGGTATGGTCACATCCATCCAATCAAAAGAGTCATGTAATAAAGTCATGATAAACCAAAATATCCCATAGCCTAGATCTTATCAGACAAAACCTAAGGTTGTGCACTCCATTTCAACCCGAACAAGTACAAACTCAATCATGTGAATATGTAAGCTAAAGTTGACATGCAAGAAAGTCACCTGATTACCAGCCAATGATGAAATTTGTTAGCAGGCACGAGAGAAACCACCAATAATACCAATGGCTCTCAAGGTACAAAAGATACAATCCACAGAATGTGAATCGTGATTTGGCAATGAACACCCATAGAATCACTCGAAAGAAGGCTAATGATGTGAACCTGTTGTCGAATGCGAAGTACTTGCCATTGAGGCATGAAAGCTCCAAGGTACCATATGTGAGTCTCTAGTTCAACTTCCTGGATAATGAGATGAGGTCGACAGGAAGTGATCCGGTTGAAGGTTGGCAAGAATGTTTCCCACATCATCGACAGGAGATAGACGAACATGATGATAGTGAATCATGACCAATAGAGAATCAGGGGGAGGTTGAAAACTGTAGAGGCAAACTTCTGTTGAACATACCAATGACACGACACTGGATTTGGCAGTATTTAACATCAACGGATATAAGGTCATGATGACGTGGAAAAGAGTGGATGAGAGGTCAAAAAATATTACCCAAACCCATGGAGGAATAAAATTACGAAATGAGATGTCCCCAACTCGACATGAATGCAGATGAGTGTCATGTTCAAGAGCGACATACTGCCGATACGACTAAAAACTGGTTCCATTTTTCCCCACCATTTCTGGCGAGTACCCCAATTATTTTTGGAAAACAAGCTTGAAGGGGATAGCATATGCTTGCAATGTAATTTTTTCCTTCATAAAAATCCATCCTAGTACATTTTATGAGACCTAAAAAGAAGGAACTTGGTGAACGTCATGGTGACGATTTCTAATGTCATCAGAGTTTAACGAGTCTAAGAAAGGAAGAACTAAGCATATTTTCATGTTTAGAGATTTTGAAAAGAAGAAAAAAATAAAACTCCAACATGTCCATTTTCATAAATAATCCCTCATATTCGAAAAGGTAGAAAACAATATCCAAGAGAACCTCTTAGTTGCGATAGGCTAAGCTTTTCCTTTTTCGTAAATAATCTATCCCAGCTCCAAAAAAGGAGTAAAAGTATACTAGGTAGATATTGTTTCGAACCCATTTAAAAAGTTCAAAATGACAAGAGTCTTAGAAATATTTTCAATTTTATAGAGTTAGAAAAGAGTTGGAAGATGACTCTAGTAGTGACTTTTTTGTGTTTTTACCGAGTTTGAAAAAGTGTAAAATACAAGAGAGAAACGTAAAACCCATTTCTCCAAATAACATAACGTAATAATAGAAAAAAATGTCTTCAAACATAATTAGGATTTCAAAAATTTATAAAATGCAAAAAATGGTAAAAAATAATTACTTTTCACTTTTACCTCTTGTGGAGCAATAGTTACCCATTTTAGACTGTGATTTTGCAATGACGATTACGGGCGATCTGACAGATCAATCTTGAATCCGTCAGTTCCAGGTAAGAGTCGACATCCTTCCCCACATTTAAATTCCTCTATCATTACCTACAACCCAAAATTTGGAATTCTGTGGGGGAAATTGAAAAAAATAGGGCACGGTGGTTAGTGCAAGTATCGAGCACGGACTCATGCCAATCTCCCAAATTTCTGAACTAGGGCACGCCCATTGACACGAATATTTCCCAAACAGTTGCGCCTACCGCGAAAACCTTTTTAAGCTCACAATGCAAGCAATTAAGGCTAATTTTCACAAATTCGAAGCTTTTAATTTGGCTAATGAAGTTCATATGAACATGTTTGCAGGTGTAAAGCGGAAAAATGGTTATCGAATGGAAAGAACGGGAACAGAGTGAAGAAGATGAGCTTCCCATGGAAAATGAAAGATGCATGGAAGCTCTCAGAGACTGCGGAATGATAAAATTCTTCATGAAATCGTGCCTCAAAGCTCAACTGGAGATGCTACAATACTTGATCAGTATCTGGGATGAGGATCAAGAAACATTTATTCTTTGTGATCAGGAACCTGAAATTGATGTTGCAGAAATTTACTTCATAATAGGACTATCACAGAGGTGGACAACACTAGTCCTGACCCATACCCGACCCACCATGGAGAACATGAGCATGGTGATTGACAGGGTATGTCCAGGGGCATGGAAACGATCAGGAAGGAGGAAAGTGGATATCTAGACTATCCCAGACTTGGCACGAAAAGTAGTGCTACACACCATCATGCGAGTTGTAGGATCACAAGCACCACATGAAGCAAAAAAAACATAGCTTCTTCTTGTAGTAGACTGTCTAACACTGACCCTCTATAACTTGGCAGAGGAAATTACGATCAATATGAAACGTCAACTGAAGAAATGGAAGAAGACCAAACTAAAGTAGTTCGGATATGGATCCATCCTGGTATCATTCTTGTTGGAATGAATACCAATATTCCAGTGACAAGAAGTGATATTTCCGACACCACTAGCACGGGAGCCATGGATGGCTCATTTGGCTGCGTTGATGCTAAGGTCAGGGGGTGCTCAACACATGTCTTGGAGACCAGAGTTATTTGATTGGCTTCACTGACATTTGATTGTCATGGAGGATTGCCCTACTCTGGCACAAATTTCTCTAGTGATCTGGACCTCCCACTCCCAAAAGGAGAGGATTGGGATGAAACACTTGGTAAGACTCATTTTTTTATTTTTATGAGTATTATGATTTTTTTTATGTATGTTATGACATTAAATCCTTGTGTTATGAAGATGTTGGACCAGAAAGACCTACAGGCATGTCTCCAATAGCTAGGTGAGTCCCTCACAACTTTGATATTGCCCCTTATGGTGAGGGAGGCAAGGAGGAGGAAATCGTGCACAACCTGGAGGGAATCTGTCACATGGTCCTTGTTTCGGGAAATAACTCCCTAGAGGTCGTTGGGTCAAAAACCTCCACAGATCAGGGAATGCTATTCAAGAAGGACTCACACAACCAAAATTCTATACTGAAAACTAGATATTATAGATTGTAGGACTCACCTGTAGATCTTACATTTGATATAGATCCCACGGGGTCCAAACCACCAGCAACCCTTCTTCCTCCTCAACCTGGAAATCAAGAAGAAACTTGCATGGAAATCTAGTTGTACAGCATATATCTTTCCTAAATGTCAGTGTAATCCATGTGAAACATCATATAAACAATAATACATGTTCAATTAATAATCTTTGCACATATATAAGTAGATATTAACACGTGAATTTGGGAACAAGATTGTTCTTCTTCATTACGAACAGCATGTACAATAATAGAAAAGTGGAGAGATCACCTGAATCCTTCCACGATATTCAAACAGACCGTCGTCTGGATAAATCCCGCCCTTGCCTCACTAGGATTCTTTCAAGACTTGTGCACATGAGATGACATATAAGCTGATGAAAATCTCTAGGAAACAAGGGTTTCCTGTAAAAATCTAGGAAGTGCAGGAGGCATGGGAAATCAGACTTGAATTGAGCTCCGACAGAGTATAATGTCTATAATTTTTCTCTCTCCCTTAGGCCATGCATATGAGGGGCTTTTATACTTCCTCAAAGTAGTTTCAATCAGTTGGAAATAGTTGACCACAGGCTGGGGTGGTTGAATTATGGGAATAACCATCAACCCAGCCTCGAAAATAGGGATTTTTATATATATTTTTAATGATTTTAATGGCATACGCAGAAAAGTATCTCTGGATTTCTGTATACACGCGGAACATTCTGGGCATATCTACGTATGGGATTTTAAACACTGTTTTTTATGAACTTTATCCAAGTCTATGTGAATGGGTGCCTAAGGCCAAAGAGACAATCATGAATCACATGTGGGTGAAAAATGATGCTATAATAGATGCCCCCTAATATATGAGGTCAGAAGGGGTACGTGATGGTCGAAATGTATTATGTGCATAGAAAGAATTTTGCGAGGACAAGAGAGGACTTCACCAATGAAAGAAAATAGAGAGTCAACTCATTTCTAAGATGGGCATACCCATGCTCAGTCAAAAAGATATCCATGTAGAAAATACAAAATAGATTTAGAATGTATACAAGTATAGTTGAACTGAAATTATATAATGAATCATCTGAGCACGGCCCAGAAATACAAGTCGGAATCAATGTCCAAGTATCACATATAGAAATGATGCTGAAAATGGATGTCTGATCATAAAAGTAACTGAATCTCCAAGTACCAAATCATAAGGGGTGGAAAACATGGTACAATCACGCAACTCGGGAGCCAACATATAGAATGCTACTGTACTGACACTGCAACATATAAGGGTGGACGGCATCACTGGCAGAAACTGAATGGACTGTCAAAAGTGAACCGAAAGATGCTGATGCAACCTGAGGTCTTCACCGATCTCTATGGAATAATTCTACACAATGGGAATAAATGAGCTGAAGTCGACAATGTGAGAAATCATTTGATTACCGGCCAATAATTTATACCGTTAACAAACGCGAGACAACCCACCGATAATGAAAATGAGTGTCAAGGTGCCCTAGTACAATCTAACAAGTGCGAATGAATGAGTTGAAGTCGAACACTAGGAAGAATCTACCAATCAAGAGGTAATGATGAATCCCCACTATCGATAGCGAAGAGTCTACCACTGATGACTGCAAACCCTAAGGTACTGAAAAAATACTCTAGACCTTATTCCCAAAGCAATGAGTCAAAGTCGATGGGAAAAGATCTGCTAGAAGAATGGCATTAAGGCATCCCACATCATTCTAGCGCGAGTGTAACCCGTAGGCCAAGATTTGGAAGGAATCAGATGAATCAGAGTGACAGAACCAAACTGAAGTACGTTTCTGACATGCACGGAAGAGACCCTCTGAATCAACCAATAATGAAAGCTGACACAGAGGTGAGATATCCACCGATAGGGTCAAATGGAAATCAAGGTACTGCATGAATCCAAAGTGTGATAATGTATGCTGACATCGAACACAAGGAAAACCACTCAGTCAAAGACCCATAATGATGATCAAATGCTGAGCACAAGGTCACCTATCAATGATGGAAATAGGGCTAGGGTGCGGCTCTAGGTTTGTTCTCAGAGCAATATGTCGTAGTCGATAAGAGACAAACCTGCCAGCAAGAAGTCAATGGAGACATTCTCAAACCAGCACGAGCAGAAGACAAAAACATTTGATGTGATAGAAAAAGATACTGACAAGACCTGGAAGGCCGACTGAATAATAAGTCAAGAGACACCGCAGAATGGCCGACTCTGGTTAAACTTCCTTCGAACAAAATCACGACTCAAGATGACCATGGCAGTAAAAATGACACTGTATAAGTCTGTTATGCAGGAGGAAAAAACAAACTCTCCATGTGATTGGAAGAGATAACCAACTGGGGGAGGACTGACCAGTGAAACAAGGAAAAAGCTAAACCTAGGTCAAAACTAAAATCATCCCAAATGAAGGAAATATATAACTATATGTGCTTTGTTCAAGGGTGACAAACTGATACTGTACTACCATCAAATTATGAAGTAACATCCCATTCCTACCCTTTTTGTTATATTTAATTTTTTTGTCTTTTTCGTATAATAAGCCTGAAAAATAATAAAAGAATGCTATGGTACAATGGATAGAATGAGTATCAAGAAACAGATGCACTAGTTCCGGGGATAGGAACGTTCCTATGCTCAATGCAACGTGGCGGAAATTGGTAAGCGATACTCAAAGGAATGTTCCATCCATGGGTAAAAAGGGTGTCAAGTCGCGATAGCTAAGTGCATGCAATGGTTAACTTGTACAGACAGTCAAGGTCAAAAGATGGCTTAAACATCGAGTCCAAATGAAGCCGGATAAAGGCCAGGATAAACAGGTAGCCAATATGCAATGCAGTAATACAACTCAACAACACCAGGGAGCCTCTACGGTAATAGCCAGAAAAATGATAGTGAAGAAGAAGAAGAATGAGGCTTCAACACAGAAGTCATGGCGGGACTAAAGAGGACTCCCGAGCCTACATAAAACGCAGCATGGGCAACAAGTGCTAGTGAGGAGCTAACTAGGAAGCCCATGTAAAGGAAGGCTCTACCACCAAGTCCTGATTAAATAATAGGCGAGTGAAATGGGTGAAATACTCATGACCTGATGGGATCAACCCTATGGCAAGTGATCAGAATGGAGGCTAGTATGCAAAATGAAACGAAAAATGGATTCCAAAACCTATATGCAAGTGGATATCATATACTTGCCATGACAGGTCAGCAGTCATGGATCAAAAACTAGAAAAATCTCAACTTCATCAAAAATGTACCTAAAAATATACTAATCTGGGCACTTACAAGCATCCGGGTTATGCAGCTTAAGATAGATTGAAAAAATAGGCATAACAAATTTTTGCAAAAATTTTCAATTTCTAGGCATAAATACACATGTTACCTCATATTTGGTTCATTGTTACTTGCTGATTTGGGAAAAAGAGCTCTGGAGAAAAAGCCCTCTTTTGTCAAAACATGAGCAATCGGCGGTCAAACTTCACCAACTCAATTAGGTAAGCTTTTAATCCATCATTATTATCAATTTTATCCATTAATAGAGTTAAAATTTGGAAATTTCACTGTTGAAATATTTGTTTTAATTTATGGCTCTATGCATACGCAGGTTCATATGGACCAAGCCGCATATGATACGCGACTATATATAGGGTAAGTCGCGTATGTGCAACCCATGATTTAAAAAACGCATCTAATGAAAAAATAAATGAATTTTTTCAAGATGACTATCTCTTGGAGGGAACATGAGCATAGTGCAATTGATAATGAAGTGATGCAAGATCAACTATCGCTCAATATCCTTCAAAATTGCAGATTGCTAAAAATTTTCAAAATGCCAAACATGAAAAGTAACATCCAGTTGCTTGAAATGCTGGTAAATTATTGGGAACTAGAGGAAGATTGCTTCATGATAGATCAAATGCCAATACACATAGAATTATAAGACATCTACTTCATTACTAGACTCTCACAGAGGGGAGACCTAGTAGATTTGCACGGCAAGCCTTTGGGAGGGCTTACTGTGGATGACTATGTCCACGTCTACTATGTAGAGTGGTCCAAAAAAGTAGGGACTCAGATTGCTATAAGAGATTTAAGAGATCTGCACATGAAAATTCTCCTATTTACCATCGGTAAGGTAGTAGGATCTGCTTCCTTACATCAGGAATCTAGGACTCAAATGAGCATAGCTGTGGAATGCCTAACTCATTTATATGATTTTTGTACAGCTCTATTAATAAACATGAAGAAACAACTGACTTCCATCCGGAAAGCTAAGACAAATCATTTTGGGTATGGTACAATTTTGATGACATTCTTCTTTGAGAAGATTCCTGGGCTTCGACCCAAAGTGATCTCTTCCATCAACAGCCCAAGAGACCTAAGAATTTCCCGATGGGCTGATGTGATGAAGAGACTGGGGGGAAGTGAAGTTCTCGGAACCACCTGGGACGACGAGTTCTTCCAATGGTGGGTGGAACAAGTCATCACAGTGGAGGACTACCCCTATGTCGGGATGGATTTCCGCGGTGATCCAGACCTCGTCCTTCCACCTAGCGCAGCATGGGGCACAATTGGTAAGATTGAAAATATTGATTATATGATTTTTATGATTTTTTCAATATATGTGAAAAAATGTGAAAAAAAAACATATTTTTGATTGGATTCAAAATGACTTACAATATTATGATGACCATGATACAGATATTGGACCAATCTGTCCTAAGGGCTACCCATGGCACAAGCGTCGCAGAGGTGAGGCGGATACTGTAGACCCAGACAGGACCCTCCATGTGATTCAGAGGAACTTGGAGGGTTTGACTCGCCAAGTACCTATGGCTACAGTGGAAGATCTACCTGAGGCTATCTAGAGATGGGTAGTGGGAGTACCACATGACTGGGTGCGATTATTCTACCGTGTCACTACTGCGATCGTGTTCTATAGGAACACAAATATTGGGCAGGGATCACAGGATTAGATAGACATGATTACTGGATGATTGTATATTTTTTGATATTGAACATGATCGGGCATAAGCCCTAATTTTGTATGACTTACGGATCCAAATTTTGTATAGTTTTTCGAACACTGATGATATATATATATATATATATACAACGATTTATGATGTGATGTGACAAATGTATAAAAAATGCATGATGTTTTTGATGATTAAATTTTAATGTATGGAATGATTAATATGCCAATCAATTGCTTGATTAGCTAATAAGTCTGCCATCCAATTGTCTGATCGAGGAATATGAATGAATGTTAAAAATTGAAATGATATTTGTAACAAACATACCCTCAAAAACAACCGGAGTAAAAATGGATCTCGAACCCGATAAGTATTGTTCATCTATGACATCACCAGTTGGGAGTCCAAGAAAAATACTAACGAATCAACACCCAAAGATATTGCCTCCGAGAGTAGATAAATAATTGTAGTGTACTCCACTATATTATTGGAAGTAGGAACAATGCAGACTCCTCTTGATACTAACAACTGACTGGATGGATGATGAAGCACCCAAGCTGCGGAAGCCAAGTTCCGGGTGTGTCTACTAGCACCATCGGCGAAACCATAATGACTCATGAAATTCGACACAACTTGCCAAAGCAGATCAAAAACATCACCATCACATCGAAGACAAAAAACCAGATATGTACAAAACAAAACTACTTATATACAAAAGCAAAATGCCAGGCCAAAGCTTAGGCATAATACCTTTTCAAATAGAGCCCATTTTTGGGCTCCGCCAACTCATTTCCTTCAAAATCAACCAAGGTGTATGCTCTTTTTTTAAGGACTCTTTTAAGGATGAAGGGGCCATACCACATAGATTTAAAATTTCCTGCGCCCGGGGCATTCTTCTCTTGAGCATAGACCAAAATGAGGTCGCCTTTCGAGAAAACCCTAGGTTTGACCACCTTATCGTACTAAACTTTGACTCGTTTCTTATGCGCCTCATTCATCATGGCAGCATCCCGATGCTGCTCATCAAGATGTTCCAAATGAAGGAGACATTCTTCAAGACTAGAAGTGTCAGGAAGAAGTTCAATAGCTAACTTAAGAGAAGGAATCTCACATTCAGTGGGAGATATGGATTCCAACCCGTAAACTAGTTGAAGTGGAGTAAAACATGTTGCAGTTTTCACTGACGTCCAGTATGCCCAAAGTGCAGGATACAAGATGATATGCCAATTGGATCAAGCTTTATTAATTTTCCTTTGAAGAATGGTCTTCAAGGATTTATTCACGGCTTCCACTTTCCCATTGGCCTGAGGATAATAAGGAGATGAATGCTCCTGCTGGAAACCTAATTTTAGAGCCAACTCAGCCATCATGCTATTCTGAAAATGACTGCCATGGTTAGTGACAATCTCTCTAGGGATACCAAAATGAGCAATAGCCTGGTTGAAAAGAAAAAGAGCTGTTGTCTCACCATCATTCCCAAAAGTAGGCATAGCCTCGACCCACTTTGTAAAGTAGTCTACTGCTACAATAATGTACTTATGACCTTTAGCCGAAGGCAGCTTACAATTAGTATAATCAATACCCCACTTCGTAAAGGGACCGATAGTGCTGACTGGAAAAAGCGGAGCTGGATGAGCACACATTTTTCCAGTCTAGACTTGACACGGATGACACTTTTTGACCAAATCTATACAATCTTTGAAAATCGAAGGCCAAAAGTATCCAACACGCAAAAATTTTTGGGCTATAGCAAGCCCAGATAAATGACCACCACAAGCTCCACTGTGGAAATCATTCAGCACAGCCTCAGCTTCTTCGAGAGTTAAGCAACGTCTTAGGATTGAATCAACCCCTTGATGGTATAAATAATCACCAATAATTAGGTAATTTTTAGCCACGTGACACAACTTACGATTCTCATCTTTCGAAAATGTAGAGGGAAACTTCGTAATCTGAAGATACACAATGATATCTCCATGCCAAGGATCTTATGCAAATATGAGAAACAAATGTTAATTAGGAAAGGATTCATCATAAACTATCTCTTCTCCACAGGGAAACTCAGAGATTAATTCCGTGAAAAGCAATGATTTCTTGGACTTGGCAGACATAAACTCAAGATCAAATTGCTGCAAAATCACAATCCATCTATTTTATTTTCCCCCAATCACTCGCCTACTGAGAACAAACAGAAATGGATTGGCTGCTGCCAAAACATAAGTTTTTCGTAGAAGAATATAGTGTCTGAGTCGCTGTACAGCATGAACAGCCGCTAAAGCCAGCTTCTCTATCGAAGTATACCGGAGTTCTCCTACCAAGCCTCGAATAAGATAGTATATAACATGCTCTACAAGAGCATCATCCTCCTAAACCAGAACCATACCAATGGTAGATTTCACTGCTGCAAGATACAAAAGGAAATCCCTGCTATAATTAAGTGGACTCAATATAGGAGTATAGGTCAATGCTTTTTTCAAAGCATCGAATAAGCATTGAGCGAAGTCATCCCAAACGAATGGAACTCCCTTTTTCAATAGCCTCATAAATCCTTTGGTAACTTCAGCATAATTTACGATAAATCTCCGAAGGAAATTAGCTTTTCCTTGTAGACTTTGAAGTTGACGAATAGATGACGGGGGAGGCAACTGAAGTATTGCCTCAACCTTGAAGGGATCTACCCTAATCCCTTCCGTAGACAATATGAATCCCAATAACCAACTGGATGTAACCGCTAAAACACACTTGTTTGGATTCAACCTAATCTTGTAGAAACGACATCGTTCAAATACTTGACGGAGGTGAGCAGGATGATCGATTCTATTTCAAGAACGAGTAGCTAAATCATCCAAATACGCCTCTATAATATGTTTAATGTCGTTGAAGGCATATGACATGGCCCGCTGAAAAGTAGCCCCGGCATTTTTAAGACCAAAAGGCATATTCTTGTAAGAAAAAGTACCCCAGGGACAAATAAAGGTAGTCTTATGCTGATCTTCAAGACGGATAGTAATCTGATTATATCCAGAGAAACAGTCCATGAAGGAGAAAATCTCATTACCAACACACTCATCGATAATCTGATCTATAAATGGTGTGGGGTAATTATCTTTTGGAGACTCTTTATTAAGGTCTTTGAAATCAATGCAAACTCAAATGGTTCCTTGTTTTTTATCCACGTGAGTAGGATTCGAAAACCATTCTGTCAAAGGAACAGGGAAAATAAATCCCGCCTTGAGCAGCTTCTCCACCTCAACTTTGATAGCTGCAACCTTCCTAGGATTGACCGGATGAAGCTTTTGCCTCACAGGCTTAGCATTTTCATAAGTCTTGATCTCATGCTAGACAATAGATGGATCTATACCAGGCATTTCCTCATAAGACCAAGTGAATACATCCCTAAAATCTTTAAAGAGATCGGTATAAATCTGAACCTATTCAGGGGAACATTCAACTCCGATGAAGATATTCTCTATAACATTGGGATCCCTGCAAATGTTCACCAGGATAGTTGGAGAAATCTCAGCCATGTTCCCTTCAACCTATACCTGTGCTGGTGCTAAAGGGTTCAGGACTGGATGAACAGGACCAGGAGACAAAGGATTTGGAAAACTTGATTCAACTTCGATCAAATCAGGTAAGAAGTAAGACCGATGATGAAAATAATCCCACGGTCTATCTATACCAGTCATAGCTTCCAGGATGGCCTCTTCATATGGAAAAGTGGTATTAAGGAAATCCTGGGCAGAAGAAGAATTAAGTGTCCAAGCTGGAGCCACATCGCCATCCAACTCCTCTGGAGAAAGAGAAGCTGGAATGGACTCTGCAGAGTTAACAGTAGATTGATAAGAAATCTTAGCTGCAGACATTGGAAATTCCATTCCACCCACTTGACCTTCCGCTAATGTGGAGGTAGGGGAAGGCAAGGTCCAAGGGTTTGAAAAATAATGAGTTCTAAAGAACTCTCTTCGAATAGGAGCCCTGGAGGATGAAATTGAATTTATATGAATGGTAGGGGGTGGAATATCAAAAGTACCCATCAAAGAAGAATGCATTCCAACCCCCAAATTATCAACAGGTGGCTTGGTATTATCCAACTTTGGAATAGTTGATTCAGTAGATGCATTCGAGTCTACAGGAGAACAGTCCAGTTGATCAACTGTAACAATCCTCCCTTCGTGAGGGAAACAAATAATCCAAAATAATGAGGATGCAATGGCATCCATCTCATAAATCCAGTTTCTCCCCAACAGAATGTTGTAGTCCAAGCTTGCATCAACTATCTCAACCTCTATATTTACAGTTTTTCCCCCAACACAGATGGAAAAAGTTGGGACAATACCATGCAGTATGTGAGAATGACCATCAAACATAGTCAGAAGAGTAGCAGATGGAATAGATGTGTGGGATATGATTCCCTTCCACCATGCGAGAGACATCACACATGTGGAAGCACCCTCATCAATGACCGTTCGGAAGATATTAAATTTCCAAAATGATGATTTGATATGAAAAGCCATATGATGCGGGAGTCTCTTTTTGAAATTAGACATATCGAATGTAATCACAAGAGAGTTATTCAGATCGATAGCCCCAATAGTAGTGAGAAGGGCACTGCGCTGAGCTGGACAAGACTGGAGCACCTCAAGAGATGACATAACACAAGGGATCTATGTCAAATCTTCTACAATAAAGTAGTTCTGGGCAACCCTGGCATTTGGATTAATCGGTGTACGCTTAGTAGATGCTTTTGGCATATGAGGTATAGGCTCAACAGTAGGCCTCGTAATATGAACCAGCTCAGTACCATCAGGAGCACCCTTGGCTTTCGAAGACTCACCTTCGCAATAATCACAGGATCTCGTGGCGATATCCACATGAGAATTCATCATGTATATTTTTGATGGGTTTTCCCCTTCCTGGGTGCCCCCAGAGGAATCCCCAGTATTTTGATTTGCGCCAACAACTAACTATTGCCCTTGGGGAAAAGGGTTTGTCAACACAACCTGGGAACTGGGAGAACCTTGCTGAGCTAACAAACGCTGTGCATCTTCAATCTTAGGGCAAAGGTGAGTAAGATGATCTCCAACACATAAATTGCATGGAAGCTTCACTTTCTTTTTATCCTTTGTACCCTCACCAACATTCTCATTGGTTTTATTTGCATTACCCTTCCCATTTTTGCCCTTTATCTTATTATTATGTTCCTTTTTCTTCCCTTCGAATTGTTGATTTTATTTAGGGTTGGAAGTCTGAATGGAATTTACCGACAAAGATTGAGAAGGCGATGACTCAGTAGGCACAGCCTGACCAAAAGAAGAAGATTGTATAGATAACTACTGCAATTGACTAAGCAGGTTAGCTGCACCACTATTAATCGACCCAATAAGTCCATCACCATGAGGACCGGGTTTAGTCTTGGATATGTCTAATTTGGAGCAAGGAGCATTAGGAAAATATTTATGAAGGACACCCGACTAAGAATATATCAATTCAAGTAGTTGGGCCCTGAAAATGGCCTGCTCCTCAGAAAATACCCCTGATAGGGATACATATTTAGAAATTTTTGTCTGCAGATATTTCAAAAACCATTCCAAAAGAAATTCTCCCGGAATATAAGCTTTAATGAGCCTCTTCCTTCTCCGCCATTCCTGAATATGATCAGAAATGTGGGTTGTGTCGTCCTGCTTAAAATTAGCTAGGAGTTCAGTCTCAGCATCATAACGGACAAGAAACTAGAAATGGTTTAGAAATATAGTAGCCAAATCTCCAAAAGTAGAAAAACTGCCCCCAGTTAACTCAATATACCACTTGGCAACATTTCCCGTCAAGGTGCATTGAAACAACCTCAACCTAATCAAATCCTCAATCAGGGAGTTAGATGAACACCATAGATGGAAAGTGGTGATGTGATTAGTCAGGTCCTCTCCATTCTTGCCTTCAAACTTTGGAATGTCTGAAGGTAGTTTGGTAGGAACCAGAGGCCACCTCGAAATATATCGGATTGGATCATTTGTCATTTTCGACAAATCTGGCAAGTTTAAAGTAGCCAGAAAAGGTAAACGAGGAGGTGCCTAAGAATTCCAACTTTGGTGGGATGGATTCCCAACACTCTGAAAAGAATAACCTGGATTTGATGAGGCACTAGGTTGCCAGAAAGAACTCGTAGAAGATGTTGGGCGAAAGGAGAATCCTTGTGACCCAGCATTTTGAGAAGATCCCCCTCCCAATGTAGAGTTACCATAGATCAGACCAGTTCCTCCCATTGAAGTAGTGGATAAAGAGGAAACCCCCTGATAGGGGTTCCAAGTGTTAGAAAGAGGGGAAAAAGCCTGATAAGCACTCAACGAAGGGAAAGAAACATTCCCTTGTTGACCAGCGAGAAACTGATTCCCTGCCCCCACTACTGTAAACACAGGGTTCCAACCTGTAAAGGTAGTTGAACTCTGACCTCCAGACCAAGGGTTAAATTTCTGAGTCTGAGAAGTAAAAGGAAAAGACCCTAAGGAAGGATTCGAACTAGGAATATACCCACTTCCAAAGGGGAACCCTTGAAAAGAAGCTGACCCATTAGCCATGGAAGACATGGATGTAGATGCAGCTAAAGCAGTGGAAAAGGAAAACGAAGGAATCCCACTAGAGGGCATTCCAAAACAAAAGGGACTAGATTGAGAAGCTTGTGCTTGGGTGAAACTAGAGCCAAACATAGCAGTACTAGAAGCAATTGAAATATAGCAATTGTGCCTCCTCCTTCTACTGAAACAGGAGTCTGAATGCATGCAACACTCACAGCCGAAGTCGCGTTCCTAGTCGTGGCCATCGAAAGGTATGAATGAGATGGATAAGGAATTTCTAGTCTTGCAGACTCAGGTCTGATGTACTCAACAACAAACGGAGAATTAGAAGGAAGAGGAGATGGAAGTGACTCAGGAGGCTGAGGTACTTCCTCTACTTCTACTTCTTCTTCTACTTCTCTTGGAAATAAGACTCTCGAGGTGAGCGGAGTGCTCCTCTCGGAACCAACACCAGAACCAACCACAGGACCTTCAAACCCTAACGGAGGATCTCTCTCTGTTGCATCAGATACCACAGAGTGATATTCACTTGCTATATTACTCCTATGCCTTAATCTTCAAGAAAGCTCTGCGCTCTCGGGAGATAACCCCTGGATTCTCCTCGATCGTTGAGGCACTTGATCAGAAACTTTAACAGATTAATTAGACTCAAAAAATTATAAAGCTAAGCAAGCTAGGAGCAAAGAGCACTCACTACAAAAATCTCGAAGATGCAACCAAGCAAGCAGCCTTCAGGTATTTCCACTCCAGGTGATTAGGACCGGACACCAAAATACGAGAAAGCAAAAAATAGGACCTCCTGAAAGTAGTCTGGGATAATTATGGCCTAGGCCTACTAGCGAAGGTAACCGAAATAGTTATGCTGACCTCCTAACAACAGCCTTTGCCGGTACAAGTACCCAAGCTTCGCTAGGGCACCCTCCAAAAGTACTGTTGGAAGTGATACAACGTCTATATCAGGTACCACGGGTATTCCCCCCCGCAGTCACCTGTGTGGTACCTAGGAATGGAAACTAAGGGCACCAATCCATGTCAGCAGCTGGGCGGAACGGTCTTAAGGCAAGATCCAGCAAATCAGAGAGGGGGTATCTCTCTTCTCAACCTTCAATTTCCCTCGCGCTTGACTCTCTGGAGGAGAGCTTTCCCAGTCCACCTAACAGTGTTGGATTTTTCTCATTTAATAAACTTATATGTTTTAGTTTGAGTGGCCTTGGAGAGTTAACTCTCCACTCACCTAATCCAAGGCCCTACAACCTAGCTAGTTGGTGTATGACACTTAATAAAAAACTTGCTAGTTGTTTTTAAATTATTGCGCTTATTTTAGTTGGTTGTTATATTAAGTCAAGGAAATATGGAAATGAAACTCGTGATGTTTTATGACGCAGAAAAGAAATTAATGAAAACCAAACTACATGCAGATGTAGTATTTTCCTTTTGATGAAAAGAAATTTCTAAACGGGTTCTACGAGACTGTTTTTTCTTTTTCAGATATCAAACCTCACACTCACAAAATTTATGAAAAATACTACAAATGTTCAAGTGCACCTAATGCAAATTACTAAGAGCATGCCAATTCTAAGATGAAAAATCTAATAAAGCAGAGAGAAATTTCCAAGAATCCCTCAGTTTTATCACTTTTCCGGCTGTCCACAAAGCTAGTTCCCAAATCAGAAACTCTCAGTATAAAGACACCAAAATATGCTCAAAATAAGAGAAAGAAATCAATAAAAATTTCCTTCCCAAATCAAGTCAGAAACCGAAGGTAAGAGATCTCAACAAGGCTTCAAAAGATGAAAAGAAACCAAAACAAAAATGTAAAACAAAAGCAATGGCAAGACAAAATGCTTTTGAGCTTTTGAATTTTATAAAAATAAGACATCAAAAAGACCAAGAAAACTATCCAATTACCAAGCCGAACAATCCCCGAATTTCAAGAAAAACTTCAACAAAAATGCTCCAAATCTTATAGTGCCACTTAGTAGCAAGATTTATATGAGCAAAAGGAAGAAAAGAAACTCAGTAACTCAGCCCAGAATAATATCACAATCTTGCAGCAAAGAAAACTTCAAAGAACCAAAAATGACTCTTCAAAAACTTGTAACAAGACCTAGTCAGAAGAACTCAAGAAAACCAACCAAAAATCAGGCAAAGATCAAAGTGCAAAGGAAGACATAAAGTTAGGAAAGAACATACAAGCAAAAGCTCTCTATCCTGATTAAGCAGAACAACCAAGAATCTCCAGAAAGAGATCTTGGTACTCGAACCAGAAATGCAAGCACTAAAACAAGATTTGCCAAATGAGCCAGTCTTCAAACAAAAAAGAGAGAAAAATACTAATAACCACTTTCAACAGAATCCAACGACTAAAAGGACACTGCAAGAACAGGTCACTACAGGCAGACAAGACCAAAAATCCAAAAAAAAATCAAAAATTTCAGAATTTTCTCAGGCCTACGCTACTTAGCAGTTTTGAAACAAGCGTACATACACGCTTTTAGCAAAGGAAACCTGCGTATACGCGACTTCCTTTCACAAAAAATGTGTGCATACGCAGCTGTGTGCAATAAAACTAGCGTATGGGAAAGTAAATAATGAAAAATAAAAATGATGAAGCCTGGCTAAAGAACTAGGTCTCTAGTCTGGCTGAGAAAAAACTAACTAGACTGGAAATAATGATTAAAACTGTCGGAAATCTTTAAAATAGCTAAAACCACCCAACAGGGGAATCACAAGAATGCGATCCCCAGTGGAGTCACCAGTTCTGTTTCGGGAAATAACTCCCTAGAGGTCATTGGGTCAAAAAACTCCATAGATCAGGGCATGCTATTCAAGAAGGACTCACACAACAAAAATTTTATACTGAAAAATAGATATTATAGATTGTAGAACTCACCCGTAGATCCTACGTTTGATGTAGATTCTGCAGGGTCCAAACTCCCAGCAACCCTTCTTCCTCTTCAACCTGGAAATCAAGAAGAAACTTGCACGGAAATCTAGTTGTACAACATATATCTTTCCTAAATTTCAATGTAATCCATGTGAAACATCATATAAAAAATAATAAATGTTCAATTAACAATCTTTGCACATATATAAGCAGGTATTAACACGTGAATTTGGGAACAATATGGTTCTTCTTTATTACGAACAGCATGTACAATAATAGAAAAGTGGAGAGATCGCCTGAATCCTTCCACGTTCTTCGAATAGACTGTCGTCTGGATCCGTCCTGCCCTTGCCTCACTAGGATTCTTTCAAGACTTGTGCACACGAGATGACATATAAGCTGATGAACATCTCCATGAAACAAGGGTTTCCTGTAAAAATCTGGGAAGTGCAAGAGGCACGGGAAATCAGACTTGAATTGGGCTCCGACAGAGTATAATGTCTATAATTTTTCTCTCTCCCTTAAGCCATGCATATGAGGGGCTTTTATACTTCCTCACAGTAGTTTCAATCAGTTGGAAACAGTTGGCCATGGGCTAGGGTGGTTGAATTACAGGAATAACCATCAACCCAGCCTCGAAAATAGGGATTTTATATATTTTTTAATGATTTTAATGGTATAAGTGGAAAAGTATCTTTGGACTCGCGTATACACATGGAAAAGTCTGGGCATATCCGCGTATGGGATTTTAAACACTGTTTTTTATGAAATTTATCCAAGTCTGTGGGAATGGGTGCCCAAGGCCAAAGAGACAATCATGAATCACATGTGGGTGAAAAATGATGCTATAACAGTCCTGAACTATGCATGATTCAACGATGTTCCTTGTTCATACCAGAGACACACTGTAGGTGTGTCAAACCAAGTTCACCACTTGCTAAGGCGACTCATACGAGAAGTGACATGCTATCATGATCATTACGCTGATTAGACACCTAGGATTTATTTCTGCATATTTTTTAGAAACATGATGTCTCAGGATGTAACAGAAACACACACATTTTGTACTTATGATGCACACTGATGCAAACATTCGATATATATATATATATAGATATACATACATCTATTTTTCTATATGGATATTTTTCATGTGATGATGATTTTATAGATTACGTAAATATCTGTATAATACAATGTTAGCCATTGTATCAGTTAATGCATTCATTCGCCTAGGAATATGTTGATATGTAATATAATCAAATTGTCTTTCTAGAAAACAAACATGTAAATACAACCTTAAAATCTGAGGGTTTCTAACTGAATAATGTCCATTAAGTTGAATAACAACAAGTTGTGAGTCTATATTTACAACCAATGCATGAATGCCGATCGTAATTGCCTCGGTTAATATTTCAATGACAACACTACATTCAGCGACATTGTTTTTAGTTTGTCCCAGACAAATACCTTGTAGATCTATAAAATCACCAGTAGGAAGCACCATTCATGAAACCGACATAAGGGGTAATAGACATATGCACAATAAGAAATGACCCAATAAGTAGAAAAATGCTCGCAAACCACACAAAGCCAAAAATGTACAAAAATGAAAAGAACACCTATGTACACAAAACATGCACGAATGACTCATGCATAATATTTTTTGAGATACAACCCATTTCTATGCTGATCTACAGGATGATCTTCATAAGCAATGAGCTCATAGGCCCCATTACACAAGACACGTTTTACAATGTAGGGCCCATGGCACATGGGTTGAAATTTTCCTGCCCCAAACTTATCATGAACTTGGTCATATAGGAGGATGAGGTCTCCTTCTACGAAGAAGCGAGGGGAAACCGACTATTAAAAATTAGCTTTGACCCGCTTCTTCTGTGCCTTGATGACAAAAGTAGGGAAGCAGTGAGTTTCATCCAGCCATTCTAAGTAGAGAAGACTCTCTTCTTCTCTCGAAGTGTTCAGTAGCAATTCAACAACCAACTTGAGTGAAGGTATTTCACACTCAATCGGAAGGGTAGCTTCCAGACCATAAAAAAGTTGAAAATGAGTGAATCCAGTCACATCCTTAACTGAGGCTCAGTAAGCCCAAGGAGCCGAAAATAACATGAGATGCCAGTTTTATTTGTGCATCCCAATCATATGTTGAAGCATGGTGACAAGAAATTTATTCATGGCTTTAACCTGGCCATTGGCTTAAGGATAGTATGGCGTTGAGCTGTCATGATGCAGACCCAACCTAGAAGTCAACTCCGCCACCATATAATGCCGAAAATGGGAACCATTATCAGTAATGATGACTTGAGGGACACCAAACCTAGAAATGATGTGACTGAATATGAACTGAGCTACTGTCTTACCATCAGCGGCAAGTGTAGGCATTGTTTCGGCCCATTTGGTGAAGTAGTTAATGGCTATGATGATATAAGCATGGCCCTCAGCCAAGTTAGGGTTACATGTCAAAAAATCGATGCCCCACTTTGCAAAGGGACCAACGATAATGACAGGGTGGAGTTGTGCAAGCAAGGCGCGCATCTTGCTTTGATAGATCTAGCTTTCATGACATTTTCAAACAACAACAATGCAATCCTTGAAGATAGAGGGCTAGAAATACCTAGCATGAAGAATATTCTATGCAGTGGCATAACCAGACATGTGACCGCCACTATGAAAATCATTCAAGGCTTTCTCAGCCTCCTTGAGAGGCAAACACTGATAGAGAATGGAATCGAATCCAATGCGGTAGAGTGTATCTCTGACTATATGATAAGGTTTTTCTTGATGGCAGATGCGTTGGTGAGCATCCTTCATCAACTCAGATATGAAAGTAGAAGTCTGAATATATACAATGATATCACCGTACCAAGGACCAAGGGTGCTAATCAGAAAAAGCGAATCGTCTGGAATGTATTCCTCAGAACCAGATGGAGCGGAGTTAGAGGGGAAGGAACAGATCAGAATGGTAAAGACTAGTGATTTCTAAGACTTGGAAGTATTATACTCCAAATCAAACTCTTGGAGGATGAAAATTCACTTCGATTACTTGCCCCCCCAGCAATTTTCAAGACAATATATAAGTCATAGGGTTGCAATCATAAATCACAGTCATAGTATGCAACAAAATGTAATGACGAAAGTGATGAATTTCTTGAACCATAGCCAACGCTAGCTTCTCAACATGAGAATAAAGTGTTTCGTTATCAAGAGAGGTATTAAATAACATGCTCGTCACTGTCATCATTTTCTTGCACCAAAACCATGGCAATCGTACTAAAAGCGGTGGCTAAATAGAGGGAAAAATCGCGATGATAGTTCAGAGGACGCAACAGAGGAGCATTAACAAGCAATGTCTTGAGAGCATCGAAAGACTTCTAGGCGAGCTCATCCCAAAGGAACGGTATGCCCTACTTTGGTAATCATGTGAATCCTTTAGCCTCTTCGGCATAGTTAGGTATACAAATACGTAAAAAATTAACCTTTCCCTACAGACTCTGCAACTGATGTAATGAGGATAGAGAGGGGAGATTGATGATAGCCTCAACTTTGAGCGGATTGAGGCGAATCCCATCTTTGGAAGCAATAAACCCTAAGTGTCTACCAAAATCGACGTAGAAGACGCACTTATTCAGATTTAACCAGATTTTATAGCATCGATAACAAAGAAATATCTGACGAAGATGGTTAGGGTGGTCCTTATGTTTGGTTGAATGAGACGGAAGGTCATCCAGATAAGGCTGAATGATGTGCTTAATATCATGAAAATTATATGACATCGCTCGCTGAAATTTGGCCCCAGCATTCTTCAAGCCAAAAGGTAGCTTCCTATACATGAAATTATCCCGAGGATAGATGAAGGCAATCTTATGTTGATCGATCAGGAGGATGTTGATCTAGTTATAGCTAGAAAATTTGTCCATGAGGGAAAATACCTCACTCCGAGCACAGTCATCAATGATTTGATCGATAAAGGGAGTAGGATAATTATCCTTAGGATAGGCCCAGTTTATGGCGCGATAATCAACACACACATGAATGGTACCCTGTTTCTTATCTAAAGGGACAATATTGGACACCCATTCTGTCATGTTGGGACTCCTTAGTTTGCAAGATTGGCAAGAAAAAATGCAACAAAGCCTACATCAAAACCACTTTGGAATCCTAGGATCTATCCCTCCTGGATTCAGAGAGGGGTCTCTCTATGTAAGTGTTTTCAAAGATATATCTTTAAGGCTTATGATATGATATTAGGCTAGTTATGAAATAGAAGGGTTTTGTTTGTTTTGGTTGGGATGGATATCATCAAAATGAAGGAAGTCTTTTGAAGGGTAAAGGTGTGAGCAAGTTGAAAGAATGGTTCAGCTGATAGGATAGGTAAGAAATAGTATCAATCCATTGGGCTATGGAGTCATAAAAGGATTTAATTGCACAAAAATTTTCAAGAATGGTCCATGGGGAAAGTCATATATATCAAAGGATCTCTTTAATTTGATTTATGGTATGGTAAATTAAGGAGTGTGATGAAAAGAAGCAAACAGATAAGAAAACAAAGGGCAGCTTAAGATCAAGTAAGGACTTTTAACCTATCCTGCTTTCAACATACTCTCATAGGAAAATTTTTAATACAAACATAAAAACTAGCCTAATATTAGGTAAGGACTTTGAACCTATCCTGCTTTCAACATATTCTCAAGGGAAAACATTTTAATATGAACATAAAAAGTAGCCTAAGATCAGGTAAGGACTTTTAACCTAGCCTGCTTTTGACATACTCTTAAGGGAAATTTTCAAAGCAATTGTTGGAGATAAACTAGAGGACAGGGCTAACCATAAACTTTTCTAGTTCAAATTTAATTAGCAGACATTTCAAGAAATTTCAAAGACAATATCTCAAGTTATACTTAGTAAACATGGGCTCACCAACACTTCACTGGTTATAATCTATTGAATTATCCTCAAAACACAATTAGAAGAAAACATAAAGATAAAGATTTATTAGTGAGAAATAGGGTGCTTTACCGTAAATCATAATCTATATTTGCTGTTCCTTATCAGAGAAAATGGACAGTATGGAAAACAAGATAAAATGACAATTACAGTACGAAAAACATCACCATTGACATAGACTAGGATCCCATAAATCAGCTTGTATATTTGATGTTCAAACCAATTACAATCTTCAAGTCTGGTAGGTCTTTATAGCTTCAAACTTCTCTTCTCGACCTATCTTTATTCAATTGCAAAAAGGAGCTTCAGCAGCCTCAATAACTATTTACATTCAACAAGTATTCAACTAAAGTTTACAATGGACTCCTCTTATGGTATTTATAGATGAATTGAAGAGGTGGAGTGAAAGGAAGGTATAATTGTTCATACAGAATAAATTCTTTTCAACCCTTTGGAGGCCTTATGGAGAATATTTCAGATGTTTAGCTCCGTTTTAATTAATTTACATTAAATTTTATCTACTTCAGTCACTTTTTTTTACTTTTGAGGCTTTTGGTAGGCTGGAAATTACTTTTGAGCTGTCTTTCGCAAATATCTCTGACTGTGCATTCAATTTGTATTCTTTTGAAGAAAATGAACTTGTAGGTAGAAATTTGATCTCTGGAGGAGTAACTGCTTCGGTGATTTGGCATTTGAGGCATTATTTTGGTTGATCTATCTTCTTTGTGGCTTTAAACACTGATTTAGGCCTTGATCTCGCTTTTGGGCCTTTATAATCATATTTGAGATTTTTTTCCTTTCTGCTGACTGTATTAACCTTAATTAATTTGTCTTTGACTATGTTTTATTCATTTTAACCTTCAACCATATGCACAATCCTTTTATCTTTAATCCATGTCTTCAATGTTCTTTCTTCTATTTTCACTTTTAGTATACATGTGGCTTTCTTCAATGTTGGAGGGTTTTGATATATAACCAATGTTCTTCGATGCTGGAGGGTTTTGATATATAACCAATGTTTATGAAACATTGATTAAAAACCCAGAATTTACACCCTAATACCTTCTATTCTGCATTTTATTAGGCTTTAGAGGTGGTAACCTTCGACCCTGTCCCTTTATAGACTGTGGGAAGGGTTTTCGGCCTTAGAATGCCATCAAACCTGTATACAATAATCAAAAAATGTTATGAAAACCCTGTGCATTAGATAAAATTCTTTGGAGGCTCGGCGGCAGGGATAATTTTAAGGATGGAAAATTATCTTGAAGTTTAAAAAATTGGCGAATCTCACTAGTCCCTAATATGCAAACTATAAAATGTTTATTGATGTATTTGTAAAACTATTCAAATTTATAATGATATTATTTATATCGTCTATATAATGTTGGGGATTTTTAACGTAAAATAATTTTATATTGTAAAATTTGGGCGAATCTCTTTTATAAAAAAATGGAAATTGGCGAATCTTTTTTTGGGAAAAACCATGGAAAATTAGGCCACCTACAAATATTAGCCCCTAAAATTTTCCATGCTCGGCGGAGGGTGAAAGGAGCAATGCAGAGAGGAAAATGCATGCAGGAGGAGGTTCCACAGATGAAAACGCAAAAATAGGGTTTAATTTTGATTTTTGGCGTGAAATAGTGGAAAGTGGTTTTGGGAAAACCACGAATAGTTTTCGCACTCGCCAAGAGTGGTAAGCGATTTACACCCGAACGAACGTGATATCATCCGTCGGGCGACACGTGTCTTCCCAATACCATCAATTTCGCTTCCAAGCTGTGTGTCGAGGAGATTTTGGTGGTCGAAGTGCATCAGTTGTCCGATCTACAGGGATGTAGATCAACGACAGAGAGGGAGCACGAAGGAGTGAAGTTGATCGATGGATAGGGCAGTGGAGGATAGGTGACGAGCAACGATTGGGAAATGTTTTGCATGGTGGAAGGTGGGGTTGGCAAGTGACATCACCTCTTTTGTCATGGAGCGGGTTGGGTTGATCGGTGGGCTTGGAAACTTGGGATTAACGATGACTGTTAGATTGAGTGTTTCGACGGTTGAAATGCATCGGAAGAGCAAATGGAAAGGGGATAGAAGGGAAGCGCTTAACCATTGGATCAATAAGATCAACGGTGGGGATCGCTTTGTGGAATGGTAAGGCAGGGGGAGTAAATAAGAAAATAGAAATAAAGGGAGGGAGCTAGAGGAAAAGTAGAGGTGTGGTTCTATGGGGAAAAAGGGACCGGGAGCCAAGAAAACTAGGGTTGGAGGCCTGGCGCTTGGTTATGGTGCCTCGTTTTTATGGCAGAGAAAGAGAAGGAGGCTTAACCAAAAGGGGCTAAAACTCTCGTTTTTTAATATAAAAGAGCAGAACAAGGCTTAAGTGGGTTTTTTTGGGTGTTTTAGTGTTCAGATAGGTAAAATAGGGATTTTTTAAACCAGGAAAAGGGGTTTTCTTGGTTTAAAAAGCATTTCTAGAAGTTTTTTTTAGGGAAATGAAAGGTAAATGGGAAGGTAAAAATGGGTTTTTTCAAAGGGAATGGAGGATAAATGAGAGGAAAGGAGAGATTTTACAAAGGAAAATGAAGGATATGTAAAGGGGAAGAATGAGTGATATGGGGGGATTTTGGAGGAAATTATGAAGATGAAAAGATGGAGAAAATGGTTGAAAACAGTCTCCTTTATACCACAAGGTTTCTTGAGGATTTTTTTGAAGGAAACAACAGTGAAGATTATTCTTGAGTTAAAAAAACACCAGAAGGCTTCAAGAATGAGTAATTTTCTATGAAAATAATCTCTTGAAGGCTTAAGACCTGTTTTAGCCATCATTTGCTATGAAAAAAAATTACTGATGGCTAACAGTGGCTCCACTTGGGGATGGCAGCTCCTTGGAGGTGTCAAGAACTTCAGAATTTTATCTCTGGAATGTAGACCTATGCCTTATCCTTGAAAGCATTTTCTTCCTTTATCATGCTTCTTAAAAAGATGGTTAGTACTTTGTATTAGCAAACAAATTTCTCCCAATCATTCTACCTACACAACCTACTTTTCCTAACATTTTTTCTTCATAAGGTGCACTTGGACTTGCAAACATTTTGACATAAACATTTTATTATTTTATTTGAAAGTAGGAAACTAATCTAAATCTACCCTTATTTCTTCCATGAGTTTAGATTAAACAGTTGAACTCATTAATTCTCTACCTAAGTTACTATTTGTTAGGATTAAGCTATCTGACAGATCTTATTCTCTATTTTCTAAAACAGAAATTTAAATACAAACAAACCAGGATTAAGCTATATGATTTGTTGTAAGACTATGGCATAAAAACAAGCTGCACATAGACTGAATTTTATAGAAATTTAAAACAAAACTATGTAGGCTTAAGATCTTAAAATTACAAGCATCCTTCATTCTTCTTATGACTCAGATTTTGATTTCTTTAGAGTCACTTTTTCTTTTGATTTTTTGGTTCAAGTTTTTAGTGTATTAGAACCATTCTTTTCTTTTTCTTTGGCTCATATTTTGGTCTTATTAGAGCCAATTCTTTCTATCATAATATAGTCTACTGATAAGCCAAGATTAGACAATTTTGCAATTCTTCTTCACTAACCTATCGGTAGTAAATTGAAATCTATCTAGTCATGATTAGGTTGCATGACCAAATAGAAGTGCTCCTTTCAAGTAGTCGCATTTAAGCTTGCACACTTTCAGATTTTCCTTTTCTTTTTTGGTATGGGGCTATAGCTTTCTTCTTTTATTTCTGCCCTCTTTTTATCTTTTCCTATTTTTTTTGTATTTTTTTCTTTTTTCAAATTCAAAAGAAGTGTTATATACAATGAAAAAAATATTAAAAACTAAAATATCAGCTAACATAAGTAATTTTTGAGCATCCTGTCATTGATAGGACCTCCAAAATATTCAGCTCCATTCAATTCTTGCAGAAATAATACATTGTTACCAATGAAATATTGAATAAGATAAAGGCCTTGCCATAAATTATCAAATTTTCCATGTTTTCCCTTATCTTCTCTCCTTGAATCTCATTTTAATACTTTGTAACCAATTTTAAAGTCACTTACCTTGGTTCTTTTATCAAATAGCTTCTTGATGTTTTCTTATAGTTGTTGTGCTCTAATGTATACTTCTTCCCTGGTTTGTTGTAGATGTATAGTCTGGTTTATTCTTCTTGTCATATCATCATCTTCAGAATACACTTCTTGGATCAGCTTCATGAATGGCACTCCTAAACTGGTTGGAAATATCACATCTGTTCCATAAACTAGCTGGTAAGGAGACATCCCAATTGAATTTTTAACTGTCAATCTGTCTGCCCATAATGCATGTACTAGCTTACTGTGCCATGATTTCTTGTTATCTTCTAGCAACTTCTTGATTATGTTCACCAAACTTTTATTTGAGGATTCTGCCAACCCATTATCTTGAGGGTAATAAGTTGTAGAATGACCCAATATAATTTGATATTTATGACAGAATTCAACCATCTTTTTAGACCCAAATGTAGTAGTAGTGTCAGTTATGATCTTTCTAGGAAAGCCAAATCTAGACAGTATACGGTTTTCAAGGAATGAAATGATAACTGAGTCTGTAGCATTCTTAGAAGGGATGGCTTCTATCCACTTGGTAAAATAGTCTGTTTCTATGAGGATCCATCTATGTTGGGCAGATGAGGCAAGATGGATTCCCCCAATGAAGTCTAGACCCCACTACTAAAAAGGAGCTTCAACAATGATTAGTTGCAGAGGTAAGGGAAGCAGCTTTCTTTTTCCTTCAAAAATTTGGCACTTGTGATAGGCAGTAATCATTTTGTGGACATCTTGAAGGAGGGTGGGCCAGTAGTAACCAACTCTAAGGATTTTTTTAGCAGTTGATTTCCAGTGGAGATGGCCTCCACATTCTCCTTGATGAAACTCATGCTTGATCTTATCTGCATCATTCTCAGGTAAACATTTAAGCAATAATCCACTAGCATTTTTCCAATTTAAACATTTATCCAAAATGCAGTAATTTACAACTTTCAACTTTAAAAATCATGCCTTTTTTTAGACAAAGTAGGAGGGGCATTAATATTGAGAAAAACATACAAAATATCAGCATACCAAGATGAATTCAGAAAGTGATCTTCAATAATTGGAGTTTTCAGCTCCTCCTGTTCATCTAATGCATTAAACATGTTTATATCAAGAGCTTGAAATTTGGATTCAGCCATAAGTTTTGTTAGTCCTTGACCTTTTATGAGCTTAGTGGGCTTGATTTCTAAGTCATATTCTAAAATTACAGCAATCCACTTTCCTCTTTTGCCATCTGGATCTTGAGTCAATATGTCTTTTACAACTGAATGATGCACAAATGCTATGATGTGGGAGTGTAAAATGTAAACTCTGAAGCCTTTTAAGGCTTTCACCAAGGAAAAGGCTTGTTTTTCCATTATGTTGTACTTCAAAGGTGCATCTCTTAATGCCTCGCTGAAAAATGCAATTGGCTTCTCTTGTCCCTTCACATTTTTCTGTAATATGAAAACAGCTACTGTGTGTTCTGATGCAAATGAAAAGATGAAGAAATCCTTTGTAAAATCAGGACTGATAAGAACTAGTGTTTTGGTAAGTGCTTGTTTTACCATCTCAAATGATTTCTTTGCTTCTAAGGTCCATTTAACTCCTTCTTCTCTCTTAAGCATATTTGGTATGAAACTTCTCAAGAAATTAATCTCACCAATGAAATATTGAAGTTCCTTGATGTTTCTAGGATGGTTGATTTGCAATATACCATCGATCCTCCTTGGTTCTATCCTTATTCCATCTTCAGATATGATATGTCCAAGAAGTTTACCTTTTTGGAGACCAAACAATGTTTTCTTTGGATTTAAGGCAACCCATATTTTCTGCATTTCTCAAAGACTTTTCTCAAGTGTATTAGGTGTTCTTCATCTTTCTTAGAATAGACAGTGATATCATCAAGGTAAATCACAATGAAGTAACCTATTTCTTTTGAGAACGCTATATCCATGGCTCTTTGAAATGTGGCACCAGCATTCATTAAAACAAAAGGCATTTTCAAATACATGAAAGTACCCCAAGAAGTAGTAAAGATTGTTTTAAGTTGATCATTAGGATGTACCAATATTTGATTATAACCTGAGAAACCATCTAGCAAAGAAATTCTTTTAGAACCAACTACCCTTTGTAAGATATGATCCATTTTGGGCAAGGGATAATTGTCTTTTAATGAGGCTTTGTTTAGGTTTCTAAAGTCGATGCAAAGCCTTATTTCTCCTATTTTCTTCCTAATTGATACAAGATTAGACACCCACTCTGAATATCTAACAGGCACTATAATTCTAGCATCATACATTTTTATAATTTCTTTCTCTACTAGAGGTAATTAAACAGGGTTGATTCTACATAATTTTTGTTTAAAAGGCTTCTGGTTTTCATAACTCCATGCAAAAAAATCAGAAAATTCTTTAAACGACTGAATGTATTTCAGTTTAATGTGAGCTGGTGGTGTCTTGGATAGTTCAATCATTTTTGGCTTTTCGTCACTGCCTATGTTGCATTCTTCCGCTTCAGCTTCAATAGGATCCAATTTTGGCTTTTTGGCAACATCATTCAAGTCAAACAATTCTTCTAATGGGACTAGTCCTTTTGGCAAGCTTTGATCTTTAGATTACAGCACTTATAAGTCTTCATTTTCTGAATCTGTGTTATTTTATGTTGTATGTTTGGGTTTTTTATTTAACATATTTATTTCAACAATCTTAGGAGACTTTTCTTCTTCAAAAAGTGAGTTTTCTTCAGTAGGGCAGTCTTGTTCATACTCTGAATATGAATTTTGCACTTGAAATTCATTTATGAACTATAGGAAGTCTTCTATTTGTTTATCTCCTTCAAACACTTGCCAATATTTTTCATTATCTGAGACAACTAGTCTATATTTGACTTGGGTGGTGCATTGCTTGCTTTCATAAGGTATTAGAGAAGTACTAGTAGCAGAGGCTAATCCATTAGCAATAATGTTTTGGTTCCTTGGGATAAAGGTAAGTTGGAATTCAACGAATGTTTTCAACAAGTCCATGGCATCATCTATATAGGCCCTAAGTCTGGGATGTTTAGAAGTGTATTCCCCATTTACTTGCCTAATTATCAATTATGAATCTCCATGGACTGTTATATTTTTGGCTCCTAATTTTTTTCAATAAATGCAAGCCGAAAAGAAGAGCCTCATACTCTGCTATGTTGTTTGTACATTGGAAATTTAATCTATAGGAATGACCCTCAACATGATTGTTTTCAGTTTTGTGCACCCATATGCCTGCTTATGCACCAGTTTTAGAGCAAGATCCATCAAAACTCATACTCCAAAGAGGACTGTTTTCACATTTACCATTTATTTCATTGTTGTCCTCTCTATTTTGTTAGCCTAATCAGTCACTGTGTTGTTCTTGTAGGTCTACACTATGTTTAATTTTGTTTTGTTCCTCAAGATTTTCAATGTTTTGAGGTTTTATTCTTTGATTTTCTTGATCCGCACTATATTTATGACTGTTTTGGACCTCAAGACCTTTTATTTGTTTGTGTGATTTTATGAATTAGCAAATTTTCCTTTATTTTTCTCCTTGTTTTCCTCTTCATCTATAGTTTCCTCTATCTTTGGATGTGGAGGGAACACTATATTAGCTGATGTTTCATTGACTAACTCTTGCTCGTTAGGAATCTCATCATTTTTAAATAATGAATGAGTCAAGGTTAGTGTGTATGGAATAAAGAGGAGAGTTTTTTGGTATTTCTTGGTTACTCACCATGTATTTCATGTGTGTTTCCCTATAGAGTCTTCTAGGTTGACTGAAGACGGGGATGGTGGCATAAGTCATATCCATCTGCATAGTACCTTGCAACTTAGCACCCCATGATATTGAAAGAAGCATGCCATATTTTGGGGGTATATCAGCCACTACAATTTCCACCACTAATCTTTTGGCTAGGATTTGAGCTAAGTTAACACAGAGATCCTTTATAAGGCCTAGGCATCTCAGTCTGCTTAAATCAAAGGAATATAAATCTTTATAAGGTCTATTTACCTCAAGGCCTAATTTTTCCATTATTACTTTGGGCATGAGGTTATGTGATGCTCTTGAATCAAGCATGGAATTGCACAAAATATTATCATGGATGTTCAAATTGATGTAGAATGGAGGGGTAGTTCCTTCTTGAAATTTTGCTTCAATCTTAGGACCAAACAGAAGCTCTGGTGTATCATAATTCAAGTTAACAGTATCATGAATTTCTTCTATATTCAGAGCTTTCAAAACCTGACATCTATATACATTCTGAATGACTAACTCAGTGAGTGGGACATAGATTTTGATTTTGGAAATTTCACTCTCTAGGCTAAAGGGAATCTGATTTTTCAAAATGTTTGATTCAACCTTCTTAGTCACTCCTTTATCAGCAAAATCAGCTTGCTGATTTCTACTATTTACAGCAGTCAAAATGGTTTTTTCAGGGGCATTAGTTGAAATGCTAGTGATGCTAGGGTCACCACTCTATTTTTCATTGATTTGGGTGTCTTTTCCCTTGTTTGGATCAGAACATTCAGCCACTATTTTATGACTTTCTGTTGTCTTTTTGGAGGTATGTACAGTGTTGTTTTTGGTAGAATTTTCAGAGGTTTTCTTCCTGGGAGTTTCTTGATTCTTCTTACTTCTTAGGTCATATTTTTTAGGTGATCCTATGATGGAATTTTCAAAGTCTGATTCATAGTATTCAATTTCTGGTATTCTATCATCATAGGGTGTATATAGACCTTGTTTTCTTTCATGGAGGAAATTAGAATCCTCATTGCTTACTCCCAACATGTTTATGTGATCATCCTCTATTTGTTCATTTGTTTCTTCATCCTCATTAACATAATTTTCTTGAAAAGGAGGTCTGATCTGTTGATCAGCATATTTTTTTCTGTTCTGAGGTTGATTTCTCCTAAAGTTTTGGTTTTGGTTTTGGGATTGATTTCTGTTTTGAGGAGCTAATTGATTTTCTCTAGATTGAGCTCTCTCATAAATGATCATTCTCTCTATCATCTTCTCCATCATGCTTTCCAGTTTTGATTCTGAGGTGGAAGGTTCAGCTTCATCCCTATATGATACCCTCTTCTCAGTCTTCATTCTAGCTCTCTTCTCAATCAGATTTGTTTCCACACTAAGAGCTCCCTTCTGCATGTCTTCTAAATTTAAGGGATCCCTTTCTCTTAGCTGATAGGCCATTTCAGGATCAAATCCTTCAGGGAATTTGGCTAAATATGAGCATTGTGGAGGTTTCAAAACTAGGGGTAGTGTGTTATAAACAATATTAAATCTAGTGCAATAATTTTGAACATTTCCCCGGTGTTTCTCTTGAGGTTGTTATAATCTGAAAGTATTTGGCAAGGGTTCTTCCTAATTTCCCATTTGTTTATAAATGTTTGATGGAAAGCTTGGAGGTCATTAATACTATTAGGAGTTAAGATTTTGAACCATTTTCTTGCTTCTCCCGCTAAAATTTGAGAAAATAATCTAAGTTTAAAAGTTTCATCATCTATTTCATTTATATCAAAATATTCATTCATCTTGTCCACATATAGTTGAGAAGTAATAGTGCCACTTGCATCATATAATGGAATCTTGGACTGATAGCCGGTTGAAGCCTCAGAAACTGTTGCTTCAAACATCGGGGGAAAACCACCCAGTCGGGACCTTAGGACAACTCCTTTTCCATCTGGTGTGGTGGCTCTGACTGGATTTATAGAACCAGTTTCCTAATAATGAGTGGATTGGTGATGGAGTGTTTGTGTAGGTAAATAATGGAACTAACTGAGTGATATAATCTATCTAACTTAAACTATAACTTGCAAATAATTCTAAAACTAACCCGGATATTAAGCATGAATACGATTTTTGAGATTGTTTCAATTAAACAAATAACCATGAAAATGTATTATTATTTAACAGAAAGGTGAAATATCATATAATGATAACTTTGTTTAAGAAATTAAACAGAGTTAGAATAACAAATCGCATTCATAATTCTATATATCATTTGCATATACTATGATAGATAAATATTTATATATCCTAAATGATATGACAAAGAAATATTTGAGAAAAAAAGCATATATAAATGATAGCAAATTTCAAAGAGAATACTTCAATGCATAAAGAAAATAACAGTAAATCGATAGAAATACCTGATTCATTGAGATATTTTTCTTGATGCAATTCGATATGCAGATCTCGTTTTTTAGCTTAAAAAAACCTCCAAGGTACAGAAATGCAATTCTTAAAGATAATTCACCATAAATCACAGGATGTGATCCTTTATAAAAAATAAAATAGTCAATGGAGTACAAAAATGTATCATCCAAGCCAAAATATTACAAATTTAGGACCCCTTTCTAAATGAATGAAAGGGGTTTAAATAGGAAATTAATAAAACAAATTATCTATAACTTATGCTAGAAACTATCATCAGATATCCTGAAAAAGACTTGCGATATCAAAATAAAACAAATTCATTGATTTTCTCTTGTATTCAATGTGCTGAGATGAAAGATTTTGAGCATATCCTTAACCACGGTTGGATGACTCAGCATTCAATGCAATTGACCAGTGTACGTGGCATCAGATAACTCTGGAATGATGCAATTGATGGTGTTTGAAAAGGATTTGATTGCCATTTGTTGACTATGTGGTTTAATTAAATATGTCCACATGACATCCCATGTAATTTCTTGAATTTTTCTGATTTTCTGATTCTTGTTGATTAATTCCTACTTCCATCTGTTATCAGTTTCTTTCACCTTTGGTAATTTACCTGGAATACAATATGAAATTAAATTAGTAGCATATAAGCTATCATTAACTGATTGTGTCAGATTGTTCGTCATAGCTCTAGCCTTTGATGTAGCTTGTTCTTATTTAATCAACTATTTTTCCCATTCAGAAAACAAAATTTCTTTATTTCTTTCTTTGATCATAGGAAGATTTGCATTCTTTCCTTCTTCTGAGTCTTGCCATGAAATAAATTCCAAAATCTTATCATCTACATTATCAAATTCAAGTCTAAGGCTGATTGATTCATCACTAAGGGAAGATGTTATTTCACATAAAGGCTCTGCTTGTGCAATCTTTTGATAGAGATCATTTAACTATTGAGACAAAGGCTTATTTGTTTCCAGAGCTTCAGTTTTAAATTGGTCAATTTTAGGATAATCCTTAAATTTATCCAGTCTTGCTTGAAATATTTTCTCTTACTGTTCATTGGTAGTTTTCTCATTTTGAAGAAAGGTTTGTAACTTGGACACCTCTTGGGACAACTGTTGTTGCTTATTCAAAGCTTGTTGATCAAGATTTTTCTTTTCCACACTCAGTTGTTCTTCCAGCTGTTTGGCTCTGAGTTTTTATTCTTCTAACTGCTACTCCAACTGCATTATTTTTTGCAGATCATTTTTTGTGTTTTCTTCTAGCATTGCTATCTGTGAGTCTTTTTGTTTGATCATTTGATTGACTTCAGCAGGTTTATCTATAGTGGTTGCACTGTAGGCACCTGCAGATTGTGACAGTTTGGTAAGATCCTCTGAAAAAATTACCTTAGTATTCTTCCAGAAAATATTCATGAATTCAACTTATGGGGATGAAAGTGATTCTTGATCTATCCTCCTTCTTTTAATTTGTTTCTTGAAAACAACCCTATGCTTAGGACTATAAAAGATATCCAGGGGAGGAATTTCTTCAACTTTCAACACAATTTCTTCTGATGGATGTTCAGGAATTATCTCCATATCTTGATCTTTTAGATTATCAACTTGAGGATTATTTTGTCCTCCAATTTTCTGTTCAAATTGCTCATATTGTTTTAGCAATTGGGGAGTAACAATAATTTCAGTAGAATTTACCACTCTTTCCGTGGTTGTTTCTCTTTCAAGTTGATGATTGGGTTTATCACCTTTATTTCTTTCTTCAGTCTACATATCAATCTTGGTACATGTATTCTCCTTCTCTGTCTGAATATCAAGCTTGTTAGCTACATTTTCCTTCTCAATATGTACATCAGGCTTACTTGTAGACACTTATTTTCCTGTCTTGCTAGCTGTGTCTTCCTTTTTCTTTTGTTCTGTTTCTATATTTTCAGCTTCTTGCAAAGGAATCCTTAGCTGGTCAAGGGGAGCTTTCAGAAATCTCTGACTTATGAACTACATGAATTTTTTCATATCCTCTTGTTGAAACTTAGATTTAGCCAAGTCATAAACTTGGGAGAATTTCTCAATTGAAACAAATAAATCATCAAATTCATCAGGTTCATGCTCAAACCTAGCAATTTGAACCAAAGTTGTGAAATCAAAAGCTACTTTATTTGGATCTACTGTTTGCCTGGGACAGATGCAAGCTTAAGATATCTTATTTTAATGACTTCCTTCTCAGCATGTTTGAAATCATTGAGAGTATAATTTCCACAATGAAAGGGTAAGGTAGGCCACACCAATTTCTTAACATTCTTTAAACATCTTGAAATCCCTCTTTTTGTCAACTGGTGAGAAATTTCTTGGGCTAACAGTTTGTCAGGAACATATAGAGGTAAGATATGGGGTTCCACAAAGCTTCCAAAAACTTTGATATAAGTAAACCTTTCTTCTCCAAACCAATTGCCAATTAGGGATATATCATTCTTTGCTTTTTTAGAGAGTCAGGCAGGAAATTGGATAAAAATGGTCTGATAGACAGGTAACAAAAAGCTGTGACAAATCCTATATACGTGATTTTTAAAATGGATCTTTCACAAATAATTATGGTAAATGTGAATTGGAACAGGTTCCTATGGAGTCCATTTCCAACCTAGAATAGGGAATTCGGAATTAAAACATAGAGCATCTAAGATATAGGCACAAAAATGAAAAGGAGTTGTATTTCTGGTGTCTTTATCCTTTCTATATTCTAGAATTCTATTAGCGATCTTATCAGAAAGGATAACCAACCAATCCATAATTTCAGAATTTATAGCAGCATGAATAAGGGATACCATCTGAATTGAAAACCTCGTAGAATTTTCATTCCCAAAGAGTCTACACATCATTTCAGCAGCATTGCAATATGGGGGTGCAAGAGACTCCGTGGAGTACATACCTGATGCTTCATTTTTATGTTTCTCTAGAGCTCATTCTCCAATCCTTAATAGGGCCTAATTGAACTTAATTGCTTGCGGCGAAATCTGCTATGAAAGCTTTTTTGTAGACCTTTTGAGGATTTGGGAGATGGTACATCACTTTGATATCTTCCACTCTAAAAGACCCAAAGCTTGTCCCCATAGCTGAAACAAATGTTCTGTTTATGAGAGTGATATTTTCTATCACCCATCGTATTACATCATAATAGTGTTGATCAGCGGTTGTCATTGATGTCAACCCAAGCAGCACCAGGTGCTAAACCAATATTGCATGGGAATTTTGACCTACCAAATTAATATATTCTAGGTCAATAATTATTTTGATGGTTTCTATTTGTCTAAATGTTTCCGTTGATATATGGCATGCCATGTAATTCTTCACAGTTGGAGAGATATTCATGTTTGAAGTTTGTACCCCCAGTTAGTGAGCTAAAACCCCATGGGGTTGGGGAATGGGTCATTGAAAATTCATAATTAATATTTTTTAAGCTCCTAAAATCCCGCCCACGTTCACTTGTTGAAGCCCCTCTCAACTTAAGCATTCATATAAATTGTGATCTTCATTCCCTCCTTATGTATGGGATTCGACCATCTTAAACAGGTCATCGTGGAATTTTTTCTCTAAATTTTTTTCTATGAAGGTTTAGAAGCTAAAATGTCTATGAGGTGAAGCCGAAATCCTCAGGAAGTTGCAATAAAAATTTTAAATCAAGGTGCGCAATATTTTTGGAGATATGATCTGTGGAAGTTAAGGTTTTTGCAGGCTGCTGAAGTTCATCTGAAAGAAGTGACCTTGGTAAACTCATCATAACTCTCTCTCTGAGTATCGGATTGGAATTTTGTAAAAAGTGGTAGATAGTGCATATTCATAATTTTTTTTCTATTAATTTCATAGCCAAATGAAGAAACAATGAGACGTGACACGGTGTACAAGTGCACTCTTCTGAAACAGTCCATAATTAGGGCATTGTAAGAGATTTGGTATAAGTCTCTCTTGAAGAATCCAAATTGGGTTAGACCTGTGGCATTGGAAAGACAACTCATAGGACTATGACAAGATGGAAAATCAGATATTGAGGATCTGAAATAATAGAGATACACCACATTCAATATCGAGCTACTAGAAGGCAAGAAAAAGCTAGATCATGTGTTATCAAGGGTTGCAAAGGACCAGAATTTATATGGAAACAAAGCAAAGCAAGGTGCAGCAGAGGGTAGCATGACAAGAGCAACAACCAAGGTGCATAATAGCAGCAATAATTTCATCATATGAAGTATTCAAGTGGGCAACACTGCATACAATCATTGTAAAGGTATCATTGTACTTAGTCATTGTAAATACATTATTGTACAAATTGTACTAGTGTCTATTTGTCGAGGGTTGAAGAGGCAGTGTTGGGAGGTCTAGGATCATCATTAGGTGGTTGTTTCAAAGTTGGGGTTATGGTCTAATATATCTTATTCTTCTACATCATTCTATATCATTGTAAAGTGGACCATTTTCCCTGGTACGAGAATCCATTCTTCTTTTATTCTTCTATAGGGTGGTAGGGTGGTGCTAGGGTGAGTTGTAGCTCATTGGGTGTTGGGGCATCCGTTCAATTGACTACTAAAGAATCTTGGGCATTGGAGCGTCCATCTAGTGGAAGCTGGAGAAGAATGCTTTTCTAGATTCTAGGAAGTTGGAGCTTTATTTTCAATTGGAGTTGAATATTAAAGAATTATTAGAAAAGAATTAGGTGGTTTTTGTCCTGGGAGTAGGTTTCCACCTTAAAAAATATGTGCATTTGTGTTCCTCTTGTTTTCTACTATCATTGTGTAAACACTGATAATAATTGAAGATTAACTAATGCTCTAATTGAAGGAATACCGATTCACCCCCCCCCCCCTCTCAGTATTTCCAATAATTGGTATCATAGCTTGGTTCCTTCAATAGAAGTTAAACAACTGGAAGGAGGTCATGGAGCATACGAATAATGGTACCTCTATTCAATGAAAATAATTATGCACTTTGGAAAGGAAGAATGGAGGTCTATCTCTTGGCACAAGGTTACGAAGTATGGGACACTGTTCAAAATGGATTTACATCAACCCCAGATGAACAAGGTAAGAAGAATTTGGTGAATTTTGCAAAAGAAAAGAATATTATTATCAGTGGACTTATTGAATCTGCTTATCATAAGGTGTTGGGTTGTAAAACAACCAAAAATGTATGGGACAAGCTTGAGAATATATATGCAAGTGACTCAAATGTCAAAGAAGCAAAGCTTCAAATCTATAGAGCAAAATTTGAGCAACTCAGAATGAAAGAATATTGCAACATTGCTGCATACTTTCAATACGTTGATGAAATAACCAATACTCTAGAAGTATTGGGAGAGCTAGTCGAAGAGAAAACTATTATACGGAAGATTCTTAGAACGTTACCAGGGAGATTCAACCCAAAGGTATCGGTCTTAGAATACAGTGAAAATCTGGACAAACTCAGCAAAGAGGAATTACATGGAGTTCCCATAGCATATGAAATGAGACTTGATGAAGAAGAGGGTACTTCGCATCTGGAAACTGCTTTCGTGAAGAAAAGGGAGATGATGAAGAAGGTCTTTCATATGAAGAATATGCTTACCTCACGAGAAAACTACAAATTTGTAAGTGACAACTCAAAGGTAAACTTCCATTGATATGTTTCAGCTGTAATGAGGTTGGGCATTTTGTAGCAAAATGTCCAAACAAAAGTAATGGCAACTCAAAAAGAAAGAAAGGCTTTAAGAAATTCAACAAGCAAGGATCCAAAAGGAACTTTCTCTTTAAAGAAGATAGCTCATCATTCGATGAAGACAATGATAGTGAAGAATAAGCGAATGAGATAGTATTGTTTATGGCCAAGCACAATAAGCAACAGGTATCGAACAACGTAGAAGAAGGATGGACCATAGACGAATTTTATGAGGAAGCAATCAAGCTTATAAAAGATCTCAAGGCTGGGAAGATCCATTCCAAAACTCTTGAAGAACAAGTTCAAAGCCTCAAAATTGAAGTTGAAGAACACAAATGCATTGAAGAGTCACTTCAAAAGAAGTTGGAAGAAAGCAACCAAGAAAGGAAAGAATTAGAAGTCGAAGTAGTCTCGCTGCGTGAGGAAGTGAAGAAAGGAAAAACTATCCAAAACTATGCCAAAAACTCAAGGGCATTAGAAGAACTCATCAAAAATCAACGATCTTACAACGACAAAACTAGCATCGGTTACAAAGAAGAAGAAGCAGGACCTTCTACAACAAAATAAAATGAACCTATGAGATTTTACATGCATGTAGACTTCATTGGACAAGATTCACAAGAACAGCCTTGGAAGACAATTCCTCGACAAAAATTTCCATCCAGGTACCAACATATTTTTCATGGCTATTGTTATTCATGTGGAAAATTTGGTCATGAAGCTGTAGAATGTCGCACGTAGCCTATCAACCAATATAATTCCAAGAGATTCTTCAAATATGAACCTCCCAGGGCTCAACGAAACATCAACATATTTGAAAATTTAAGAAATAATATGGAATGTTACAAATGTCAGAACTTTGGACACATAGCCAAAAACTGCAGGCTTGAAAATACCCCTGAATAATCTTTGAAGCAACAGAATGAACGAAAATGGAAGAAGAAGAAGATTGATAATTGTGCTCTCGCTCTCAAGGCTCAAGAAAAGAAAGATGTGTGGTATGTTGACAGTGGTTTCTCAACGCATATGACTAGAGATAGAAGGAAATTTGTATCTCTGAAAGAGAAGAAGGATGGAACCATATCCTTTGGAAATGATGGATATTCAAATGTTATAGGATCAAGTACCATCACTCTGGGAAGCAAAGATGTTATAGCCAAGAATGTTCTATTGGTCGAAAACATGAACCACATTCTACTGAGTTTTGGACAAATGTGTGATCAAGGACACGCAATGCTATTCAACTCCACAAAATGTGAAATCAGGAAAGGCAAGTATGGTAAAATTGTGGCTACAACAAGTTGAGCTCCAAATGACATATATGTTCTGGATGAAGCAACTAAAGCATGTCTACTAGCTAAAGAAGATGAAAGCTGGTTATGGAAAAAACGAATGGGTCACATAAACTTTGACAATCTTGTCTAGATAAGTGAAAAGGAAGCAATATGACAAATGCCGAAAATATCAAAACCTTCCAACACACTATGTGAGGCATGTCGGAATGGCAAGCAGAGAAAATTCCAATTTAAAACAAAGGAACACTTTGCATCACATCCATTGGAATTGTTACATACTAATCTATGTTGTCCTGTGAGAACAAAAGGCTTAGATGGAGAATTATATTTCATGTTAATGATAGATGAATATACCAGGATGACAGCTGTCAGTTTCCTAAAGAAAAAATATGAAGCATTTGAGTGCTTTAAGATCTACAAGGAGTTGTTTGAAAATGAAACTGATTTGAAAATAAAGTGTTTAAGATCAGATAATGGTGGAGAATTCACTTCCAAATTATTTCAGAAATACTGTGACGAAAATGGAATAAAAAGGCAATTTTCAACAACATGAACACCTCAGCAAAATGGAGTTGCTGAAAGAAAGAATAGAACCATAAAGAAAATGGGTAGAACAATGTTGAAGGACTAAAAATTGGATGAAAAATTCTGGGTTCAAGCAATTGATATGGCAGTCTTCATTATCAACGGAAGTCTTCTCAGAAATAATTCCAACAAGACTCCATATGAATTATGGAAAGGAAAACCAGCTAATGTAAAATATTTCAGAATCTTCGGAAGCAAATGTTATATCAAAAAATAAGATCAAAATTTGGCTAACTTTGAATCACATGTTGATGAAGGTATCTTTGTTGGTTACTCACGAAAAAGAAAGGCCTATAAATGCTATAATCTAAGACGAAAACAGATAGTGGAGAGCATAAATGTTACATTTGACGAAGAGGGTGTTCTAGCGAGTAATGATGATGATCTAGAATCTTTGAAAATTGAGACAGAGGCTGAAAAAGACACGGATAAAATTGTAGAACAAGAAGCAACTATCAACGAGGAAGAAGTAAACAATGATCATCAAGATATACTAGAACAACAACAAGAAGCTCCTCCAAGGAGAACAAAAGAGTGGATTCAAAAGAACCATCCATCAAATCAAATCATTGGTGACATAAATGAAGGTCAATAGCTTCGTTCATCACAACAAGCTCGCGTTTCTTTTCTAGCAACCTTTGAGCCTAGTAGTTTTGAGGAAGCCAGCTAGAATGAACATTGGGTAGCAGCTATGAATGAAGAATTCGATCAAATTGAGAAGAATAACACCTGGGAATTAGTTCCATGACCAAAAGATAAAAATGTCATTGGGACTAAATGGGTGTTCAGGAACAAATTGAATGAAGATGGGTAGGTTACCATAAACAAAGCAATATTGGTTTGCAAAGGCTATGCACAAGTGGAAGGAATTGATTTCGATGAAACATTTGCACCATTTGCTAGAATGGAAGCCATCTGAATGTTTCTCACCTATGCATGTTCAAGAAAAATCAAAGTCTACCAAATGGATGTTAAGTCAGCATTTCTAAATGGAGAATTCAAAGAATAAGTTTACATCGAACAACCTGAA